>CM053584.1:49628510-49671494 GCA_028627135.1 Pseudochirops cupreus | reverse complement strand
CCTCCTCCTCCCCTCCCTGGTCTCTTCCCTTCTCCTCCCTTCTCTTCTCCTCTCCCCCTCCGCTCCCTCCTTCTCCTCTCCCCCTCCATCATTCTCCCTCTTCTGTGTGCTCTCCTCCTCCTCTCTCCCCTAGCTCAGCTTCCCTTTCCCGTCTCCCTCCTTCATCCTGAGAAATGAGAGGAGAGGAGTGGGGAAATAACTGGGACTGAGAGAAGAGAGAAAGATTTAAGAGAAGGAGGAATGAGGAGGAGAAGGACAGGATAGGTAAAGACAGACCCTGAGGAGGGAGAAACCTGAAACCAAGGGGATGGAGAGAAGTCACAGAATCTCAGAACTGAATTTGGTGAACTTGGTGGCAAAACCTACCCAATCCAAAATGTATTCAGCACCTACTACAAATCACTGTGCTAGGTTCTGAGGATACAGACAAGGAAACAGCAGCCCCTGACCTCTTGTGGGATGCAGCATGTAAACAGATGAGTATATGCCAGATAATGAAGCAAGGAGAGCACTAAAAGCTAAGCCTAAGGGGATGGGGAATATGGTAGCAGATTAATTGAGCCTTGAAGGAAGCTACAGGAAAAAAAGCAGAGGTGATAAGGAAGATTGTATTCCAGGCAAAGGAGACAGCCTGTGAAAAGTCACTAAGGCAGGGCATGGAATGAGGAGATGGGGGGGAGGGGGAGCAGCAGGTAGGCCACTCTGACTAGACCTAGAGTACAGTAAACCTAGAAAATAGTAAACCTGGAGACAAATAGGGAAGGGCTTTAAATACTGAGCTAAGTTTCTGTTTTGTCCTGGAGACAATGGGGAGCCACTGAAACCTCTTGAGGAGGGAAGTGGCATGGTCAAAATTTAGGTTTTTGGAAGATTATTTTAGCAGCTTTGTGGAAGAAGAGAAGAGGAGGGGGCCCAGGCCCCAGAGCTCTCTATCAGGGTACTCGGAGGCTACTGTTGGCACCGGGCAGATGTGTCCACTTCGTGGAATTAGAACCTATTGGATATGGGGAATGAGGGAGAGGAAAAAAAGCAGGAATGACTGAGCTTATGCTCCTAGGTGACTCAAAGGATGATGGTACCCTCAACACAAAATGGAGAATATAAAAGGAATAGGCTTAGGGAGAAAATAAATTCCATTTTGCACATGTTGAGTTTGAGATGCCAATGGGACATTCCAGTTGAAGATGTCTATTAAGCTGTTGGTGATATGAACCAGAGATCAGGAGGGTTATCTATGTAGAGATAATAACTGAATCCATGGTAACTCAAGACTACCAAGAGAAGGGATAGAGAGAGAAAAGAAGAAAGCCCAAGAAAGACCTTGGAGGGACACTCATAGGGTGTGAACTCCATGATAATCCAGCAAAAGAGATTGAGAAAAACTGGCTAGATAGGTAAAAGGAGAGCTAGGAGAGAATATTGCTACAAAAGCTCAGAGAAAAAACAGTATCCAAAAGAAGAGGACGGTTAACGTTGCCAAACACTGCACAGAAGACAATAAGGATGAGGACTGAGATTAGGCCAGTGATTTAGCAATTAAATCCCTAGGTCTAAATGTCTTCATCCATAAAAAATAAGGGAATTAGAATAAAATCCCAGCTCCAAGTCCTGTGATTTAGAAGAGTGATGGGATTGGAAAAGGAGGTACTGGGAAACTTCTAGCTTTGAGGAGCATTTAGTAATAGTGCATTCCTTGCATAAATAATCCTATGGATAGGGACTTACACTGTCTACAACCTTTTTTTTCTTGGTTGTGGAAAAAGTTAATGAAGTAAGCAATGAATTCAACAGAGGGACAAAGATTTACTTGGATTAAAAAATGTAGTGACTCCTCATAACTCCAAATTCATGTAAATTCATATATTCAGTAGCAGTTCAGAATATAGGAGAGTCTAAATTAAGGTTTTTGTATTTTTCTTATCTTCCCCTTTCCTCCTGGTTTGTCCTGCATGGACTTTTGAAAACAAAAGCCTCTGGGTGCTGTAGAGGACACAGTATTTACCCTGAAGTCTGCCTGCTTTGCCATCTCTAAAAGCCCCCCCCCCTCTCTTTTTCTCTCCAATCAGGGTTAAGTGACTTGCCCAGGATCACACAACTAGAAAGTACCTGAGGCCACATGTGAACTCAGGTCCTCCTGATTCCAGGGCTGGTGCTCTATCCACTGAACCACAAGCCTATTTTCTCTTTAAGAGAGCTTATGAATTACCCCCAGACAGTCAGCTAATTACTTTACAATGTAATTATAGATTGTTAGGATACTAAGAGCCCTGGAAATCATCTACCCTCTCATCAACCCTCTCATTTTACATATTAGAAAATGAAGGCACAGGGAGGCTGACAGAAATTAGTAAAACAAAACAAAACATTAAACACTTTGTGATGGCTGGACCAAAACAAAGGTAACAAAAATCAAATTCCCTTAAAGATTTTATAGGGAGACAGAAGGAAGAAAGAAAAAAACCAAAAATAATAAATGTAGAAAACATTTTCATGATGAATTGTACTTATATAGAGAAACATACAATTATACTAAGGAGTTGCTGGAGTCAAGTGGGGTTAGTCATGAAAGGGGTATAGAGGAACTTTAAAGAAGAGGGAACTGGTATGATGAAAAAGAATACTTTAATCAGTGGTTCTCAACCTTCCTAATGCTGAGACCCTTTAATACAGTTCCTCATGTTGTGGTGACCCCCAACCATAAAATTATTTTCGTTGCTACTTCATAACTGTAATTTTGCTACTGTTATGAATCGTAATGTAAATATCTGATATGCAGGATGTATTTTCATTGTTACAAATTGAACATAACCCACAGGTGGAGAACCTCTGCTTTACATGATGAAGGGATTGCTTCTAAAAAGGTTCTGTGTATGTGTGTCTAACTGCAGTCCAGTAAGAGATGATGTGTGTGAGGCTTAACATCTAGTCCAACCCACATTTTACAGCTAAGGAAATGAAGCTGGAAGGTTTTTCCATCTACAGTAAAAGGGAGAGTTATTAGTTGGAATTTTTGACACCCTGTGATCAGGAACTTTAATTTGATGGGGCTGTTCCTTCCATAGCCTCTGAGAATAAGAATAATGACCATTTATCTAGCACTTAAAATTTTGCAAAACCTTTCCATGCATAGTGTCATTTGATTCTCATAATAGCCCCGGAAGTCGGTATAGATATCATCACCATTTTACTGGTGAGGAAACTGAGGTTCAGAAATTTACCTGCCTATGGTCACATAACTACAGTGTCAGAAGCTGGATTTGAACCAGAGCTTTCTTATTCACGTCCCGCACCTTGAAATAATCAAAAGCACACTTTAAAATTTCTTTACCACCTAACCAACCCTTTTTTACCTTTTGCCTAAAGTTATTTGTCTTTCCCGATTAGAAAATGTTAGCTCCTTTGAGGGGCAGGGACTGTCTCTGCCTGCTTGCATTTGCATCCCTAGCACTTGTTCCAGGGACATAGAAGCGCTTAATAAATGCCTCTTGACTTGAAATACGTATTGTGATACATTCTTCCCCATCCTCCAGACTAATTTTCTTCCGAGCCACCTTTTACCCCACCGCTAGGTGAAACTTGCTAACGATCTGATCCCCGTCATTCTACTGATCAAACTCTCAGAATAAAATCCTAGCTCGATAGCTTGGCATTCAAGGCGCTCCTCTGGACCATTTGCTGTCTCCTATTCATGTATGACCCAACCTTTCTTGCCTCTATTTCTCTGCGTATGGCGCTGCCCTGCTCTTCTTCCATTTCTATCAACTGCTCACCTTTTACGACCCAGTGCAGATACCATCTCCCCAACTCAACCGAGTTTGTCAAAATCTCTGCCTACAAAGTACGAGCTGTGACGGATCCTACATACCTTACGGGCTTCGAATACGATCCCAGAGTCAGGCTGCTTTCCGAGGACCGGCTTAAGCGGAACATCCCGCCCTCTGATAGGTGGACACTGCTTACTGAAAGGGGCTGAAAAAAGACTTCTGCCTAAGGAACACCACCTCTCAACTAAAATATCCTGGAGACCCCCTGGGGAACGACTAAAGAAACTGCGGTACGTGAATGTAACAAAATATTGCTGTGGATGAGCACAGAGAAGCATGGGAAAACTTCCCTAAACTGCTGCTGCACGTCGAAAGAACCCAGAAGACGAGAAATGCAATGACCTCAGCGTCACACCACAATCAAAAGCCAAGCTGCCAATTGACAGAGGAACGAGTCTGGTCCCAAAGAAGAGCCACCAGAAGGCACCCCTGCCTCCCCCAGAGGTGGGAGGGCCAAGGCTGCGGAACACTGGAAAATACACAGAATATAAGCTGTTAAAGCTCCCGACGGCAGTAAGATTTCTAGGACACTCTGTATTTTCAGGCTTTTTTCAATGTATCAATTGAAAACATTTTTTTTTTAACCTTCCTATTTTTTTCCTTAAGAAAAATATTCCTCATATGAGATGTTCTTGGTTGTACAGGATGGCTCTCTGGCAGGTGGAGGGGAGGGATACGGGGGAAGTCTTGGTGTGGTGGAGAGGGCCAGCTAGTCCGGGGTGGGGGTGGGGGCCTCCGACACAGGAGTCCCTTGGGGCCTGGGGGGGGGGGGGCGGGCCCGGCAGAGCCCCAGGCGCTGCGGTGCATTGTGGGCCCCGCTCGGGTCCGCAATGGGGAGGCCGGAGCCAGTCGGTGCCGTCCAGCCACAGCGCCTGGCGGAGGGCGGGATCCGGAGGGGGCGGGGGGAAAGGGATACCTGGGGCCAGGGGCGCGGTGGGACAGGAGGGAAGGAGCAAGAGGGGAAACTGAGGGAGGAGGCGGCCGACGGAAGGCAGACTTTGACAGGAGTTGGCGTCAAACCTGACAGGCGCGGGCCGCGGCTGCTCTCGCCCTCTAGGCAGGTGCTCTGAACGGAGGGGAGGCCCCTCTGTGCCCGCCGCTGATTGGCTGGAGCCCGGGGGGAGGGGGGCTGCCCGGGGGGGGGGCTGCCCGGGGGGGCTGCCCTCTGGTGCCACCTGCAGCCCGACAGAGGGAACGGCCGCTCCTCGCCCGGGCCGCCCTCGACTGCCCTCTCTTGGCTGGAGAGGGAGGAGCAGGAAGAAAGAAAGTCCGGGCTGGTTTGGGCACGTGGCTGCCGCAGGGCTGCACGCCCGCTGCTGCTAGCACCCAGCAGCCCGAGGGCGCCTGAGCGTAAGTCTGTAAGTGTTAAAATATTTGTCAAATGATTTGCCAATCTTAAAGTGTGAGATGATTGACCATCGTATTTTGGCCGTCATAATTTATTATGGGAGGCAGCTGGGTAACACACTGACTGGACTTGGTGTCAGGGAGACCTGAGTTCAGATTCAGCTTCAGGCTTTACCACCTGTGTGACCTGGGCAAGGCAAACTGAGGATAAAGCACCTACTTCCCAGAGATCTTGTGAGAATTAAAGGAGATGATATTTGTAAAGCATTTTTCAAACCTCAAAGGTTTCTATAAATGCTGGTAGTAGTAGTAGTAGTAGTAGTAGTAGTAGTACTAGTACTAGTACTAGTAGTAGTAGTACTAGTAGTAGTAGTAGTAGTAGTAGTAGTAGTAGTAGTAGTAGTAGTAGTAGCCTGTGAAGAGTGCCTACGTGACAACTCCTTCAGTAGCCCAGGAAGAGCAGAAAAGCTTTGTCCATCTGGATAACCTTGAGGACCAGAACAGATACAAATAACAAAGTAGGGGTTTGCCTAGCAGGTGGTGTATGATATGTGTCCGCTTTCTGAAGCAACTCAACTTACCAAGGACTCCTTTCCAGAGTTGTGAGTTTCCCTGGGCACCTGAATTTCCCTACTCATATGCCTCCCTCTTAGATTTCTGTGATTGTCTGCCAACTTTTCCACATGGACACTGTGCATTTGTGGAAGAATCTGACCCAGGTTTATGAGTAGATTCTTAATATTTTCTAGTTAGATGGCTCAGTGAATAGAACACTAGATCTGGAGTCAGATAGAGCTGAATTCAAATCTTCCTCAGACACTAGTGTCTGACTATTAGACACTATTACCCTGGGCAACTCACTTAATCTCTGTTTGCCTTAGAGAAAGATATCCAGTATCCTTGCCAAGAAAACCCCTCGGACAATAGGGTCCACAAGATTGCAAAGAGTTAGATATGACTGAATAGCAATATTAATATTTTGATTATTCCTGCTTTTGCCTTCTTTGAGTGCTATGATTATTCTTGCCTTTGCTTTCTGTTGAGTGAATGTGTGTAAATGGTATGATTATTCCTATTCTTGCTTTCTTTTGAATAAATGTCATTGTTCCTGATTTTGCTTTCTGTTGAGTACATATTATTTATTCCTGTGAGATACCAGTAGGTCATACAGAGAAAGATGTGGGTCTAGAGCTTGGAAAAGATATTTCATCTGGAGATGTGGGAGTCTACAGGTAGTTGTATAAAGGTAGTTGTTGAAGTCATAGGAATGAATGACATGGCAAAGGAGAGAGCATGAATAGAGAGAGAACTGGAACCTGTAATGGCTGAGTAATTGTTGGTGATCTTTAGAAAATTGTTGAGAACAGGAGATTGGCTAAAGGACCAGGAAGGGAGAAATTCCCAAATTAAAAAAAAAGAAGTAGGAATGAATCACTGAGAGAAATCATGGCTTTGTCAGTAACAAGTTATGTCAGACTAATGTCATTTTCCTTTCTTGATAATGTTGCTAGATCCTCAAGGGAATTTCCCAAAGATAAAGCCAAGTATTTGACAGAATTTCTTATGCTGACCTCTTGGATGAGATGGAGAGCTATGAGCCAGATATTAGTACAGTTAGGAGGATTTGGAATTTGTTGAATAATTGAACTGAAAGACAAGAAATGAATGTGCTGATGTCAACTTAGAGTCAGTCTTTAGCAGAATGTCCCACTCCATTAATATTGTTTAAAATTTTTTTTTATCAGTGACTTGAATGGAGGCTTAGATGGAATGCTTACCAAATCTGCAAATGATAGGAGGGAGAACTAACATACTGGTTGACAGAATCTGGATCCAAAAAGATCTCAATTGATCAGAATCATAGATGAAATTTAATAGAGAATAAAATCTGGCATTTGGGTTTAAAAAAAAAATCAACTTTACAAGTACAGGGTGGGTGGTTGAGGTGTGGTTTGACAGCAGTTTGTAAAAAAAAAACATCTGAGGGTTGTAATGGGATTCAAACTCAATATGAGTCAGAAGTATAATAAACCAAACCAAAAAGCTAATGACATCTTAGGTTGACTTAAGAGAGGCCGTATTACTGTCTAGAGATAGGATAGGATGAACCAATTGTACTCTGCTTTGCTCAGATCAGTCTAGACTAGAGTATTTCATTAAGTCCTATGTACCTATCTTTAAAAGGATGATGACTAGCTGGAAGCGCTAGAGGACGGTGATAAGGCTTTATTAGATTGGTTTGTGTTCATGTCCTGTCCTCTGCAGAAACACACCATAGACACTACTACCCCCTACGCTCTTTTAGAAGTATAAAGAAATAAATATTCCTTCAGTCTGAAGTGCTTTCCAGACTTCTTGAAAGAAGAAAACCTTATCATTACTTAAGCAAAATTCTAGAAAAAACACTGCCCCGAACTAAATCCTTTCTTCTTCCCTACCCATTTGCCCCAAGCCCTAACCAGTTTTTAAAGGGAAACTAAATTAAAGATCAGAGACAGGTAGGTGGTTCACTGGATAGAGCACAGTCGGAAGACCTGAGTTCAAATCTGGCCTCAGACACTTATTAGCTGTGTGACCTTGGTGTTTGCCTCAGTTTCCTCATCTGTAAAATGAGCTGGAGAAGGAAATGGTGAACCACTCCAGTAGCTTTGCTGAGAAACCCCCATGGAAAAAGTCAGACACAACTGAACAATAAAAAATTAAAGATCTGGAAGGATTTAGGTTCCCCTCTGAAGATAGAATTAAGACCAACAAAAGTGAGGGATGTGCCTTGATTTATTCACTTTAAGAGGAGGATCTTCATTCTTAAAAAAGTAGGGTAATGATCAGAAAAGGAAGGAATAAATCTTTAATTAAATTACTAAGAATGTCTCTTGCCTTCACCTTTGCTAAGTGGATGAAAAGTCCACACAGAAAGGAGTAAAAGCAGTTAAATGGGAATCAAATGATTTAGGAAAATAATTCTCTAGAGTAGATCAACATTATAATTGCTTATGGTTATATCTGAGAAATCAAACTGATACATAAAGTGTTGATAAAAACAACAGATGTTAAAATTGTTTTTACATGTAATTGGGGGAAAATAAAATGAAAAATTCTTGATAGAACTATTATGTTTTATTGTCCAATTTTGTCGGTCTGGGGGAAATACTATAAAAGACAGTATTAAAAATGCAAAAATGGTCAAAGCTATTGAGAACCATGTGAAAAAAATTCTTCAAATGACTAATAATTGGAGAAAGGCAAATTAAAGTTACTCTGGGATTCTGTCTCACCTATCAGATTGGCAAAAAGGGGAAATGACAAATATTGGAGGGAGCACAGTAATGCAATGTTGGTTGAACTGTGAATTGATCCAAGCCATTCTGGAAAGCTATGGAACTATGTCCAAAAATAGTCATTACACTTTGATTTAGCAAATATCTCTACCAGGCCTATACCCCAAAGGGACTGGAGGAGGAGGACAAAGACCCATACAGACAAAAATATTTGTAGCAGTTCCTTTTTTTAGTGACAAAGAACTGGAATTGGGGAATTGCTAAGCAAAGAATGGTATATGAATGTAATGAAATACTATTTTGCTGTAACAAATGACGAAAAGAATTTTCAGAGAAATTTAGGAAAACTTGTATGAACTGATGCAGAGTGAAGTAAACAGAATTAGGAGAATAATTTATATGATAACAATTGTAAAGATGAAGAATCTTGATAGACCTAAGAATGCTGACCAATTCAATAGACCAGTCTTGATTTCAGAAGACTGATAACAAACTTCTGACAGAGAGACAATGGATTTCAGATGTAGAATGGGATATACATTTTTGGATATGGACAGTGTGAGACTTTGTTTGGTCTGTATGCATGTTTTTACAAGGGTTTTTCTTTTTTCTTTTAAATTAGGAGTGTGATCAGAGGGAAAGAAAAATAAAATGAAATGAAAAATTCTTTAAGTATCTCAGAGGGATTTTCCAAGGGGAGACTCAGTTTTTTTTTCTGATCTTTCTCAAAGCAAAGATGCTTAGAATTATAATAAAAATGACAGCTTGAATCCCAAATTCAAAGTACAGGTTGTTGTTTTTTTCTTCAGTAGTACCCAAGAGAATATAAATTCCTTGAGGTCAGCTTCTCCATCACCTAGCACAATGTCTTGCAGGTAATAGGAGCTTAATCAATATTTAGTGAATTGAATTAATATTCAATAGAGTCTCATTCCATACAGGTTTTTCTTTCCTCTGACTTGGAAGGGCACTTCCTCAAAGAAGGAAGAGAGTTTGGTCACTTTGGGTCAGTTAATTTTATGTCTCTCTCTGCTAATATGACTAACAAGAAAGGCTTGTCCAATAATAAGACAGATTTGTCCACTGCCGTCCATACTGTGCACCAATTCACTGATAGGCCACAGCTGTCCTATGGGAATAGAATTGCTTTCCTCACTAGCAGCTTCATTCAGCTCCAAAATGGAAAGTTGGATCTGAATGAATGCTCTCATTGTTATTTTTCCCCCTTAAATTCTAGTCCTATTTCCTACCATGACTTCAACTGTTTCTGCTTAAAAACAATGTCTGTCTGAGCTATTCAAAGATATTTGACAAGTTTTCCTTCATCAAGGGTTGTTTTTATCGCATGCCTCCCTTGCAATTTTACAACTGCTTTGCCAGGCCACTGGCAAGTTCTTGTAAATGCTACAATTTTGTTTCCTTTCTCAAGTATCCAGTCTTCTTAACTTTTATGAACTTCTAGAGATGGTGCAACTCCAAGCATATGCAGAGGAAGAAATTCTTATCCAGGAGTGCATCATTTCCCTGAGAATCTATTTCATACAAACAAAGGCTTAAGCTTTGTTCATTATATGTGTTAACAGAAGAAGAAAAAAATTTTAAGGTAAATTTTTTTTTTAAAGCTCAAAACTGTGCTCCTTTAAGAAGATCTAGATTCCAATGTTTGAGTTTTGATTGGATGGAAAGAGAGGGAGAGTGAAAGTAAACAAGGCCATTTTGATTTTTTTCATGTAATATCTTCAACAATGCCTCTACTGTCAAAGTACAAATATGCAAAGAGGGTATTTTTGTGCACGGCACCATGTGTTGATTAGCTCTGTGAAGGTCTTTTAGCTACTTGTATACTATGGGACTATAGCTGAAATTTCTGTGGCTTGAAGGCAGTTATCTTTCTTTCGTTTTTTATTTTATTTTTTATTTTCTGTAGGGGGAAGGTAGGGCAATTGGGGTTAAGTGACTTGCCCAAGGTCACATGGCTAGTTTTGTGTGTGTGTGTGTGTGTGTGTGTGTGTGTGTGTGTGTGTGTGTGTGTTAAGTGTCTGAGGCTGGATTTGAACTCAGGTCCTCCTGCCTCCAGGGCAGGTGCTCTATTCACTGCACCGCCCAGTGGCCCTGGGAGTCATCTTTCCTAAAGGAGTGTTTGTGCATAGACCGAGTGCCTTCCCCGGTGTAACACATATTTGTTGTCTGTTGAACACACAATCCACATGTATTGTGCTGTTTATGTAGCACTTGAAAGTTTGCAAAGCAACTTAAATACCAATTTCCTACGAGGTTCACCATAAGCCTCTAAGGTGGGTCGTGGTGGTGGTGGTGTTGTCAGTGGCTCAGTCTTGTCCAATTCTTTGGGACCCCGTGGACCATATAGTTCAGCAAAGATACTGGAGAAGTTTGTCAGTCCCATCACCAGTGGTAAGAACTAATCAATTAATCAGCAAGTTGCTTACTAATCACCTATTATTGCCATTGGACTTGGATGACTCTGGAATTTGGTGCAACTCTGCCTCACCTAAATCCAATCCATACACGTCAGACTTTGCTCTTTCCAACAGATGAGATAATGCTTTTATTCCATTTGCCCCTCTCTCCCTCTTCCCCTTACTTCCCCTTGGAACATTAAAGGCAGCGTTCCCATAGCTCCCCAGACAACTCCTTCCCCTTGCCCCCTCAAGGGTTGAAGAGTAAAGCTGGATTGCCCTCCTTAACTGTTCATCCTGCAAGTCTGGGCTGGGGTTTAATTTAGTGTTCTTCTGAAGAACTCTCAGTGGTCATGCTGACTTGGAACAATGAAGAGAAGAATCTTTGGCAAAATTGTACACCCTATACTCTCCTTTTGGCCCCTTTGACCTCCTTTGGGTGGTGTGCCAGCTTCACTCTGCCACCTGGAGAAGTGGGAGATGGTAGGCACTGACCATTACATATGCTTCTATTATGGCTACTATGTTGGCTGGGTTTGTTCAATTGTTTCTTTGTAACAAAGGACAGGCTCTTCTAGGTGAATGAGTGGAGGCTATAACTGAGAAGTTTAATGAAAGAACAAAAGGGTAAGAAACTAAATTTTTAAAAAATTTTCTTCTGAAAACACTGTTTTTCACACAAGTAACAAAGAAGACTTGAAGTATTACTTGCATTTTATACATGACAGGAAGACTCATGACAGAGGAATGAATCTCTAAATGTAGAATTTCAGGCATCCTGGAACAGGAGGAGGAAGAGATTATGGCTAAAGCTATGCTCCTTACCTGTGGTAGTGCTCAGGATTGCATTATAATTTATCATATAAGATAATGAGATTGACTTTTGTGGGAGATCTTAGAGAAATTCACTTGTTAACTTTACAGTCAGTGCATGGGCAGGAGCCAAAGAGGTGGGTTTCCTCCACACCTACAGGCTGATGATTTGGGAGTCAACATAAACAAAGTCATGCC
The DNA here is from genome assembly GCA_028627135.1 of Pseudochirops cupreus. Lineage (NCBI taxonomy): Eukaryota > Metazoa > Chordata > Mammalia > Diprotodontia > Pseudocheiridae > Pseudochirops > Pseudochirops cupreus. The sequence continues at coordinate 49,659,617 of CM053584.1, read as the reverse complement.
CAGAACTGAAGCTAATAAAAGTCAGGATAATATAGTGAAAAATTAAGCTGGTAACAGAAGCAGCCTATCCTCAGAGATGGTGTGTAATGGGTTATTGATGAGATTGGAAGGTCTCTTGAAAGTTGCTGAAATGTACCTAAGATAAAATAAATACCATGGGGGGAAGAGGGGGAAGAAGAGGGGAATCAGGGAAGGCTGAGCCAAGGAGCTTACACAGAAACAAAACCTTGAAAGAAGATAAAGATTTCAAAAAATAAAGTTGAAGAGAGAGTCCTCTTCAGCTTGCTAGAATTCCTGAGATGGGAGAGGGAGGGTTGAGTTCATAGAACATCCAATAGGAATGTTTGCATGGAAATTAGAGCATGTGAAGGGGGTAGAGGGCTGTCCCATGGTGTGAAGCATTGAGTGTGAAGTTAGAGTATGTAGGGTTTGAATCATGGTACTAGCACCTGTGTGACCTTGTGTAGGTCAACACCTCTCAGGAAAGTGAGAGGGTTGAACTAAGACAGCTTTCTTCTAGCTCAAAGCTGGAATTATCCTGTGAAAGTGGGATTAAAGCTGAATTCTAGAAGGCCTCAAATACCAGTCTAAGGTGTTTGCTTTTTTTTTTAACTTAGAGGCCATGGGGAGCTTCTGAACTTTTTTGAGCATGAGACTTCATTGGCCATACCTTTGCCAGTAAAAGATCATTTCTTTTGACAGTTGTGTGAAGAATAGACTGAGGAAGAGAGAAATCGGAGGGAAGGTGACAGTAAGAACATTCCTACAACAGTTCAATGATCAGGTTCTGAGCTAAGCTGGAGCCACAGAAATATAAAGAAAATGACACATGCAGGAGCTGTGTGGAGAGATTTGGTGGAACTTGGGAAGTGAGTGAGTGTGGAGTAGAGAGAAGAATCCAAATTGAATCAAACTTGGGTGATTGGGAGCATAGTCAACAGAAATCAGGAAGTCAGGAGGAAGGCTGGCTTCAAGGAAAGAATGCTCTCAAGTTCACTTTGGAGCACAATGAGTTTAAAGTGTCTGGAGAACAGGGCTTCTTCACTTGTTTTGTGCCATGGATCCCTGGGAAGTCTGGCAAAGACTACCAACCATTGCTCAGCATACTGTTTTGAATGCATAAAAAAAATACATAGGATTTACAAAGGAAACCCAGAAGTTAGTGAAAGGAAAGATGTATTTTCCTCCTTTCAAGGACCCTCAGGTTCAGAACTCTTGTCCCAGATGGAGCTGTCCAGCTTACAATTGGAAATGCAGGACCAGGATTCAAGGGAGAGATTATGGCTGGATATAGAGATTTAGGAGTCATCAGTTTAGAAGTGATAATTAAACCCATGGAAGCAGATGAGATCACCTCAAAATGCTATACAAAGATCAAAATAAATGAGAACTAAGGAAAAGCCACCAAGTTTAGCAAAAAAAAGATCATAAGATCGCAGATTTAAAGCCAGAATCCCCTAGAATTCAACCCTTCCTTTTCATAGATGAGGAAACTGCTCCACAAAGGAGTTAAGTAACTTGTCCAGAGTCATACAATCAATAAGTGATATGAGGTAAGATCTGAACGCAGGTCTTCCTGAATCCAGGGCCAATACCCCATCTACTATATCCATAGGTGTTAATCACTCAGCCAACTGGCTCCATGTAGCCCATAGCACTCCAGAGTACTCCCAGATTAAAATGTAAATGGTAAATATTTAACAAAGTAAATAAAAATACAATAAAACATATGTGTATTTTTGAGTCAACGTGTGGTCCACTGTGACCCTTATGTGCAGTTTTAGTTGTTCAGTCATTCATGACCCTATTTGGAGTTTTCTTGGCAAAGATACTGGAATGGTTTGCCATTTCCTTCTCCAGCAAATTTTATTGATGTGAAAATTGAGGCAAATGGTGTTAAGTGACTTGCCCAGAGTCACACAGCTAGTGTCTGAAGCCAGATTTGAACTCATGAAGATGAATCTTCCTGACTTCAGGCCAGGTACTCTATGTGCTATGGCCCCCAAAGGTTTGCAACATGTTGATATAAATGGTTTCATTTGATCCTTATAACAACCCTATGAAATAAGCACTAAAGTTATTATTATGCCTATTGTACAGATGGGTCAGCAATCTCAGAGAGGTCAAGTAACTTGCTTGTAGTCACAGAGGAAGTGTTAGAGACAAGATATGAACCTATTTCTTTCTCAAATGAAATTTCAGCGTTTTTCTAAACATACTATACCACTTCTCCATATAATTATAGAGATCATAGATTTAGAGCTGCAAAGAGCCTCATAAGCTACTTAATCCAACCACCCTCATTTCCAATTGAGGAGACTTACCCAAGGTCACAAAGACAGTATATACCTGAGGTAGGATTTGAACTCAGATCCTTGAACTCTAGAGTTGGAGCTCTTTTCATTGAAGGATGCTGTCTCTATAGTGTAGTAGAATCGTGAAATTGAAGTGCACTGCACATAGGTGTCCTTTGATAAATACTCGTTGAATGAAGGAATAAAATGTATCTGCCTCAGTTACTAGTATTTATCAATGGAGGAACAGTGAGAAAGATACAATTGAGGAATAAGGAGAAATCCAATTTCTATGTCTCTGACATCAAGCTAGCTTCTTAATTTCAGATCCCATTACTTTATTATCTCCATTCCCCATCCCCCATCCCCCGTCTTAATTTACAATTCTCAGAAGGAAAGCACAGTTTTCTTTTTATCTCTTTATTTTTTATTTCTTCTCTTTTCCTTCCATTTCATTCTGGGGAAAGGAATGGAATAAATCTTTCCCTTTCATCACACACACTCATACATATGCACATGTGTCTGAACTCTTAAGCACATGTATGTATATGCAGTAATACAGTGATGCACACCCTAAGACAGGCTGGGTCAGAGTATGTCCTAGCTGACCCATTGCTTTTTTAACAACAAGGTTATTTTTTAAAAACAATGTTAGCCCCATGCTAACTCTTTCCAGAAATCAGAGAAAAGATTAAATAGAAAGAGAAAATCAATGTATGAGGAGCAACCCCAGACCCTTCAGGCTGCAAGGTCATTTTCCAATATCCAAAGACTTCCAGTGTGAACCTTGCCAAGCCAAGATCCCACTGAATTAGCACTTTTGGAGGCCCCAAAACTCAAGTCAGACCCAGGAGCAGCCCTGCAAAGTGCAGATTTCTTCTGGCCAATGTCCTTTGGCCCTGGCAGATAAGGGAGAGTATTTGAGGTAAGAAATCAGTCTCTCTGCCTCCTAAAAACCCTTGTTAATGCAAAGATATACCCTGTAGAAATACATTCTGGGGAAAGACACTTCTCCATGACAGAGCATCCCTCACTCACTGCTTCAAAAAGCTCAGTTTGAAATAGTGGCCTTAATGGTATTTCCAAACACCTAATAAAAGTGATTACCTTCACATGGTACATGTGTATTGAAGACCACAAAGCATCTACTTGGCAATATTTAATATAGTCTAGCAGACCTTTTCATTAAGAATTATTTTCCGGAAGAACAACATTTATCCTCACCTCAAGATGTCATGCTGGTAGAGGGTAGATTTTATTTTTACTTTGTGGCTGAGGAAATAGAGGAACAAAGGATTTGACTTGGCCACACACTGAGTTAGGGAGAGGGAGGGGAAGGAAAAGGGAGATAAGGAAACAGGAATGAGGTCTACATCTTCTGATTTCCAATCTGGTGCTGAGGACATCCTGCTTTTCCATTGGAGAGTCTACCTCCTCAGACCATGGCAGAAAGGGGGTGTAGCTAGGTTGCCATTGTAGTTATAAACTAGGAAGACCATTTCCAAAAGGGAAAGCAAGCTCAAGCTCATGTACTAAATACGGTATAGGTTGAAACAAATGTTTCAGCACTTAGCTCATCTAGTTTTGTCCTTGAAAAACTGCTTGGCCATCTCAAAAGTGGGTAAGCTGAAAGTTTGTCTCAAAAGTTCTGATTTTTTTTAAAGAAAAACTGTGTTTTTTATGATTTAGAAGGATTCACAATATTATTCACACTAAAACATCTTTTTTCCTATATTCCATCCCCACGCCTCCTTAAATTTATCTTTACTTAAATGTGAAAATTGTAAGAATTTCAGAGAATTACAAAGATTACAACTCAAACATAGGCAGGTCTGAAGGACTACATCAAGAAATGACTTAAGAAAAAGTGTCTGTTCAGAGCTCAATTGCTTGGGTAGGCAGTCCCCTGAAACCCAGACTGGGTTGACTCCAGGTTTGGTGGTGAGAAGTTTTGACTAAGTTTCTTCTACAAAGTCTATTGATGAATATCCAGCACCAAATTTCTGTTGGTGAAAAGCCTTTTACACTGGGATCCTCTCTTCCCACTCCCCTAAAGAACATTACAGCCTAGAAGCCATGAGGCAACAGTGATCCCCTCTGACTTCAGACTGATTCTGTATCTTTGGCATTCCTGATATCCCATAAGCTCCTAACAGAGCTTCTCCATTCCCAGTAAGTACTGTTGCTGCTACTTCCATTGAGAGGACTCCAGCAATTTCATCAAGAGTAGACAGTAGAGCTCTTTTTTTACATTTTAGTATCCTGTACTATGGTATCCTGGGGAGAGATGAGAAAAGAAATGAATTAGGAAAAAGGGACTGGAGAAATCTTGCCAATACATGTACAATTCTCTTAGAATATAAAGTTAAAGTTCCCTTGCTTTCTATTTCTGGCTCTCTACACAATATGGCACCATCTTGCTTTTTTATATTATTTCAATTTTTGCCCTAGTCTGGGAGGGTGATAAAGCTCAAATTCAGGTAACTATTCAGTGATTCCTGATCTCATTATTGTGAGTTTTGTCTTCTTCTGTCTTTAACCAATGCTATGACCAAAAAATACATCACCTTGTTTATTGGTGATGAATTTCTGTAAATTTAGTCAGGCTTGTCCATGAATGACTGACATAAAGTCCGTTGTAAGACCCAACAAGTCCTACATATGCTATGTTTCAATATTTCTATGATTCTTTAAGAATCTGTGATTCTCTGATATGTCTGGACTATTAGCTATTTCTTATACATAAAATTCTCTCTCTTGCCTCGGGGTCTTTACATAGGCTGCAACCCGTGCTTGGAATGTACTTCTTCCTTACTCCTGCCTCTTAGAATCCCTAGCTTCCTAGGGATTCCCAGACACACCTAGGTCCTTTCCAGTTGTTAATAATTCCCACCTCTTGAAGTTAATTTATATTTACTTAAGTACCTATCACAACAGGAGAATGTGAGACAGGGAGTCCTCATCTTTGTCTTTGAGTATCTAGTGCCTACAATGATCCTTTGCACCTAGGGCTTGCAAGATGCTTCTGAGGAGGAAGAAAAGACATACTTTTAGAAACATATTGTGAGGCTGAAATGGCAACTTTGTTCTTTGGTGGTGGTGGGCTACTTTCTGGCCAACCATCTGCAAGAACTAGGATGTAAGGCACTAACCAAGTAACCCGTCTAAGCCAGCAATACAACAAAATACTCAGCCTTCACTGAGCCCAGAGTCACCAATTTTTGGACCCACTGCTCAGGGAGATTCTCCTTGGATTCATTAAGAAACCAGATTAAGAAATTCCTCCAACTCTTAATAAATGTTTGTTGCTTTGAATTGAGTTGGAACTCATGTCACTCCCTATATTCTGACTATACTAGACTGTTCTTTGCATTCTGGTTATAACAGTTCCTTATCTTTGGTCATTGAAATGCCTCTTATTCCTTTGTTTTCCTGTATGTATTTTTATCCAACTTTTTAAGCCCAATTCAAATGGAAGTAAGTACTATTATTATCCCCATTTTACAGTGAGAAAACTGAGGCAGACAGGTTCAGTGACTTTTCCACGGTCACACAGCTAGTAATTGTCTCAGGCTGGATTTGAACTCAGTCTTCCTGATTCCAGGTCCAACTCTCTATCTATTGTTCCCCCTCAATGCCGCCATATTGTTAAGCTGCCTTGAGGACAAAGGAGGGAATCTCAAGACAACCAGGAGTGGCTTGAAGGTAACTGAGATGAGCAAAGACCATCTCAACCAACCTCAGTATTTTGTCTAGGTTTGTGCTGCTTGTATTAGTGCCTCTGTATCTGGGTTCCAGAGAAATTCAGTGACTTTCACAACATCACACAGCAAATAAACAGCACTTGAACCCAGATTTCCTGACACCAAATTCATTTTTCTTTGCATCACACAGATGTGTGGCCACCCAGGGGATCTTTGAGGAGTCCAGCAAGAATTTCAGGATGCCCTGGCTCTGCCTCTGTCTCTATCCAAGCATCCAACTTCCTTGGGAGAAACACTACCACAATGCATGCAGACTGGTGTCTCTCATCTACCTTAAAGTCCATACTGTTGTATTCACTCAACCATGGAGTTTACTAAAGTGTTTAGTCAATCACTGTCTGCTTCCTGAGCCTCTAGATCTGCTTGGACATTTGTCCAAGTGAGGGAGGAGAAAAGAATAAAGACAATGCCTATGCTAATCCAAAGCCAGTAAGAACCATTCTTCAAGGCTTAGATCAAGCCTCACATGGAAGTTTTCTTGACCACTTTAGTCTACTATGACTGATCTGACCTCCTATATCACTCATAGTCTCACTCCCTCATTTGAGCCTCATACACTGCCTGGTATTCTTATTTAATTTCTCAGGTCTGTATGTTTTGGACTGGATCTGTGTTTCATCTTCATATAGAGATCAACAGGTGAAGAAGCTCCTTCTGATAAAGATTGGCACCTGGTCTACAATTTAGAGACTTAGAATTTGAAATCTATAGACATAGGGAACTGAGAAGTTATGACTTATCCAGGGTCACATAGTCAGGATGAATTCAGACCCAGGTTTGAACCTGCATTTTCCAGACTCCAAGGTCAATTTTCTATCCACAGCTGCCCTTGTATATTCCTTATCCCTCACCTATTCAAATATTTGCTTCATAAAGGTGTTGTAACGGTCTCAGAGCTAATCTCTTACACTGCAAAGTATCAAGAGTGCTTAAGAAATCCAAGCATCCCTCACTTTAGTTAACTGAAGAGTCAACAGTGATTTCAGCATAGCATATATTATAGAATGTCAGAATTGAAAGGGATCTCACAGGTCGTGTAGGACCATCCAAGTTTGATTCATGTGTCTGATCCATAATACCCCTAAACTTTGCTTGAAAAACTCCAATAATGAGAACTTAAAACCTCGCCCTCTGGCCCAACTCCCTAAGGCAGAGTGTTTGGAAAGCTTTAATAGCTAGGAAGTTTTCCCTAATTTTGAGCCAAAATCTGGCTACCTATAACTTCTACATGCAGATACAACTTCTGCCCACCCGGGCCAAGCAGAAAAATTTTGATCTTTTTTCTATATGTTGTTGTTCAGTTGTGTCTGATTCTTCATGACACCATTTGGGGTTTTCTTGGCAAAGATAGTGGAGTGGTTTCCACTTCCTTCTCCAGTTCATTTTACATATGAGGAAACTGAGGCAAACAAGGTTAAGGACTTGCCCAGAATTATGCAGCTAGTGTCTGAGACTGGATTTGATCTCATAGAGATGGGTTTTCTTGATTTCAAGCCCCATACACTGTGTCACCTAGCAGGTAGTTTTTTCTACATGACAGATCTTCAAATACCTGAAGACAGAAGGTATATTTTCTTTAGGTTTTCTCATTTCCAGGCTATTTTCTTCAACCAATACTGGGATGGCATGGATTGTAGTCTCCTCATCTTGGCTTCCCTCTTCTGGATACTCTCCAATTTGTTATTCCCCCCCTCCTTTCCTCCCCCTCCCCCCTGCCACCCAGATCATGGTACCCAGAACTGGACATAATGCTATAGTTATGACCTGACTGGGGCAGGACAGCAGGACCATCACATTCCTTACTAAAGTCTCAGATAGCCACCTTGACTTCATAGCCATGTGGAAAACAAAGGAATTGTACTAAATGACTCTTCTTCTCATTTTTCCCATATGCTGTGGCTGGCCCTCAGGACAGTTAGAACAGATGCAATTTGAGAAGCCTAGAAAGTGTCCTTCCTTCATTACCCATCCCCTCTTCAGCTCCATCCAACATCTTTCTCACTTGTGCTTGAAATCTCATAGAACTGCTGCTGTCCATCAGCCTCTGGTTTTAGATTCAATTTTTTGGGCTTCTTACTATTTCCTAATGCTTCCCAAACTCCAAATCCTTATGTATTTGGTGACAGCTGGGTATATCTGGGTGGCTAGAAGAAAGAGGAACGTGAGCCTAGGACAGTATCACCTTGTGATAGCTCTGCTCCATTCTTACAACGCAGACCTAGAGAGCAGGTATCAGGAGTAGGGAATTACTGAGGACCAGTTACTTTTCAGGCACCCAGGTGGAATCACTTTTGTGTGGGTAAGAATTCTAGGACCATGGATAAGGAAACAAACAAAAAATCCCATCTTATCTTGTTGTGGTGATCCCTCAGAGAAGAATGACCCATTCCCCTTTCTAGTAAGGCAGAAAGCCAGAGGGGCTGGCACCTTTGTGATTACACAATGAAGACAGTTTACAAATTTTTAAAGAAATAGGCATGTGATAACTAGCAAGACTATGAATTTACCTCTGCATTGCAGGTTGATGGTTTAGTTGGGGCTTCACTGGTGGTCTCAGAATCTGTTCCAGCATTGCTTTCTTGGTTGTCTGTGTTCTCAGAAATACCTGCTTTTTGCTCATTCTCTTCTTTCTCTTTTTCTGACCCAGTGATATTGTCTCCTTTCTCCTCTTCAGAGGTGTTTTGGGGCCTCTCCTTATTTGTCCCTGTGGCAGTACTCTGTTTTGGTTCCCCATCTTTAGCCCCTGTGTTCTTCTGTCCAGGTTTCTCCTCTTCATCTCCTACACTTTTCTCAAATGTTTCCTCCATCTCTGAAGTAGGCTCTTCACTTGTCTTTTCCTTTCTATCCCCTCCAGAATCCACTGGAGAAGTTTCCTTTTCATCTGCCTTTGTGCTCTCACTTTTTTCCTCTTTATTATCTGTGGCTCTCTGGTGTGGTTCTCCTTCATCATCTTCCACTGTACTCTGCTCTTTCCCCTCGTTATTTTTCACAGCATTCCTGCATGACATGGCTTCTTCCAAGGCCCTGCTCCTTTCCCCTGGGTTCTCTGTCATGCTGCATGATCTCCTTAGCAGAGGTTTTTCATCAGACTCCAGCTTTCTCCTCATCTCTCTGCCCACTGCCCTGTTACTAGAGAGGGGAGACCCCAAGACTTTGTTCTTGGATGTGGACACCTCATCACTGTCCTCTTCCTTGGCACCATTCTCCTGAGATGATTCAGCTGCCCCCAGATCTCCCAGATCCACCCCACAGTCTGACTGAGACCGTCTGAATCTCCTGGAGGGAGGTCTCCTCTTTATTGACCCTCGTGTCCGCACCTGTAAGATGAAACCAATAAAGAAAAGTGTTATAACATCTGATGTTGTCTTGATCTTGGCGTTGTTACCCAGTCAGAATAGCTTGGATATTGATAACCATCCATCACCTTGCCTTGACACACCTTCTTCCTGCAGTAGATAGAGCACCAGCCCTGGAGTCAGGAGAACCTGAATTCAAATACAACCTCAGACATTTACTAGCTGTGTGACCTGGCAAGTCACTTAACCCCACTTGCCTTGTCCTCCCCTCACCCCCAAAATAGAAGCTCACACTTTATGGTGCAATATAAAAAAGGATGAATACAGAATCAAAGTCCCTCAATTCTATCCTGTGCAACCTGTGTGAACTTATAGACAAATGACTTTAACCTCTCTGGACTCAGTTTCCAAAGTGTAAAATTCAGGGGAAGAGTGGGCTAGATATCCTCTAAGGTCCTTTGTATCTCTATATTGTTCTATTTCAAAAATTCCATAGCAAAGCCTTTTGCAAAGGAAATGATTACTTTCCAATTTTTATCTCTTTTATGTGGCAAGATGTCACCAAGTTGAGTTTTCTTAAGGCAGAATATAGAATACTACTGCCATCAAGATCAGTGAATGGTATGTGGAACTTATCTCTTTAATGAAGACTAGAAAGATTCATCAAACAGCTGTCCCTGCATAAATGACCCTACATAACTGCAGTCTGGGAAGCTATCCTGTGTGCACAGATTCATCAGAACATTAGCCTTCATCTTTGGCTTTGGATGTTACTTTATCTATGTAGCTGGAGGCTGTTTTAATTCCCCTCTCTCCTTTTTTGGGCGGAGGTGGAGATGGAGGGGGGAGAGGAGAGGATTATGCAACTACATTCTCTGGCAGTCAAAGGAATATATGTACAAGGGGGTCTTTAGGAGGAAATAGGAGATAAACATTCAAACTCTACTACAGGACGCATTGTTCAAATGGCAAAGGTATACTTGCTTAAAAGACTATTTTATGGAGAACTCACACAGAGTAAGTGCTCACAATGGTGGTCAGAAGAAGCAATACAAGGTCACTCTCAAGGTCTCTCTTAAGAACTTTGGAATTGATTGTGTGACATTGAAGATACTGGCACAGGACTACCCAGCATGGCATACCCTCATCAGAGAAGGTGCTGTGCTCTGTGAGCAAAGCCGAATTGAAGTAGCTCAAAATAAAAGCAAGATGCGCAAATTTAGAGAATCCACCCCAAATGTTCACGTGAACTATTTGTGCCCAACCCATGGTAGATCATTCCTAGCTCTTATTGGTCTGATCAGCCACAGTTGAACACATTATAACTTGACTTTAACATAGTGATGTCATTTTGGTCCTCTTCAAGAGCAAAGGACAACCAACCAAGGAAGTAAGGGAGGAGAAGGGAGGAGGTAAGCAGGTAGGATCGAATATATTCTCACTTCAGTCCAAAGCTAGTCATGACACTGTTTTCTCATGTACCTCCAAATGGTTTTTGCTTTTTTTTGAAGTTCAAATTCTCTCTGGATAATAGAACTTGCAGACTTTCTGTCCAAATCCGAGTTAAGCCAAATGCTTACTTCTTCCTTTTAAAAATCTTATTTTTCATTAATATCTTTTGACTTTACATCACCTTCCTTTCCAAATAAATCCCTCCCCTCTTCCCTTCTTAGTGAGGCATCCCTTGTAACAAAAAAGGGGGAAAAAAGCAATTTAGCAAAACCAGTCAACACGTCAACCATGCCTGACTATATACAATAGTCCATATGCATTGTTCTCTACATCTACAAGGAAGGGAAGGAACTTAATCTTTCTCAGCTCTTCTCTAGCATCGAACCTGGTCACTACAATTGCCCAGAACTAATTTCATTTGTGCATTCTTTCCATTTTCATTGTTGTAATCATCTGTAGTTATCATGTATATTGTTTTTCTGAAAAGTGCTTGTTTCACTTTGTATCAATTCATCTAAGTCTGCTAATCTTTTTCTAAATTCTTCATAGTCATAATTTCTTCCAAGCACAGTAATATTCCTTTGTATTCATGTACCATAATTTGTTTAGTCATCCCCCAACTGATGGCCAAATGGCTACTTTTCCCCAGATTACAAAGCTCTCTTTTGGACTTGAGACATACCTTATTGTAACAAGGTAGATGGCTGCCTTCAGGGGGTTGGTCAAAGCTGACTGGCACTTCCTCTGGTTCAGTGGACCGGGATCTAACACCTGGACTGCTAGGGGTGGAAGGTGGGCTATGAAATGGAGACACAATGGCCTTTAATCCAGGACTTTTAGGTGAAGCCCCTGGCAACAGGGCAGCAGGATCAAAGGCTAAATTGGCCTGTGGAAAGAAAGTGAGGAATTTTATTTTAGGATAGGGAGAGATTCTTTCTTAGTCTTCAAATCACCTGGCAGACGTAGTTCCAAGCAAGTGCTATGTCTGTTTCTCATATTACCGACAAAGAATTAAATGTACATTGGTTCTCGCATGCTCTATTTGTTGTGATTTTTTCCATTCTCACCCATGATCCTGAACACTGGCCATGGCCTATGAGGGTCCTACCCCATCAACATACCCCAACAAATATTTTTTTCCCAATAAACACTAAATTATATTGTCAGTGGCTCAACTCAGGGATTGGCATCTATGTACCACATGGTGTGAAGAGTCTTGAAGCTTTAGAGATGGTCACCCTCTTCCTCTCCCTAGACAGTGCCAGTTGCTTCATCTTTCCCCAGTCTAAAGGGGTGGGGAGGTGGCAGAGTGGATTGTAGCATAATCCACTTTTGAGTCAGGAAGACTTGAATTCAAATCCTGCCTTACATACTTACTAGCTGCCTGAAATAGGGCACTTAATTTTCCTTAGGCTCAGTTTTCTCATCTGTAAAATGGGGATAATCATAGCATCTCCTTCCAAGGTCATTGTCAGAATCAAGTGAAATAACCTGTATAAAGGGTTTTGCAAACCTTAAGGCACTTTATAAATGCTAGCTTATTATTACTAGAGTTATGGGCATGGCAGCCATCAGAGCCAGCCCTGGACAGGCAAATCATACATCATGTCACCTTCAGAGAAACCTTTATACAAGTTATAACTGATTAAAAGCAACTTTGAGGGCAACCTTGAAGATTAAAAGAAATCATTAAAAGGAAGAAAACTATAACGAAAGAGCAACTGGAATCTGAAGTCTGCATGGAAAGGAGAGAATGTGGGGCTGGGGGAAGGCACTGTTGCTCCAAAACCAGCCCTAATCCTGTGCCTATAGTCTTGGGAGGTTGGATTAGGGGGGATTATTTGTTATGAGTTTTTCAGATCAGTTTTTTTTTTTTTAAACATCAGCTCCTCTACTGTGCAGCAGAGAAATTCCTTGGACTAACCAACCATATTCTCCTTGGAAGAAATAGTATAATATACCACTAATTCTTAAATAACCACCCAACATCTTTGATTTGGACACATCCTAGAGCAAGTCAGCTAGCCACCTCCCTATTTCTCTCCCTTTCTCCATTCTCTCTCTCTCCCTCTCCCTCTCCCTCTCTCTTTTTCTTTCTCTCCTCTCCTCTCCTTTCTCTTTCTCCCTCCCTCTCTTTTTCCTTGTTTCTGTTTCTTTGTCTCTGTTTCTCTTTGTCTCTCTCTCTGTATGTTTCCTCTCCTCCTTTTCTTTCTTCTTGTCTTTTGTCTCTTTCTTTGTCTCTGTCTCTTTCTGTTTCTCTTTCTTTGTCTCCGTCTCCCTCTCCCACTTTATTTCTTTGTCTGTTTCTCTATCTCTCTCTCTGTGTCCATCTCTCTCTTTCTCTGTTTGTCTTTGTCTCTGTCTCTTTGTCTTTCTCTTTTTCTCTCCTCTCTCCCTCTGTCTCTCTGTCTCTGTCTGTGTCCCCTTAATGATAGTTCACCTTTCTATAGTGCCTTAAGGTTTTCCCAAAGTGCTTTCCTCACAGTACCGGCTGTTGTTGTGAATGGAGTGGTTAGGGATCACTTGGAAGTTTAGCATCTCTTCATACAGCTCTCCTTCAATCATTCTGTGTTAACCACCATTAATATAGGCTGGAGAAGCTCCCTTCCCTTGGGGGGACAACTTGGTCATCAGCTAGTTAATAGTCACTAGAGCAATAACCAGAGTGGTGGTGAGGGCTTGCATTTAGGGGAGATGCTGACAGTATTTTCAGTTCATTATCTGTATGGGAGGTAGCACTTAATTAGCAATGAGTGGTTAAAAATACCAGAAGATTAAGTTCTTTGCACCTCTTTACCCCTACTGTACTCCAAGGCTGTATCTCACAGTAGTTTTTCATTGGCCCAGTCCACTCTGATACTGACCTTCTCTCCCCTCAGGGCATGAACTTCTCTCTTATCCTCCTTTCAGCATCCACCTCACCCAATGCTGCTTGCCCTGGCACAAAAATTGCTAGTTATAGCTCTGATGGTTGTATAGATATCACAAGCAAGCTATCCCTCAACAAGGAGTGGGACAAAGGAGGAATGTCACCATCCCAGGAATAAAAAGCAACCATTGGGTGACAGTATTACAGTAGGAAATGCCAGCTTCACTTACCTGTAGCTTCTCAATCAAAGGGGAGTTTTTCACCTTGATTTTGGGAGGGTGACTCGCATTGGGTGATGGTTTCTATAAATGAAATAGACCAAAAGAGCATGGTAAGAATGAGGGCAGGGAGAATTGCTTCTGAATGGAACCCACAAGCCAGAGAGGAAATAAGAAGAGGAAAGTGCTGTTGTTTTCATTGCTTTGTTTCAGATGACTACTCGCCTCAAGCAGACATGAGTTCAGACCCTCATCTCTACTGAGACCACTTGGATCTGAAAATTAGAGAAGGACTTCCCAACAGAGGAGACACTTCTGCCTGGAGGAAAACAAAAATCTGTGCCTTAGTCTTTATTTTTCAAAAAGGTGAGTTAACTAGACAATGATTAAGAATGGTAAGGTAAAGAGTCTCTGTGAATACATGAATGAACCCCACTATTAACAAATCAGATTTTGGGAAGATATATTTATAACACCGTGGTGAAGTCATCCAATTCCTCCAGACAATTCCACACTCTAGAACTCTGTGTGTGTGTGTGTGTGTGTGTGCACACGCACACGCTTGTATGTTTATTTTTGGTCCCCATTTAACAAAAGAGGGAATTGAAGTTGAGCTGTGACACTAATGAAATCCCAGGTTTAGGACCAGGGTCTAGAAAGTTTCAAACTTTTTCATTTCATATAACATTTAATTTCATATAACATCAATACTTACCATATAATGTCATGTAGTACTTTTATTTCAATAAATATTTTTAAAGTTTCCAAAAAAAAAGAAAGTTTCAAACTGGGTTACAAAACCACATCTCTTGATTGCAAATCTGGAGAACGTTCTTTCTTCCAGGCTTTGTAGCATCTGGGTTTAACACTAATGGTTACCTATTCAAGTCAACAAGTACTTTGTAAGCACTAACTATATACTTTGTATCCTATATACATTGTGCTAAGTGCTAGGGGCACCAAAAATTCAGAAAGAACGCCGATTTTCCTTCTTTCAATGCTGTGCTTTACTGTCCAGCGCCTTAGGGCCCAGTTGGTGTTCAGTGCTTATTTAGAAGGCACTGAATGCCTACCTATGGAAGAGGTGGAGAAGATGGCGTGTCCCTGGTCCCTTTTGGTCCTCAGTACCCAGTGGCCATGCAATAAACATTGCTGAGTAAGGGAAGGACTAAGAAAAGACACACACACACACACACACACACACACACACACACACACACACACCCCAAAAACAAACAAACAAACAACAAACCCTGTTGAATGGAATCACATTGAAAAGGAACTAAAACTGAAGATAAGCAGAAACAATGGTGCCCAGAAGCTGGCAGTAGATGGCAGCATTTTCTTTCACAAGTGTTTCACCATGGGACACGTGCTGGTGGTGAACAGAGAACAAGGGGAGAAAAAGCTTGATAAGAGCATTTTTGTGCTAGTCCTTGGGAAGGTGAAACCTGAGAAGGCTTATAAGTGTTTGGTTGTTCAGTGTGGCTCACCAAGAAACAGGAGAGATCATGTCAACATCACTGACTTCTACAGGGGAGCTCCTCCCTCCTTCCTTCCTTCTCTCTTCCCTTTCTTCCTTTCCTTCTTCCTTCTTTTCCTCCTTCCTTGCCTCCTCCCTTCCTTTTTTCCTTCCTTCCTACCTTCCTCTCCTCTCTCTTTCCTCTCTTCCTCCCTCTCTTCCCTTTTTCCTCCCTCTCCTCCTTCCTTTCCTCCCTCTTCTCTTTCTTCCTTCCCTCTGTTCTTGCCTCCTTCCTTCCTTTTTCCTTCATATCTACCTTCTTCCCTTCTCCCTCCTTCCTTCCTTCCTCCCTCCCTTCCTTCCTTCCTCCCTCCCTTCCTTCCTTCCTCCCTCCCTTCCTTCCTTCCTTCTTCCCCCCCTTCCTTCCACCTGTATTTAATTAAAGTATTTGCTACACAGAAGCCAGTGCACTAATTATAGAAGATACAAAAACAAAAACAAAAAAATGACATAGTCCCTGACCTCAAGGAGCTAACATTCTAATAAGAGGATACTTCATGCACACAGATATGTAAACGTATGCAAATGAATTAAAATGAAAATTAATTTCAAAGGGCTCTAACACCTGGGGCAATCAGGAAAAACCTTGCCTTTGGAAGTTGTAGGTGATAGTTGGTTAAAATGAATCTCAAGGGCAGCCTTGAAGGCAGAAAAGCCTGAACCCTGAAGGAAGCCAAGGATTCTAAGGGGCCAAAGTGAAGAGAGAAAGTATTTCAGGAACTGAGAGACAGCCTGTTCAAAGGTGTGGAGGCCAGAGACAGTGCTTCAAGTCTGGAGAAGAGAAAGCAGACAATCTGTCTGGAACACAGAGCACATCAAAAGGAATAACGTAAAATTCCTTCACCTCCTGCCCTCTTAGGAGTCACTGAAACTTGGAGGCCTCCAGCTCAGTCCTTTTATTTGGCAGATGAGGAAATCACCACCAAGGATAAGAGCCAACTTGCTCTACGTAACCCAGAGAGCTGGTGTCAGACCCAGGACCAGAGCAGAAGTTTCCAGTTTCTGCTGATCATGTCACCAGCCACATGGGGTTGTGGGCGTTAGGACAGTGAATTTCTGCTGAGGCCTGTCAGATTGAACATGACATCATAAGACCTCTGCCTTCAAGTATTTAGTTCATAGGAGCTAATAGTTATATACAAAAGAACCTCAAAAACCATCTGGTCTGACCCTTTTGTTTTTGCAGATGAGGAAACTGAGGCCCAGGGAGTTTAAATAACACTGGCAGAAAGTCCTATTAAATAAATAGGACTTAGGTAATGAACCTAGACCTTTTGACTCCAAAGTTAGAGCTTGGCCCAACCCTGTTCATCTCCGTACTTCTGTTATCCCCTCTTTCATGGTGCTCTGGTATTGGTAACTGTTAGCAAAGGCAATGAGTAGAATAGGAGTACTCTGGTGGGTACAAATCCCTTTGCTGGTTCCCTACACCAGACTGCCTCTCTAAAACTGCTTCTCTGGCTTATTTTTATGTGAACTTCAAAGTCCTTAGAGACGCTAGGCAGAGGAACCTAAACTGTGTATCCTTCTGTTGAAAAAGACTTCCTTGGCAAGTCACTTGCTTTTCTATCCAAGAGTTTCATCCCTGCCTCACTGTGCCCTTGCCTATTACATTAGTAATAGCTGGAAACTGGGACCAATAGCCAAGCTAGGGGCAGCTAGGTGGCACAGAGGATAGAGTGCCAGCACGTGGCATCCGATATCTGAGTTCAAATCCAACCTCAGACAATTACTAGCTGTGTGGCCCTGGGCAAATCATTTAACCTCTGTTTAACTCAGTTTTCTCCTCTGTAAAATGGAGATAATCATGGCATCTCCTCCCAGGGTTGTTGTGAGGATCAAACGAAACAGTAATTGTGCAGTTCTTAGCACAGTGCTTGTTGTATAGTAAACACTGTATCAACAGGAGCGATGAGGATGATGATGATTTCTTTCACCCCTCTCCAGCCTCCAGTGCTTTCTTTCCAGGCTGTCTCCATCACACTTTCTCACCCAGGAAGCTCACTCTGCCCCTTTCGTCCCTTCCTCTGATTGACTGGTTGCTCTCAATGTCTCCGTTTTAAGGAAAGTGCCCAGGCTTAGCCATGTCTTTGTTTCTCTCCAAGGTCTACTCTTTACTCTATAGACTTTTTCCTCCATCCCTCTCAGAGCACCTTTTCCCTACCTGCTCGCCTTTTGATTTTTCAATTCCTTCTGTCTTCCCCCGGTAGAATGTAAGCTCCTTGTGGGCAGGGGCTTTCCTTTTGTTTGTATTTCTATTTCTGGCACTTAGCTGTGCCAGGCACATAGTAAAAGCTTAACAAATGCTTGTTCACTTGAGCAAGACACTAAAATGGAGCAATCTTATTGAAAATATACTCTCCCCAGGCTTTTTCATCCTATCTATACTATTAATTTTGGGGGTTCATACCTATAACATCATTGGTACAGAGAGCTCTTGGTGAGGAAGCTCATAATACCAATACCAGATACTGTGAATTTTAGTCTTGATGAGCTTCTTGGGGCCGTGAGAAGTTGATGAGTTGCCTAAGGTCCCAAAGGTAGGTGGATAGGTGGGTGAAGCAGCGGATAGAGCATCAAGTCTGGAATCATGAAATTTTGAGTCCAAATCCAGCCTCAGACACCTACTAGCTGTGTGACCCTGGGCAAGTCACTTAACCCTGTTTGCCTCAGTTTCCTCATCTGTAAAATAAGCTGAAGAAAAACAAGAAAATCCCAGTGGGGTCACAAAGACTGAGACATGACTGAAACAACTGAACGACAAGGTCACACAGTTAGTGGCAGAGACAAAATTCAAACCCTGGTCTCTCAAATTGTAGTACAGTACAAGTTAGTTGATCCCAATCAAAGGTTTAGGCTGGTGGTAGAGGTATGATCCTATAGAACTGAACTCCTGTGTTGTCTTTATTTGCTTGGGGCATTTCTGGTCAGGTGAATGAGTTAGGACTTAGTCCTAGTGGGCACATCACAGAGGAGATCTAAGGGCTGCCTGTGTCTCACTGGGTATGGTAACTACAACCAGATAAATAATGACAGGTGAGTGTATAAGCAGTGAAGGCTATTATTAGCTCTCTCTATGATATCAGAGCCTTTATTATGTTGGTAGGCAGCTATTTATATCCTTGGCATTCTTCCAAGCTATTCAAAACCGTGGCCAGTCTTAAAAAGAAAAAAAAAGGTACAAGCAGAACCTTTGTATTTCTGTTATTATGATTATAACCTCTGACACCAACTTACTAGCACGTATTAATATAGTGCTTTCCCTTAACTGTTCGTTTCAGTATAAGATGAAAAATTTTTTTTCCCGGTGCTACTCAAGATGTGAAAACAGAGGAAACCAGCTCTCAACTCCTAAATGCAATACACTCTCACTAAGACCAGCCAGTTTTCATCTTGTATAGCCCCAGTGTTACAAAATGCATTTAAATGGAAGAGTTTGTGATCTAGGGCTCTATTCTCCATCTTCCCCACCTCTAACCCATCACCTTCAAAACTCCTAAAAAAAAGATGCCTAGAAGGGTGGGAGGAGAAAGGAAAGGGACTCAGGAGAAGTTCTGGGGGAAAAAGTTTACTTTTTATGAATTATCCATTATACTATGTATGGGTTACATTGATGTTCCTGGGCTAAAGACCATGGTCCCTGGATGCACACTGGTCTCCTGTGTATTGCTTTACACAAAAGTAGACATTAGTCCCATGGGCAGAACATCCTTCCACTTCCAGAGTACTTTCAAGTACCATCAGCTTTACTTACCTCCTCACCATTCTGGCCCATCTCTATCTTGGGGGGGAACAGGGAAAGGGAGCAAGGTGGTTTCCTTCTTGTTGGTTTATTGGCTGGTGGCTGGAGAGGGGGCCGACAGACACACAAGAGAGAAAAAGGGAGAGAGAGCTAGTTAAGTAACAAAGAGGAAGAGGAAGGAAGGGAAACCCATCCCATAGGGTGTCCAGGGATATCTTCAGCTAGTGCAGGATTCCTCTTGAGGGAGGATGGGAGAGAGGCAGAGGATCAGACATCCCTGAGAATTCCCAGGATTTATATCTTTATAGAAAGTCCTGTTTAACCCTTTAGCCATTTTAAACTTTTAATCTCTTCTTTCCTGTCACTTTCCTGCTGATGGAATTCCCTCCCTTTCCTTCACTTGAGATTCATCCACTTTTAACAACAGCTCAAGATAATACAGAAGTTGACCCCCTTCTAAGTGATGGCTGACTCCTTGTGTCATTACCATCTCTATCACCTTTATGACAGTTCCACCAGAGCTAGAAATTATCAACCTATTTTCCACATGGGAATACAAGAGCAATGACAACCTGATATGTCTCATGTCAACCCTGCTGTTTCTTAGCTTCCATACCCCTGTTCCCCATCCCTTCAATGAGGCCCCAGACTATAGGATTCAGTGAGCCTACCATTTCTTTCATCTTTGCAGAATATCATGGCCTAGTGTAAATTAAACACAAATTGTTCCAGGGTTAGAGCATCCCATCTCAAAAGCTCAGCCAGAGAAGGCTGAATCTCCTATTCAGACCCACTGCACTCTCCCTGTATCTGTCTGAGATCACTGCTTCCTCGAACTTCACTGACTCCCTAACCTCCTATAAAGTTGCCTTTCTTTGGTCTTTTGCTCATCACTAAATTCCCAATGCATCAGTAGCTGTCTCCCTCACACTTCCTGCTTGGCCTACATAGCATGGTTACCAAGATTTCCTAGACAGAATGCCTTTCTGGACGGAGCAAGGGGGTGATTTTGGTTAGTTCTATGTAAATATTAATTGATGTTGAGGATGAGAATGAAGATAGGGATGACCCTGACTTAGAATGAATCCAATTTTCCATTCCCCCAGTAGACATATGTGATTCACAGTCTGCACAGTGTTTTCTATGATTTTTCCCAACTGGGTCACTAGGATCACACACCAGACACATACCCACAGTTTTTTGATTCAGACTAAATTCCTTCCTGGTTTCTCTTCTCATCCTGGAGACTTCCTTGTCTCCTCTTCACCTCCTCTCCTACCTAGATCACATTCACCCTGCCTCTTCCTTCTCCCACCGAAGATGCCGTATTTCTGAATTATGAATTGATTACTCTTCACTTACCTCCTTAGCTGAGACAGCTGCTGCCTGTTCTCTGAATCGGCCTGCGAGCTGAGCCACAGACGGGGATGCTGAGTTGTCAACACTGGCATTAGTGTCTGCCGGCTTTTCCTACAAAATTAAAGAGAAACAAAAGCTTAATCAAGTATGCATCACAGGCTAAGGGAGATATTGATGAAGTATAAAGCATGGTCTCTGCCCTCAGGATGCTTCCAATTTAGTTGGGGGGAGATTAATTATGAATTTTGTTAGCACCTTGCAAAATGTTTTGGAGGTACTCTATGTGACAACAGGCATACCAACCTCCCTGTTACTACCCACAGATTTACCCTGAACTCTATTTTTAAAATAGAAGTACACCAAAATGGTTCTGAAGCTAAAATCAGTAAATGATAGGAGAAATAAATGTGAATTATTTACTATCAACTATTAACTACAATATGTGCATGACAGTGTTAAGTAATAGACCCGGTGCTCAGGAATGGTCACTAAACTTGGTCCAACAATTCTGGAAAGGATTTAGGAATTATGTTGAAAAAAAGGGTGGGGAGGGACCAAAAGGTCCATATTTTACTTTTTTAGCACAGAGATCCCAGTGCTAGGCATATACTCCAAAGACAGGAAGAAAAGTCTTAGACATCAATCAATCAACAGTGAATAGACATTTATTAAGTGCCTACCGTGGTCCAGGCACCGTACTAAGCACTGGGGACGCACCAGCCCTCAGGGAGCTTACAAAACATTCACAGCAGCATTTTTTTGAGATAGTAAAGAAAAGGTAACAAGGTAGACATGCACTGAGTGGAAGTAAAAAATTGTGCTACGTGAATATAAAGGAATATTGCCATATTATTTTAAATGATGACTATGAAGATTTCAGAGAAGTTTCTGAAGACTTCTATGAATGGCTGAAAAGTCAAGTAAACAAAACCAAGAAAACAACATGTAAAAATACTATAATAATGTAAACAGAAAAAAAAAGATTAAAAACATTTTAAAAATAAAACAAATGTAATCTTTAAAAAGGGAGAAACAGTCATCAATGACACTCAAAATAAAAATATACAGAATGAGAATGGCAAACAGAATCCACTCAGGTAATTCTCAGGTTAATTTTTGAGAGGCAGCGGCTCACTACGACTATTCACGCTCCACTGGGTGGATTGCTTGCCAACGTGTACCACAACTATTTATTGAAGAAATTCTGATCCTATTCTTCAGTCATCAAAGAAGCTATTTTCAGATGTTTGACCCTAGAACTATGCCATCATACCATTAACTCCCTTTGTGACCATCAGCAAGTTGCTTAACCTTTCTAGGTCTCAGGTTCCTTATCTGGAAAATGAAGGGGCTGGATTAGATGTCCTGTAAATGGTGATCAATCCATTAAGAACAAGTTATATTGAACTAACTTCATCTTTTCTTTATGGTCCTAAATGATGAAGTAGACTTTGAACTGGAAAGACCCGAATTCAAATCTAGCCTCAGACATTTCCTAGCTGTATGACCCTGGGCAAGTCACTTAATCTCTGTCACCTTCGTTTTTTCATCTGTAAGATGTTTTGCAAACCTTAGAGTGATATATGTATGTTAAGCTATTATAATTATTCTTATCCAAGATGACGCAGGTAGTATGTGTCAGATCCAGAATTTGAACCCAGATGCTCTGATTCCAAATCCAGGACTCATTCCAATGTACCAAGGCTGCCTCTATGTCTGTTAAATGGCCACTCCTAAGATGGCTGCTGTGATGATTATGATGAGCTCTGCACATGAGAAAAATTACAAAGACACAATATCCTTGTGAACAAGATAGAAAGGCATGGACTCCATAACAATACAGTTAAGTGAGTTTGGAACTGAAGAAATAACTGGACCAAACTAGAATGTTAATTAATGGCCTAGTGTCAGCCTTCCCAATATACAATTAAAAGACTTCTGCACCTAGTCGTCTCCTAGGACTTGGTTGACATTTTAAATAATAGATCTGTAAATGTTTTTTGTAAGCAGTAGAGTTAATCATTCCTCATCTTATAGAATACTATTCTTGACTGATAAAGAGATGCCTTAGTAAGATCATTGGTTGTTTTTTCTCTTCTAGTCACAAATTCTGCCCAAATTCAACTTAATTTCTTATTTACTTAACATCACTTGCATAATTAGTACCGTGCCATGGTGACAGGAGATGCAGACTTGTAAACGCCATGGTCCATCCTTCCAGGAGTTTAAGATCTCATTGAGAAGATAAGATATACCTATCTTAAAACTGTTAGAGGAGTGTGCAAAGCAATACGTGGTTAAGTGGTGTTATTCAGTCATGTCCAACTCTTCTGATCCCATTTGGGGTTTTCTTGGTAGAGATTCTAAAGTAGTTTACCATTTCCTCCTCCAGCCCATTTTACAGATGAGGAAACTGAGGCAAACAGGAGTAAGTGACTTGCCCAGAGTCACACAGCTAATAAGTATCTGAGACCAGATTTGAATTTAGGAAGATGAATCTTCCTGACTTGAGGTCCAGCTTTATGTACTACACCACCTAGCAGCTCTAACATTATTAAATACCAAAATGTATAATTCAAACAAAAGATACTATGGGATCAAATGAGGGAAACAGCTTCCTTAGCTCTGCTGCTCTGCCCCTTCACAACTAGGAGGACCCATCAATCTCCCCTATTCCTCTTCCTTATCACTCCTTTAAATGTTGCTCCATTAATAGACTTTCTTACTCAGCCTATAAGCTGCCTCATCTATGTCCTCTTTCCCCAAGGAAGGCAGTAGGTTCTTCCTCATTGGATTTTTTAATCAAAGGCTAGATGACCACTTGTCAAATGTGCTGAAATGGGAATTCTTTTGTCAGGTTCAAGTTGGACTTGATGGTGACAAAGGTTCCTTTCTGCTCTGAAATTTTATGATTCTAGGATTTGTATCAAAACTAAAAAATGAAAGCCCAAGATCCATCCTTCACAATAGAACCATAAACTAACAGCTCTCATACCTCATAGCAATTCAGTGAAGTAGATGGGCAGGCGGTACTAGTCCCATTTTACAAATATGATTGTTGAGAGTCAGGGAGATGAAATTACTTCCAAGTAGACATAACTAGTAGACAGAAGAGCAGGAATTTCACCCAGACTCTCCAAGTCCAGTACCCTTCCCACTACATGACAGAGTAGGAGGTTGTCTAATATTCATAGAGCTGGAAGAGATGATTTTAGAGATCGTCTTGCCCAGGTAGTCAAGCCAAGGATATTTCCAACCCCTATTAGTGCAGCTGCCTCTGGGGCTGAGCACAACACCTGTTTAAATATCCTCACACACCAAATTAGGAAATCCAGAGATTAATATCCCGTCCTCTCAGAACAACAAGGGGGATTGATGGAGTGAGGAGGGTATGCTTAGTTGAGCTTCCCCCTGGCTAGGGCACTGGACAGATCAGTTTGTCCATCTCTCTGACTCCCTGCCTGTCTACTAGATCTGCTAGCCTATTACTATTATTACTCACATAGTGCTGGCAATGTATTTACCTCTGCCTCAAAGGCGCCAATCATTAGCTGCTTGGGAAGGCTCATTCAGCTAAAAATACATCCTGTAAGAGAATCCAAAGCTACTCCCCAACTTCCCCTTCTTTGAAGCTGATGTTGGCAGGTGGGTAGCTGGGAAGAAGAGAGCCATGGGGCCTGTGGAAGTGACTAGAGCTACAAAGACAGGACATGGAGGATTAGATAAAGTGATCTCTTGATAGCGGAGAATCATAGACCTCAAGAGTTGGAAAGGACGTTAGTGAGCACCTAGTCCAACCCCTTGTTCCAGAGTTTCAGATAAGTTAAGTGAGCTAAATAACTTACATGATAAATTAGTAAGTGATAGAGAAAAGAATCACAGACTCCCAGAATTTCAGAGCTGGAGGAAAGCTCATTGTTATTTTAGCACTTAGTTATGTCCCACTTTTCATGACCCCATTTGGG
The DNA here is from genome assembly GCA_028627135.1 of Pseudochirops cupreus. Classification (NCBI taxonomy): domain Eukaryota; kingdom Metazoa; phylum Chordata; class Mammalia; order Diprotodontia; family Pseudocheiridae; genus Pseudochirops; species Pseudochirops cupreus. Next base: position 49,635,136 of record CM053584.1, on the reverse strand, counting down.
ATTTTCTTGGCAAAGACCCTGGAGCGGTTTGTCATTTCATTCTCCAGCTCATTTTATAGACAAGATACTGAGGCAAAGAGAAGTTAAGTGACTTGCCCAGGGTCACACAGCTAGTAAGTGTCTGTGGCTATGTTTGAACTCAGATCTTACTGACTCCAGGCCTGGTGCCCTATCTACTACATGACATATCTGCCTCAGTAGAATTATTACATGTGATTAATTAGGAAAATGAAGCCCAGGGAGGTTGAGACTTTGCCAAACTTATGTCTTCATGGTAGCGCATGGAGACAACTCCTTCAATTATGCCGCAGAATTGTTCTCATCTCTGCCCTCATCACATTTGCTTCCTTAGAATTCAGCGAGTGATTCTTCTTTAGCACTGGCCAGGGTCTCCACAACAATTCTTATTGCTCAACCCTAAGAGATTCATTCATGTCTTACTATCCTATACTGTGGACAACTATAATTATCGTCATTTTCCTGCTGGGTATGTTGAGGTACATTTGCCAAAAACCACATAGCTAAGACAGAGAGAGTAGGGGGTGAATCTCAGAATTCTTGATTACTAGTCCCCTGCTAACCTATCCACACACATTGCTTCTTTTTCACCTCTTTTGATTTAGTGCTATGGGGGAGATGCAAGGTCCTTGGTACTACCTTAGACCAATGGCCCAGTTAATATAATGGTGTTCCTGGTTCCCTGCCCCTGCAGTCTTCTTAACCCTGCCAGGTATACATAACTAGCTGTGATGTGCAAACTTAGCCCTGTGCCATATTCTCACCTTGGTCAAAGGAAAGCAATTGAATTCTCATAAAGCTTCCTATTTCTAGCTTCTAGACTTCCAAACTATGCTGTCTCATCCTGGAACTTGCCTCAGAGCCTGGAGCCTCCTCATCCTGGTATATCCAATTATCCATGTGACCTTCTCAACCTAGAATATCCCATTGGTGATTTCCTCCTGCATCCTCCATTTTGTGCAAGGGCCTACGCCAGCCGTCCTTCTTCTCCTGGTCTTATTCTTGGCTTTGGGACTTTTAAATCACGCTCCTGAACCAGGGACTTTCCCTCCACCACCCCCCCTCTCTCCCGGCTTTTTTGCTCCTCTTCGTATGTGCCTGCTTCCATTAGAACATAAGCTCCTTAAAGGCAAAGACTGTTTCCTTTTGCTTGTATTAGTATCCCTAGCACTTTGCATAATTCCTGGCACGTAATAATTGTTTAACAAATGCCTCTTTCCTCACTTTTTCCTTCCTTCTTTCCTTCCTTGCTTCCTTCTTTCCTCCTTTCTTCCTTCTGTCTCTTCCTCCCTCCCTTCTTCCCTCCTTTCTTTTCCTCCTTCCTTCCATTCTTCCCTCCCTCCTTCCTTCCTTCTTCCTTTTCTCTCTCCCTCCCTCCCTTTTCTCCTCCCTTCTTTCCTTCCTTCCTTCACTTCTTCCCTCCCTCCTTCCTTCATTTCTTCCTTCCTTTTTTCCTTCTCTCCCTGGGTCAAAATTGAATCAGCTGTGATACTCATCTTCTTGTTCTGATCTTGATATTTCTTATCCGTATACTCTATGTTTCTTGGTCATGATATGACACCAATATAATACAATGGAAGGAACATTGGCTTTATAGTCAAAGATCATAGTTCAAACCCTGGCCTTGCCATGTTACCTATGTGATATTAGACAAGCCAATAGCCTCTGGACCTCGATTTCCTTGTCTGTAAAAGGAAATAAGGGCTTGGACTAGTTGACCCCTAAGGTCTCTTCCAATTTCCGATTTATAATTCTATGTATAACTCTTAGTGGCTTAAGTATCTCACCCTTGATCCCATTATCCCCCTAGCTGGGTCTATTCCTGATGCTTATTGGCTCTCCATTCAAATTTTTGCTGATTGTCTTATTGGACTTTTACCAGTCATTTCCCCTATTTCTGTTTGTACTGATATCCCAGATCTTAGACTCTATCTTGATTTTGGGGTTCTTGATCATGGGGTTCAAGGGATGTTTACATCCTGCCTGTCCTTTTTCCTTGGACAGATTTCCTGGTCTCAAATTTGCTTTGTAGACTCGTGTTTCTTTGTCCTTCCCTAGCCATGTTCCTATTTTTATGTCTTTGTGACCCTACAGGTTTCTTTCGGTTCAAAGCCTTAGCTTTCCTTGTCTAGTTCATCCTCTTGCTTCTCTCGTCATCTCAGTCATGACAACTGACTTGAAACCTCCCCTTAGCTCCCTCTTGTCTCAGCCTGCATTTGTAGAAACCTGAAGAAAATAACCTCCAAAATGTACTCTTGTTTTTTGTGATGCTTTCTTCTGAAAACCATGGAGCCCTTGTATCCAGACTGAACAGAACCTGCCAGAAATTCCTGCCATAGAGCTGCAAGACAAGTCAGATGTTGTTGGCTTTCCAAATACTAGCATCTTTGTCCTTGAGCTAGAGTCCAATTCTTACCATACTGCCCTGGCTCCAATTCCTTCTTCCCCACCCTTCATCTTGGCTCTAGGCCTGGGCTTCTGGTACAGTCTCCAGGCCACAGTGGTACATGAGGTCTCTCAGGCCGTAGCTTAGGGTGGAGTCTTGGAGAAGGAACACTCATAAATGGTACTCAGAGACTAAGAGATGATGGATGAGTGCCCTAGGACAGAAAAAGGCCAATTCTGTTCCCTATAACCATTCATAGAGACCAGATCCAGAGAGTACTAGGGTTTTCTACTTTTTTGTTTCCCCAGTCTGATAACTGAGTAATAGGATCTGGAGAGAACTTCAGTGACCATCTGGACTTCCTAAATGCTTTTAGAAAGAACACCACTTTAATCAGCATCCCTGGTCATTTGTGTATAAAGCCTCATGGCTCTAAAATTCTATTACTACTAAAGGGAAATTCTTCCACATTGCTAATCTAAATGAATAAGGTCACAGGGTTGTAGATTTAGAACCAGAAGGTACCTTAGACATTGTCTAATTCCCTCATTTTATAGATGAGGATTCTGAAAATTTTCTCTTTTAGTAGATCGTATTTTTTGTCTTATTCTTGTATAGGAGAGCGCCTGCAACCAAAAGACCTCCCTTTCACAAGATTCTCCCCCAAACTTTAGCTCAAGGGTCATATCATCAATCTAACACCCCTTTCTATTCATGGGTAGGAAGAAACACCTTGTCCTTTAACACTGCTGGGAAGCTGGAGTGGAGAAAGGAAGGAGGAAGGAAGGAGGAAAGAATTGAGAGAGAAAGGCAGGAAACAGATTGGGCTCATGGGAATACTGGAAAATAGTTCACAAAAAGTCAGAAAAACTCCCAAATCTCCATGTCAACTCTCATTCACCGTCTTTTGGGGGTCTGAAAACGACCCATTCTTGTGCTCCTATGCTCTCTTTTCTCCATCCTAATAACTCAATAAAGACTCCAGCTCACACAAAAGAGGGCCCCGGGAAAATATGGCCTTCTGCAGGCTTCTTTCCTATGAGCACTGCCTACAGTTTGACTAGTTTACCAGGCAGGATTGTTTCCTTCCTCTTGTGGCCCTTCAGGATGCAACTGCCCGAACAGAAAGACGCTTATCTTGTTGAGGGAGTGTTCTCAAAGTATGGCTCATGATGCCTAATCAGAGTTCAAAGGTCCTCCAAAATGGTCCACAGGCTAGTCCAAAATATTAGGGGGGAAAATTCTAATGTCTAGGGGAGGTTCCTGGATAGCCTAGCCTCAGTTTGCTTAATGTGTTCAAAATTACCAGGCCCAGCCAGATTTCATCCCATGGCACTAAAAGTGATTGCTGAGCTGTTGAAGATCATGGAGAACAGAAGGGGCATTGTTGTCATGGATATGGGCAAATGTCCCTTCCTCCTAAAGGGCAGAAATGAGGAGAAAGGAGAAAATAACATCATGAAGAACTTTAAAATTCAAACAGGAGAGTTAATATTTTAGTCCAGAAATTATAGGGAGCCATAGGAATTTATCATGTAAAGGGCTGGGAGGCAGAGTGTAACATGGTCAATCTGGGTTAAAAGGAAATCACTCTGGTGACTCTGTGGAGGATGAAGTGGATGAGGAGACATGGGAGGCATGGAGACTAATTAGGAGATCGTGGTAATAGTCCATGTGAGAATGACGAAGGCCGGAACTTACAGGGCAACTGGGTGAATGGGGAAGACGGGATATCTGTGTGACAGCTGTTGTGGAAGCAGCAACAGGAAGAGGTAACGACTGGTTGGATATATGGGATGAGGGAGAGTGGGGACTCCAGGAGGATGGCATTAAAACCTTGGGAGGCAGGAATGATGGTGCCCACCACAGAAATAAGAATATGAGAAAAAACTTCACAGGGTCACAGATTTGGGAGTTGGAAGGAATGTTAGTGATCATCTCATCTAACCCCCTAATTTTACAGATGAGGAAACTGAGGCCCAGAGAGGTTATGACTGGCCCAAAGTAAAGTGGAAAGTCTGGTATTGCACCCCAGGTCCTGACTCCAAATACAATACTTTCCCCATCTGATTACTTCATAATGCTGAGCTATCTTTCTGATTTACCTAAACTTAAGCAATCACTAGTCTCATAGTCTCTTCTCACCTCTAACTAAAATCTAAACCCTGCCCCTGCTCACACCCATCCTGTTTCTTTACTCTTCCAGTGGAAAAAAGAGGATCAGGTAGTCAGGAAATCAACAAGGTCAGCAAGTGCTCCTCCAAGGTGGTGGGTTTGTCTTTTTCCTTTTTCCTGGTATTTGGAATAAGTAACAACAACAATAAGAACAGATAAGTGGTGCCATAGTGCAAAGAGCACTGGACCTGAAGTCAAGAAGACTCATCTTAGTGAGCTCAAACCTAACCTCAGACACTTACTAGCCGTGTGACCCTGGACAAGTCACTTAACCCTGTTGGCCTCAGTTTCTTCATCTGTAAAATGAGCAGGAGAAGGAAATGACAAACTACTCCAGTGTCTCTGCCAAGAAAGCCTGGAGAGCAGGACATGAATGAAATGACTAATGAAACAACAGCAACAGCAATACCACCACCACCACTACTACTACCACCACCACCACTATCACCACCACTACTACTACCTCCTATATGTATAAGCAAAGCAAGAGGTCTGTGGAGTCTTTTGTCCTGACAATAATTTTCGTGGATCAAAAATGTGAGAACTCCCAGTTTAGTGAACAGATCGTTGAAGAAGCCATCAAAAACCACATGTAACCTTACGTGTCTCGTTGCCTGAGGTGAATTGTTTTGTCTCTGCAGCACAGTAGATAATGTGCTGGTCTGTGACTTGGGACACCTGGGTTTGCTCCCTGATTCTGTTTCTTATTAGTTATATGACACTGGATAAATGTTTTCACTTTTTCAGAACCTCAGTTTCCAATGCAGTCTATAAACTTTAAAGGGTTGTATAATCATGAGCTATTGTTATTATCTGTAAAACGGGGGTAATAATCCTACCTATTTCATTGAGTTGTTGTAAATAAACCATTTTACCTTTTATAGAAACTGTGAGCTTTTCTCCTTTTCCCCAGTGGAGGTTCAGAAAGTTTTCAGGTTCCCTGGACACAGGGGTGTGTGTGTGTGTGTGTGTGTGTGTGTGTGTGTGTGTGTGTGTGTAAGACTGTGTTTCCCCATCTCTCAGGGAAGGTAGGTGGCACAGTGAACAGAGGACTGACTTGGAATCAAGAAGACTCATCTTCATGAGTTCAAATCTAACCTCAGACACTTACTAGCTGTGTGACCTTGGGCAAGTCACTTAACTGCTTCAGTTTCCTCATCTGTAAAATGAACTGAAAGAGGAAATGACAAACCACTCCAGTATCTTTACCAAGAAAACCCCAAATGAGATCACAAAGAGACAGACATGACCGAAAATAACTAAACAACAACAAAATTCCACATCTCACCCAGATTGAAGTACAGAGATTACTCAGGGACTTAATGCCATCACTGATGAGCATAGAAGCTTTGCTTTAATGTGAGCATCCAGTTAGTATAGTCCAAAGCAGCTCAGAATTCCTAACCTCAGGAGACACACCAGTTTCAGTCTCCTTGGAAGGTGAGCTTATAGACATGTGGCACCATGACAGCCAACTCAGGTGCAGTCTACAAAGTCCAGACCTGTCTTGTTATACCCAGAAAGTAGAGCAGAAAGCTTTCTCATTCTGCCACTATCTCCATGGTATTTCTTTCTTTCTTTTTTTTTTTTTGGTCAAGTTGTTAAGTATTTATTAGTATATCCTTGTATCGGGAGACTTTTAGAGAAATGGGAAAAATAGTTTAAAATAATCAATAAAACATTAAAAAAAGACAAATCCATGCTACTCTGATTTAAAATATGCAATATAGGCAAAAGACACAGTTTATAACCATGGTATTTCTAAAGAAAGAAATATTCCGATGTCCTTTGGGGGGGCGGAGCCAAGATGGCGGCGTAGCAGCAGCAACATATCGCAGCTCTCACATAGCCACCCCAAAATACCCATAAAAGAGGACTCTAAACCAATCCTAGAACTCCAAAACACACACAAAGATACTTCCCACTAAAGTCAGCTCAGCTATGAGGAACCATATCAGCACTGCGAACCCAAACCAGCCTGCCCTGAAGCTGTAGCTGTGCCCCGGGGGCAGCTGGACGGGAGGAGTGGAGGAGACTCTCAGGTGAG
>CM053584.1:49612397-49628010 GCA_028627135.1 Pseudochirops cupreus | reverse complement strand
TGAAATGCCCTCCTTTCTCCCTTACACCTCCTGGCTTCCTCCAGGAATGTTCTGTCTTCTGCCAGAGACCTTTCCTGGTCCCTCAGCTCTGTTCCATTCTAGTGCCTTAACTCTGAGATTCCCTTGCATCTACTCTGTATTTATCTTGTATGTCCACTGTTATTTACAGGCTATCTTCCCCCATTCAATTGTGAGCTCCCTGAGAACAGGGACTGTGTTTTTGTCTTTCTTTGTTTAGCACAGTGCCTGGCATGTAGTAGAAGCTTATAAATGCTTCTCCTTGTGGCTGGGGGCGGATGTTAGACTGAGACTGGGGTGGGAAGCTTACAAATGATGGTTGTCCAGCAGCTTCACTAATTAGGTGGAAAGAAGAATGTGAGCTACTCCAAATAAACAATAGATTTAGTGAAGTGTGCCCCTTGGCTCCTATGGTTTTGGTAAAGGATCCTTTTTTTGTTTTCATTTCCTTCCATAACTATACCCAAGAGTTATCTGGCAACATCCTCATGAAATGCATTTTACAAGTCAAAGAGGAAATGGAGACTAATACCCTGCAGAAGAAGCCTGAATCTCCATACAAATTGTTAGCGACTGAGTGGCCCAGTGGACAGGGCGCTGAGCTTGTAGTTAGGAAGACCTGAGCTCAAATCCAGCCTTGGACACTTGCAAGCTATGTGATCCTGGGCAAGTCACTTAACCTTTGTGTGAGGGTGTTGTGAGGATCAGAAGAGGTAATATTTATAAAGCACTTTGTACATGTCAGGTCCGTAGTAGGTGCCACAGCAATGTTCCCTATTCTTATTTCAGATGTGTTTTAGAATGATAGGTGACTGCTGAGGAGCCGATCATACGTTTTGTGGACTCTTCAGCCTTTTACCTTCTCCCTGTTTCCCCTCTCTCTTTTCTTTCCTTTTGCTGTGTTTTGACCATTTCCATAGTTGGCTAATAACCTCCATCAGAGGGTGTGCAGGGGAAGAGAGATCAAATTCAAGCTTTGAGACTTGTGAGCGGCTCGGGTCTGAAAAAAGTTTTAAAAAATTTGGGGGAAAGTTGGGGAGGCTGAAGGCCTGGTAGAGTGAGAAGAAATGCTGAATTTGGGGTAAAAAGGCCTGAGTTTGAATGGTGAGGTGACTAGAACGCTGGGCCTGGAGTCAGGAAGACTGAGCTGGAGAAGGAGATGGGAAACCACTCCAGTGTCTCTGCCAAGGAAACCCCAAGTGATGAGTGAAATGACTGAAAAAGAAGTTCGCCAGTTATTAACCGCTTGACTTCAGGTAAGGTACTCGGTTTCCCCAACTGGAACATGAAAGTGTTAGGCAAAAATATCTCTGAAATTTCTTTCATATATAAATCCAGTGATTCTGTGAGGTTGTCTTGATCCTGGCTCTAATATTTAGCAGCTGTATGATCATGGGCAAATCACTTAATCTATTGGACTTTACTTACCTCATCTGTAAAATGGGGACAATAACATTTGTACTACCTCTTTTTAAGAGTATTGTAAGGAAATCATTTCACAAATCTAAAATGAATTACTGAGTTATTAATGATGGAAATATGGACTAAATGTAGAGGTCTGGATTATTTACCTTTCATTCACCTAAACCAATGTAGTAAATCAATGATGCTCAAGGTAATTTTAAAAACGTTTTTCCTCTTTCTCTGCTCTCCTTTCCTGCTTCCTCCCTTCCTCCCCTTCCCCCATTAATTGAAGAATAAACCTATCCTTCTGAATGCTTGGGTAGCATGAATTTAAGGATGCCAATCCTTAAGTGTCACACATCCTGCCCTTTGGGGAGATTGTGGTAACAAGCAATGTCATGAGATTTCTTTGGGCAACCTTGGACAAGATAAATCACGCTTTGGGCTTCCTTTTCTTCTTTTGTAAAATGAGGAATTTCAACCAGAATTTCCTAGTTTCCTAATTTCCCTTCTAATACTTAATCTATGACCTTATGGTTTGCCTCTGTGATATGACTGTCTCTTCATTTTATAAATGCTAACACATTTGGTGTCTGTGCATTTGAATATGAGATCGTCTGTGTGTCTGTCTGTGTCTCTGTGTGTGTGCGTGTGCATGTGTGCGCATGTGCATGGGTACAGGGTTAGGTTGGTGACATTTGTCCTTCAGGCCACAGGAAGCCAGGATCACAGCATTCTAAGATTAGAACAAGGAGGCCAAGGGGCTGAGGCTATCTCCACTGTCAGCTGCAGTCTCTCAGGTTACATGCAGTTTCACAACAGGAGAATCCGTTTTTTGGGTTACCCTCCTTCCTCTCAGTAATGATAGTGCACTCCTTGGCAGACCTCTGATTCTGCTGTGAGGGCTCCAAACAAGACAGCCAGCAGAATCCCCTGTGCTCATTCACTCGTTGCTTCATCTGACCAAAATTTACCAACTACCCACAAAATAAAAAGCACATGCTTGGCATCGTGGGCAATATGAAGAGACTTTGGACAGAAAGACTCCCCTGGCATGAATCCTGTGTTTGTGCCAATAACAAATCTGTCAGCCACCATATTGCCAGTACATGTACGTCCCCTCCCTTAGATGAAAGTTGTTGGCCCCTGGAACTTTAGACCAGTCTATGTGCTTGATCTTCTAAATAACTTGGGAGAAACTTTTGGCCTTCAGCTTGATAAACTTATTTGTCCAGTGAATTGCACTTAGGTTTTCATCTGTCATATGTTAAATCTGACAGTGGATATATCACTATAAGTCAACCTAATGAGGCATTAAGAGGTTTTTGTATCAGCTTATACTAATAATGGCACTCTAGATCAAAGATGTCAAACATGGGGACAGCATGTGACCCACAACACTCCTGTGCTGGACAGCCATCAGAGATTAAAATATTAGAAGGAAATGTTTAATAAAATATATTTTAAAAAAACAATGTGACATAGGTAATACTAATTTGTAGTTTTCTAAGTCAATGAGGCCCTAGGGATCTATTTCTTTTTGTTTGACAGTACTGATTTAGATGATGAAACTACTATCAATCACACAATTCTTCAGCTATTTTAGGGACACCAGATCTACAGGGAAGTTATTTATGGAGGTAGCTACACATGGTCTACTTTTTCAATATTTTTTTCTTTATCACACTTGATAACCAATTGAAAACAATTGGTAATGATTGAAAAACAATATTATAAGTTTATACTAGAGAAACTTATGATGAAAGGATTAAAGGAACTAGCCCAACACACATGCTTGACTTCCTAGGTAAAAGATTGATTCTGTAGGAATTAGGAGGTACTATTCTTCCCTTTCCACCCCCATTTCACCAATCCCCTAAAAGTTAAGTCCTAGAGTTAAATTACTCACAGTGCTAATCTGGAACCTTATAATTTTTTAAAACAGAATTATTAAGCATTTATTTCTCTACTTCTACCTCTTACTGGAAAAAAAAATAGAAAGCAAAGAAAAACGAAACCATTGTAACAAACAAACTTGCACACTCAAGCGAAAAATTCTGTCTAAGAATGTGTGTCATTCTGCAAATTTAGTCCATTAGCTCTCTGTCCAGATGGAGCACATAACCTGTAATGCAGCCTTGCTAGTAAAGCTGTGAATGTATATCGTTTGTCATTAGTCCTCAAAACTATAGCAATGTCCGGCTTATTACTCAGATTGCCTCCAGTTCAGGCAAGTTACAAGGCCTTGTTATGCATCAATAAAACAGAAATATGCACCTTTAAAAAAAAGTTTCTCTTTGCCCATAAAATAACTCACAACCTAACTGGAGTCTCAAGACATATGACGTGTGACTAAGAAGTGAGAAGAACATTCTATAAACAGTCCATTACTTTATTGCTGTAACTTGGACTAACTGACATTTATATAGAGGAAGGATCTATAGTCAAGACATTATGAAGGACAAGAAGTGGCTAGGATTAAGGCATTGAAAAGGTCTTTCCTCACCACAACCGAAGTAGCATGATCCCCAATTTGCACATGAGGAAAATAGACTCAGAGATGTTAGGTGAATTGCACATGTTAGATATCTAAGGCAGAATTCCAACCCAAGTCCATTTGTCTTTCCACATATCCAACTATACACACTTATTAGATTGTGAAATTCTCAAAGGGGGGGGGGGAATTGTCTTTTACTTTCTTTGTATCCCTAGCACTCAGCACAATGCCTGGCACACAGTAGGTACTTAAAAAAATGCTTATTTGTAGATTGGTTGGCCAAGTTAAAGCAATGTGCTGCTACAATGTATTAGACCATAAGCTTTATGAAGGCAGAGATTGTATCATTTCTATTTGTATCTTTATCACCTGGCTCAATACCTCCTATACGTGGTGGGCATTTAATGTTCGTTGAATTGAATATCAGATGAAGGGTCAGAGAGTGAGAAATCACTTTGGCCTAAAGTGGTAAGGGAAGGTATGGTTCATGACTTGAGCTAGGTTGTCAAGGATAGGTAGAAGGGACATAGAATTTTAGGATGGAGACACAGCATGAGCAAAGGTTTGGAGGTCGAAGTAAGCAAGCCATTTTGGAGATCATGAGGAAGCTGGCTCAGCAGATTTGCATTGGAGAATTGGGTAAAATAAATGGTCACCTTCCACAGGAAGCCTTCCCCAGCCTTTCCTCTGCTAGTTCTCCTGTTTATCCTGTATGTAGTTTGCTTTGTATATATTTGTTTGCGTATTGTCTCCCCCCACTAGATTGTAGGATTCTTGAAGGCATCAACAAACATCTGCCTCTTTTAGTGTCCCTGGAACTAAGCACAGTGCCTGGCATATAATAGGCACTTAATAAATGCTTATTGATTGATCAGTTGATGATGGTGACCCAGATTGTGGGGAGCCTTGAATGCCAGGCTATATCAGTCAGTCAGTCAAAAAACCTGTATTCTTAAGAATTAATGGTGTAAAAAAAAAAAGAATTAATGGCATCATCTTGGCAGTTTTGTTAAATGGGAAACATACCAGTAGGGGCTCAGGAGCTAAAGCATACTATATTCCCCCTGCCCTCCCACCAAGATTATCCCATGGATCCTGAAAGTGAGTTGTAGCAGTGTGTCCAAGCCTCTGGAAACTCAACTCTCAGCCTGCCAGTATGGTTATGGCTTGGGTGAACAAACCAATCCAGAAAGAAAACAGGATGGGGCATTGTGCCTACTAAGCTAGACTTAGAAGACAGCTGCTCCCTTTCTTTACCCCAACACTTCTCTAGGCCAGGATAACTGGACTTTAACCGATCCTTCAATGGCACGACCTCTAATCCTTTAATTATCCTAGTTATCATATTTTTTTCTTGAATTTATTTAATTATTTTTTTGTTTTCAACATTCACTTCCACAAGATTTTGAGTTACAAATTTTCTCCATGTCTCTCCCCTACCCTGTACCCCAAGATGGTAAGCGTACTGAATACCCCTTCCCCTAATCTGCCCTCTCTTATATCACGTCCATCCCCCCTTACTCTCTTGTAGGGCAAGATGGATTTCTATACCCCATTGCCTGTATATCTTATTTCCTGGTTGCATGTAAAAACAATTTTAGTTATCATCTTCTTGAATGTACTTGAGTTTATCAATGTCCCTCCTAAAAGGACTAAACACAATATTCCAGATGTAATCCATTATTTCTCTTTCTATCCCTCCTGCTCCTCCAGCTGGACTGATGGACTGAACTTCTTCACTGAAAGTTTGGATAAGCTTTATAGAGCACAGTAACTTGATTGTGGGGGGGGGGGGAGGGGTTAGTAGAGAAGATGGAGGGAGGAAGGGAGAAAGAGAGAGGGACAGCAGGAAGGATAGGGTAGATATGTTTGAATTTCAGTGCAGTGATCAGACCCAAAGAAGAAAGATGTCTCTTCTCTAGCTACTCCTTCCTCTTAGGGGACCCGGACTGCTCTCAGCCCCTGGCTTTCCCACCAGGAAACCAGTGGAATGATCCTTCCTCATATTTACCCCAAAGGGTTTGGAGTTACTTCTTCCAGAAGATCCACTGCAATGTTAAGGTACCATCTTTCATAGGCATCAGGAGCCAAGAGTTGCTGAGGTTGGAAGTCAGCATTTTCTGGCATCTGCCTGATGCAGCACACATTGGCAGCAAGGGAGATACCTTGGGATGCTCTTCAGAACACGTAGCCTAGTAGGCATCTAGGCTTTCTCCTTTAATGCTGCTTCTTGAGACTCTTTGCAGTTGCCAATTTGAGCATGAACTACAGAGAGGGGATGGGAGTGTGGAAAGATATGTTGGATCTCTTTTGCACTGGCAAGTTGTTATTCTTTTTGCCTTATTGACCCAGCCAGCAGACAGAAGACATTAGCCTCATATCTTAATATTGTGTGGAATTTATGCATTCAAGTCTTATGAATCACCCAAAAGGATGGACCAGCCAATCAGTCTGATTTAGGTCAATATGGTTTTGGACTAAAGCCATGGGGATCATAGCTCAAGGCAGGGCCATTCTTATGCTGGGACCATTCTGGGAAGTCACGGAAGGCAGTCTACAGTGAGGATGCCTTATTAGAGAGGAAGCTAATTAGCTTAAGCCAGAGGTTCCCAAACTTACTTGGCCTATAGTCCCCTTTTCAAAATAAAAATTTCTCACTGCCCTCCTTGGAAATCTCCTTTCTTTAACCCTTTAACAGTTTTTTTTAAATTTGCATCATTTCAAAAAAAATAAAATATTTTTTAAAAAATTATGCATCTGAAATTTAATAATTTGTTGTAAATTTGTGGTTTTTTCCTGCATTGAAATTTTGATAGCATCATGTCGTAAACAAATCATTACACACACATATTCCTGCCAATGCTTGCTGGACTTCCCGACATTGTGCAACATGCTTACCTGGCAACACTTGCTTGTTAAGACCTGTTGGCAAACTTGACCACTGATCTGTTATAACTTGCATTTTGTCTGTTTATTTGGAAAATAATGTAATTGCTATGACTTTAACTCTGTTACTCAACAGATGATACATGTAGGAATGGTTTTTCAAACTTTTCTTATCTTTTCTTCTTTCCTTATGCTTCTCCCCTCATTTTTATTCAATGTCCCCCAATTGCACCTGAGGCTGCTAATAACCTGAATCACTCCAGCACCCCTGGATCACTCCAGTACCCCTCGGGGGTTGGTATCTCCCACTTTGGGAACCTCTGGCTTAAGCTGACAGAAGAAAAACCTCTTCTGCTTTAAGCAGAGAAGAGGGAGTTCTTCTCCAGCAAAGTCATATCAACTGAGTGTAAGCCCTATAAGTACATTGGCCTATTTGAGGGAATGGTCCTCATTTGGTTCCAGTAATGTCTTAAGTGATTTTTGGAGCCACTCCAGAATCTCAAGGAGCAGGTGATCAAATGTGGGGATTCTAAGCAGAGTAATTCTCTTGACTGCACTGTGATGAACAATGCCCAGTTCATTATTGTCCTGGGGGAATGGGAAGGATTCCCCTATATCTTTTGTTCTATCCTGCCAAGTCAGAAAGGGAGGAATCAGGAAGTCAGTGGAGCTAGGAAGACAGAGCTGGGAACTTTGGGTCCTAATCAACTAAAACAAACACTTATTAAATATTTTTTGGAGGTTTCATGTTAAGTGCTAGGGGCACAAAGATGAAACAAGACAGAGCCTGCCCTCCAAGAATTTACCATCTAATAGGTCAATCTGGATGTCCTTCAGAAATCTCAAACTCAACTGGTCCAAAATTGAACTTTTTATCTTTTGGCCAAAACCTTCTCTACTTCCCAACTTTCCTATTATTGTCAAGGTGACCACCACCCTCCTAGTCACTTAGAAATACAATCTTGGTGTTATTTATCTTGTTAAGATTTAACTTGTTAAATATTTCCCAATTACATTTTTATCTTGTTCAAGGTACACATGTGAGCATTGCAGGTGCATGCTCTATAGGTTTGACACCTCCTATTTTAGAGAGTTGACTGGGAAATTGAAAAGTTCACACAGTTAGTATGTGTTAGAAGCAGGATCTGAACCCAGTCTTCTTGACTTCCAGGCCAGTTCTCTATCCATTATGCCAAACTACTCTTAGCAGTTAAGATTAATATTATTATTAGAGAAATCCAAAGAGTACCAAGAGAGATCTGAATCAGGAGAGATACTTCATTGTTGGGGAATCAGGTAAGGGTTGATGGAGATACCTGATTTGGGCCCTAGAAGAATTTCCAAAGGTAAAGATGGAGGGATATGAACTTTGCATACCCTTTGATCCAACAATACCACTACTAGGTCTGTATCCCAAAGAGATAAAAAATAAAGGGGGAAGGAGGAAGACTTACTTGTACAAAAATATGTATAGAAACTCTTTTTGTAGCGACAAAGAATTGGAAACTGAGGGGATGTCTATCAATTGGGGAATAGCTGAACAAATTGTAGCATATGATTGTGATGGAATATTATTGTGCTATAAGTAATGATAAGAGAGGTTGTTTCAGACAAACCTGGAAAGACTTATATTAATTGATGCAAAGTGAAGTGAGCAGAACCAGGAGAATGTTGCACAGTAATAGCAACATTATACAATAAAGAACCATGAATGACTTAGCTATTCTTGACAATGCAATGATCTGAGACAATCTCAAAAGACTTGTGATGAAGCATGCTGTCCACATCCAGAGAAAGAACTGATATTATCTGACTACAGACTGAAGCATACTATTTTTCACTTTCTCTTTTCCTTCCTTCCTTCCTTCCTTCCTTCCTTATTTCCTTCCTTGCTTATTTACTTCCTTCCTTCCTTCCTTCCTTTCTTCCTTCCTTTTTTCCTTTGTTTCATTTTTTTTTATTGCTCAAGTCTTCTTGTACAATGTCTAATAGGGAAATGTTTTACAAGACTGCACATATATAACCTATATCAGATTCTTACAGTCTCAGGAAGGGGGGAGGGAAGAGAGAGAGGAAGGGATAGAATTTGGAACTCAAAACTTAAAAAAAAAAACAAACCAAATGTTAAAAATTGTTTTATTGGGGAAAAAAATATTATTTAGAAAAAAATTATAAGGATGTGGAAGGCTAGTCAAGGTATTGGAGATGGGGAGGAACATGGATTACAGAGGCACAGAGATAGAAAAAAGGCTATCCAGAAATAGCAAATAGTTTGGTTTGGCTGGAACATAGATTACATGATGGGGAAGAATATATAATAAGGCTGGTAGTCTGAGATTTGCTATTAATCAACCCTATGACTTTATACAAGTTGCTTATCCTCTCTGGGCCTCAGTTTCCTCATCTGTAAAATGAAGAAAATGAGGGCCTAGATTATCTCTAAGATTCCTCTTAATGTGAACATTCTATGAGTGTAGGACTAGATAATTTCAAAGGTCCCTCTAGTTCTGACATCCTATGGTTTTGTTATTTTCATGAAGAAAGTTGAGGGTAGGCAGGATTATTTTACAGACAAAAAAAAACTGAAACAAAGTAACCTAACCAAGATAAGATCGAGATCAGCCACAAGCCCTAAGAGAAAAATTCAAGGATGAGAATTATTCTTCATTAACCACCTGGGTCCCAGAGTGGACATCAGTTAAGCTTTGCACCTTAATTCTCCATTCTCGTCTCCACTCAAAAGAAGTTCCAGAAGCAGATATTTTTCTGCTATGCTGTAACCCCCTTTTCATTCTGAGCCTGAAGTGCACAATCTTTTCCTCACAAATTTGCCATCAGGAGGTGCCAGTGCAGCAAAAGGAGAGCTGAGTGGGGGGGGGGGGGGGGGGAAAGAATGATATGCCTCATGCAGCAGAGCCAAAAAGCAATTGGAGAGAGAGGTCGAGAAAACAACGATCGATGAATGCTGTGACCAAGATGAATGGAGGACAGCAGGCTGAATCATAGTGTAATTTTAAAAAGTGTCTTGAGGAAAAGGCTGAGGAAGAGGGAAAGTGAAGGGGAGGCTGTCACTGCTGCTGATGCTGTTTCTGCCCAACAGGGTGTAATTTTCTTCATTCTCCCCAAAGTGGTGCAGAGGAGGGAGGAGCTGAGTGGTTCTATTTTCCCCTTACACAAATTCATTTGACTTATTTTTATTTTGGTTTTCTCATTCTGTGGGTTATCAGGCTACCTCAATCCCACAACCCACACCCTGAGTCTTTAGGTGACTCCAGAGCCTTTGGTTCTAGCCATTGTCCTGTGACCTTGGGCATATTACTAACCTCTCTAAGCTTCAGTCTCCTCATTTGTGTAATGAGGGAACTTGATTACATGATCTCTAAGAGCTTAACATCCTGGGCTAACATTCTACGTTCCCTCCCTTCACCCTGGTGTCCAGTAATACCAAGGCAGACCCTAGGAGCTGGATCTCTTTCTCTCTGGGGATTTTCTAGATCTCTAGGATTGGCCTTAACTCAGAGGGCTCATACTCAAAAAAGATTAAGACTTGAAGGGGCAGGTATTCTTTGGTCCCAAACGAGCCCACTTTGGTGGTTTCTAATGCCTCTGAAGTCAGACCAGGGTTAATGGTGCAGACCGGTGCTTTCAGCAGCAAATTTTCTTTAGAAAGCTTTCAGCAAGTAAGGCTGGGAGGGTCACTGAGACAGGGAAAGAAAACTGACTTCACCCATGAGAGTAACAACAAATAGCAGAGGTGATCCAAGGAATAGGGCTCAGTCTGGCCTGTACATTACATCCCTAGAAGGAAATTCAAGAATGGTCATTCCAAGGGATGTTGGGCCCTCAGCCCAAGAAACAACAGAGACAAGATTTAAGATGGGAATAAAAAAACTGCTCTTGCTACAGCAACCTTCTGTCAAAGCATCTGTACCTCCACTGCCCAATAAATCTCCATGTTGGGATATAAGCCAGTCATTTATTTAAGTAGCACTTTGGGTGGATTATCCAGCCTTTTGGTTTCTTATCAACAGTGGGGACTTGGACAGCCTTAGTAATAACAACACAACACCCTCCTGGTGCTCTCCTCTCCTGACTGCCCCCCACCTCCATCTCTGGGCCCAACCCCCACCCTCCCAGCACACTCATGCTATCACACTTTACTCAAACACCAGACCCTCCTTAGATAGAAGTTGCTCTCAATTTGGTCACACCTCCATATGGCCAGTTGCAACCCCTTTCTAGATCGTTCTATGTAGTGCCCTAGCAATCCATACAGAAGGATGAGATCTGAGATAGACTAGAATCCTTGGAAATTTCCATTAGGAAACAGGAGCTCAAATGGCTAGGTCAAGGATGGATTATTATTTTCACCTGTGGTCCATCCACTCTGTTGGCATCAGTGATGATGTTGTCATTGCAGACAGGTTGCAGTACAGGGGGCAAGTTGGTTCCAATTTTTTTTTTTTGTAATGGTGCTAGGGAGTGGTTTCTTCCTATCCCTACTTGCATAATGACTTTCCTTATCTATAAAGTGAGCTGGAGAAGGAAATGGCAAACCACTCCAGCATCTCTGGAAGAAAACCCCAAATGGGGTCATGAAGAGTCAGACATGACTGAAAACACCTAAACAATGACTACTAGCCTCCCCCTAGACATGATACAGAACCTTATTACCACCCGCCTGTAGTGTTTCAAGAGATCATTGCTCCTCTGAACTTCTCTGTTATTCTCAAGGGTACCACCAGACCACGAGTCATCCAGGTTTACAACCATAGCATCACCTTCAACTCCACACTCTCCCCTCACCCTATATATCTAATCAGTTGCCAAATGGTGCTGTTTCTATCCCCACAGCACCTCTCTAATCTTAGCCTTTTTCTCCATCTTTGTTTTCTGTCTTTCATAGAATTATCAGAATGATCCTTGTTATGCATAGATCTGGACAGGTCTCTCCCGTACTCAACCATCTTCATTGGCTCCCCTTTTTCAGAATAAAGTTCTTACTCTGCCTAGCATTCAAGGTTCTTGGCACATGGCCCCTTTTTTAGCCTTATTTCATATTATAACCCTACACACATTCTGTACTCCAGCCAAGCTAGTCTGCTGTTTCCCTCCCACCCTTTGTTTGCTAAGCCTGGGATGCCCTTCTCTTGTTTTATCTATTGAATTCCTATCCATCCTTTACAGCCTAGCTTAGATGTCACTGACTCCATTAAACTTTCCCTCTGTTCCCTTTTTCATAATGAACTTTTCTTTTTGACCTCTCATAGAACATAGCATCTTGGGATGAGGTCATGAAAGATAACTTTCTAGTGCACTTGTGATGTCATATTTTATATTTATATGTTTTGTGCCTTATTCTCATGTCAGACTGTTAGCTCTATGAAGGCTGAATCCATTCACGTCTTACCTAAACTTCCTATTTCCCTAAGTGTCTAGTACTATGCTTTGCACATAGCAGGCACTTAACAAATGTTTATTCAATGTTTGAATGAATGAATGAACAGATAAATAGTCTGATTGTATCTACACCTGGACTTGGACCTGTACTATAGTTCAGAACTTAAGCAGAAAATTCCACAAGGTTTGCAGTTGTGAGTTGTTATTTTGTTTATAATTTCCGAGGATCTGTTTACCCTTCTTGGTTTTTTAAGTCCCACACTTCCTTTTTGGTGGTCACATAGCGTGGTGGAGTGGCAAGGATGATGAAACTGAAGACAAAGGACTGGGGTTCACACACCACAGACTCTTACTTGTGTTGTGATCATAAGCAAACTGTTCAATCTCCCATAGCCTTAGTTTCCCCATCTATAACATAGGACCAATAGTCACACTATTTCCCTGATGAGATTGTTGTCAAGAAAAAGTGGTCTACAAAAATGAGCTGTTTTTATTATCAACACAGAGAAGATCCTAGCAAAAGCCATCAATATTTCTTGAATACTATTTACAAATAATTGTGGGGGAATTTGAGAAAATATAAGACACGGTCCCCTTGCCTTGCTGTCTTTTAGCTTCCACTTTCTCCCCTCTCATTCACTTCTCAGTGCCTTGCAATATGGCTTCTGACTTCATCACCCACTTTAAACTCTCCTCTCCAAAGTGAACATTGATCTCTCAATTGAGAAATCTAATGGTCTTTTCTCAATGCTCACCCTTTTTTTTTAAACCTTTCTGTAGCATTTAGTTCTATTTGCCACCTTCTCTCCCCTTGCTGCATCTTTGGTGACTCCTGCTTCTCCTGCTACCTGTCTAACTGCTCCTCCTCAGTCTCCTGTGCTGTGTCTTCATCTTGTCATCCTCCAACTCAACATGTCCAAACAGAAGTCATTGTCTTTTCCCCCAATTTCATTCCTCTTCTGAACTTAGCCATTACTCTCAAGGGTACCAACAGCCAACCAAAGTCATAGCCTCATCTATTCAAGCAGCTGCCACATCTTGTTTCTATCTCCACAGCATCTCTCTTATTCCTCCTCTCTGCTCACATGGCCACCATCCAAGTTCAGCCCTTCATCACCTATTGGATGGAATATTGCAATTATCCCCCTCAATGGTCTCCTCGCCTCAAGTCTCCAGCCTCTGCCCAGCTGCCAAAATGACTTTTCTAAAACACAGATCTCTGCAAGTCACCTCCCTACTCAATGAATTTAAGTGGTTCCCTACTACCTCAAGGATCAAATATTAACTCCTTTAACATTAAAAACCCTCCTCAACTGCTCTTTACCTCTCTTTACAGTTTTATTACACATCACTCCCTTCCATGCATTCTCTGTATTGTCTGTCTACACTGGCCTACTTGCTGTTTCTCCCATATGACACTCCACCTCCCTTGTCAAGCCCTTTGCACTGGCTGTTCTCTATCCCTGGAATGCCATCCCCCCTAAATGGCAGCCTCTTAAAATCCCTGGTGTTTTTCATTACTCAACTGAAGTACCCCACTTCTGCAGCAGACCATTCCCCCTGTTAGTGCCTTGCCTCTAAGGCAACTTTGTATTGTTTTGTATGTATCTTCTTTAGACACATATGTGCTGCCTTCCCACCTATTAGTATGTTTGATTCTGGAGGGCAGGGACTGGTTTCCTTTCTTTCCTTTCCTTTTTAAATCCCCAGCACTTAGTAGAATGCCTCTGACATTTTGAACACTTAATAAAATCCTGTTAATTGATTGATTTCCCCCAAAGTCTTGTCTTCTTCCTAACTTCGTTGTTTCTGTTCAGCGTATCACTGTCCTAACAACTGTTTCACAGCCTCAGTCATTCTTGACTTTTCTCTCTCACTAACTCTCCCCCTCCGATCTTGTTGTTTTTGTTGTTGCTCTTCCTTTGTTTTTGAAGAGGATCAATGACATCATAGGTGATGTCTTGATTCTCCAGTGAACTACTTTAAGAGCTGCACAAAGTTGTCAGTCTCATTCTTTTAGAGTCACTGAAGTCCAGTGGCAAGACAAAAGTCAGGACAACTGGAGATAGCCTGGGATCCAGTGGATGGCTTTGGTGTCTTGGTCAATGTCTGACCAAGCTTTAAACCCACTATGGTGCCTGCTTCAGCCACGTTGCCTTCATGGCTGTTGGAGTTAATTGTTCTCATCTGCCCATTTCTCTGGGGGATGTCTTCATGTGATTGGGGTAGACATCTCTCTAACTCACCAAAGGGTTTGAGACTTGTTGGTTGCCCTCAGTCCAAATGGCTTACTGGGGTGTGGCCATTGCACATGCTACAGCTTCTGGGAACTACAGGTGAGAGGTAGGTGAAGGTGGACATCAAAGGTGGATGAGCAACCCTGAAAAGAGCTTGACTAAGCCCTCATACCAGAGGTGCTAGTCCTCCCTGAACACCCCATACACCCTCCCATCTACTCAGTGACTCATTTTCCAAGTCTTGTCCATTATACTTTGGTAACATCTCTTGAATTCTCATCAATCACATAGATAGATTGATGGTAGTTTCTGAAGGTGCTAAGGTTAAGGAGGACTGGGAAAGGCTCCTTGTAGAAGGTGGGCTATTAGCTGAGACTTGAAGGAAGCCAGAGAAACCCAGACTCAGAGATGAAGGTGCAGAGAGGTCCAGCTGTGGGGGACAGTACAGTGAAAGTTCATAGTTTGGTGAGAATACATAAATTCAGTAACTACATAAAACAGAAACAGAAAAGATATCACAGGACTGTGCATGATTGACAAATAGATGAGCACAGCAAGAGTAGGGGTGGAAAGAAAGATCCCTGCGGGTTGGAATGGTCAAGGAAAGCTTCAGTGGCAGGGAGGGAGGATCTGAGTTAGGTCTTGAAAGGTAGAGAAAGCTTTAAAAGGCAAAGAGAACATTGGAGGTCATTCCTTATAAGAAGACTAGAAACCTGCAAATTGAAAAAGGCATTATTTTGTAGGACAATGGGTCAGTTTGGCTGGAGGGGCAGATTAATATTGGGAAAGGAGGGTGGGACTGGACTTGAAGGGCTGTTGAAGTTAGACATTTTGAACAGTATGTAAGCAAAAGTTCATGGCAGATAATGTTCGGAAGGAGAGTAGATCTTAGTGTTTTGAAATGAAAAGGATCACAAAGATCATTTCCTCAAATGCTCTTCTTTTTACAGATGAGGAAACAAGGGCCCAGACGTTAAATGACTTGCTTAAAACCACCTATGTAAAAAGATATCAAAGCAATTATTTGAATCTAGGTCCTCTGACACCAAATCCAGCAATCTTTCCACTATGCTATGGTGCTTCCATTAAAGACCTGGATTCCATCTATGCCCTATAAAAAATCATTTCTTTGGCTAATATTTCTGTAATGTTTTAAGGTTTACAAGCACTT
>CM053584.1:49594452-49612297 GCA_028627135.1 Pseudochirops cupreus | reverse complement strand
GAAGGGTTGTAACCAATGAGTGATCACTGGGAAAAGAAGAAAAAAAAAAGCAAAACCAGACATGAAAGAGAATGATAACATGTTTTGCTTCAGTCTCCATTTAAACTATAGTCTTTCTATATCTTTCTCTGAGTTTAGGTATCTCCTTCCATCCTGAGGCTTGTAGAGTTGTCTTTAGCTGTGCATTGTTGAGGATAGTCCAGTTTATCAAGGTTGGTCATCATATGTACGATGTGTCTGTGATTGTGTACAGGTTTTGCCTGGTTCTGCTCTTCTCATTTAGCATCAGTCCGTATAAGCCTCTCCAGGTAATTATGAAGTCCATGGAGACAGATTCTTAAAAAACACTAGAGAGCTGCTAGTATAGGGAAACATGAAAGAGAATAAAAGGGAGCAGATCAGGGGCACCGAGAGTTCAGGGACATTCCACATCCACCCTACCAGAAAGGAATGACAAAATATAAAAGAGGACTGAGAAAAAGAAAGAGAGACTTCCATTTAAGGAGCAAGTGGTGGAGGGGGATGAAAAAAGGGAAAGGAAGAAAAGACCAAAGGAACCAGAGGGGAGAGAGAGAGAGAGAGAGAGAAAGAGAGAGAGAGAGAGAGAGAGAGAGAGAAAGACTCAGAAAAATTCCAGGCCAGTATCAGCTATACAATCTGGCCATTAAGTGGTCACATGGTCCAGTGAGAGATGTGATAAGGTTTCCCAGGATGCTCTTCTGAATTCTTACACTTGGCCCTGCAATGCTTTGCATTTTAAAGGCACAGTGAGAGCCCTTAGCTGAGTCAGAGGTATAAGCCCAGAGGATGGGAAAAAAGAACAGTATAGAATTGTTTTAGAGATGATTATTTTTTAATATGACCTGTCATTCAATTTATCTGAGACCTAAGGATTTAGAGTTGGAAGGGTCTTTACAATCATCTAGTGCAGACCCTTCATTTTATAGATGAGAAAAGACCTAGAGAATTTAAGTCACTTGCCTAAGGTTACACAAGTAATAAAGTTGAAAAAGGTTGAATTTGAACCCAGGTCCTCTGACTTGAAATCTGGGGCTCTTTTAGAGACTATCATAGCTAAATACTGAATCTCAATATTTGCTGGTCACATCCTTGAGGCAGAAGAAATGATGAGATCATCAATAATTCCTTAAGGAATATCAAATGTAAACATTTGTATGTTGGAATTGGTTCCAAAAGAATTTAAACCCGATACAATTTAGGTGAGTTTACCAAATTTGTGTTAGTTTCATATGTGTCTTCCAGTGCCGTTCTCTCTCTCTGACCTACTCCCCTCGCCTTCTGCTGAACTTCAGATCCTTTGGGCAAAGATCAGCGAGTAGCCAAAAGAGATTTCCTCTGTAGGCACTGCTTCCTGTGGGAGAGGAATCTACAACGACGACAACAACAACCTAATGGAAAATAGGATGAGGCAGAGAAGATCAGATTTCTTTTCATCTCATAGCCGGATAGCCTTTGGCCTGATTCATCTACACCTTTACACTATCTGATTTCAGATACGTATTATCTTCTTCGCTAATCTTTTTCTTTATCAAAGGGCAAGGAAAGAAAGATACTTGCCCTGGGTGCGGAAAGCGTCAAGATGAAGAAAATGTGTGAAATATGCGTCTAACACCCTAAGCACACCGCGCTATAAGAACGGGTGTGGGCTATGCATAATCCTGTATTTTTGGCTCAGGTGGAAAATTAGCTGGTTATGGTAATGGTATTTATCCAAACACTTGGATTTTTAAAATACCATTTATAAGGCATCAGTCTTGTTTGGGTAGGGCAGCTAGGTGGATAAAGTGTTAGGACTCTTCCCGAGTTCAAATCTGGCCTCAGACGCTTACGAGCTATGTGACCCTGGGCAAGTCACTTAACCATCTTGGCCTCAGTTTCCTCATCTGTGAAATGAGCTGGAGAAAGAAATGGCAAACCTCTCCAGTATCTTTGCCAACAAAATCTCAAACAGGGTCATGAAGAGTTGAACTCGACTAAAAACAACTGAACTTGTTTGGGTGAGTGGTGTTGACATTTGCTCTACGTGGCTTTGGAGGACTTCTCAGTCTCAGTCTATTTCTATCTGTGCCCTTTAATGCATCTCTCCCCAGAGACATTAGGTACCCAACGAAGGTGATGCCTCTCTCTATAGTGCGGTTCAAATTTCCAGAAAAAAAAGCAGGTTCCCATCAAATGAATGAGACCCTGCTTTAACAAATCTAATCCTGGTTTATTTTTGTCACCTCTTGCTATGATACTGTTTTGTGGGAAATCATAATAAGTGGCATTTATATATTTTCTTCAGGTTTGCAGAGTGTTTTATACACATGACTTCAAGTTTCCTAATAAACCTATGAGGCACACTATCTCCTTTTTACACTTAAGGAAAATGAAACTTGGTGAGATTAAATAACTTGCCCAGGGTCATATACCTAGCAACTGTAAGGATTCTTAACTCAAGTCAATACATTATCATTGCTCCAAGCAGCCTCTCCAAATAATTCACCTTCGTGTAGTGTTGTACAAAATGCTTTCTTCACAACAACCCAAGGAGGTCAATAGGAGCATAGATTTTAGAAGATCTGGAAGGAGTCTATAAAGTTATCAGATCCAACTTCCTCATTCTATAGATGAGGAAACTGAGATAGAGAAAGGTCAGTTTACTTGCCCAGGGTGACTGGACAGCTTCATTAAGCAACAGAGATGATCCTTTAGGGCAGGATTCAAACTCAGGACTTCTAGACTCCAGACCCACAGCTCAATGTACTATAGTACATTGTAGACACTTGTAGACTTGTAGACAGAGAAAGTATTATTTCTATTTTACATAAAAGGGAATAGACCCAGAGGAATGAAATCACTTACCCAGGGACACACAACTAGTACCCAGGTTTTCTGACTCAAATTCCATGCTTGTCTTCTGAGGCCCAGAGAGATTGGTTAAGTGACTTACCCAAAGTCATACAGGTAATAAATGGAAAAGCCATTGACAAGGCCTCTGCCTCAAAATCCAGTATCCTTGCTAAAATTAATTGAATTAAAAAATTTTTTTTGTAAACCTTGAACAGAAAAAAAAAAGTTTGTATCTACAGCTATGTCAGAAGAGGCCACTGTGATGGATTAGACTTGGCAGGTATATTCTTTAGGTATGTAATTTATTAAAGAATAGAGGAGGGAGAGGTAAGAGTCATTGACAATGCTATAATGAGAAGAAGAGCAATAAAATAATAAATGAAATGAAATTTCAAAATTAAAAAAAATGAAACAAAGAAAGAATGCAGGATTACTTAGTGGTGATAGCGAGAGCAGGCGTCCCACCCATGAAGCACTGCTTAAGACCAAGACTTCCTTCTGTCATCTCTCTACTTGTAACCTTTTATCGATAGAACATCAGTTGCTTGACAGAAGAAACTTCTTTTGTCTTTGATTCTCACATACTGCTGACACTTAGTAGCTCTCTGACCCTGAAAGCATCTTTTAACCTGTCTGAGTCTCATTTTTCTCCACCATAAAATGGATATAATAATACCTCTACCTACTTACCTTGAAGGATTGTGGTGAGTCTCAAGAGACATAAGTTATGGTATTGGATAACTAGACGATTGTTGTTCAGTCATGTCTGATCCATTTGGGGTCTTCTTGGCAAAGATACTAGAGTGATTTGCCATTTCCTTCTCCAATTCGTTTTACAGGTGGGGAAAGTGAGGCAAATAGGGTAAAGTGACTTGCCCAGGGTCACACAGTTGGGAACTTCTGAGGCTGGATCTGAACTCAGGAAGATGAGTCTTCCTGACTCCAGGCCTAGTGCTCTATCCAATACACCACCTAGCTACCCTAACTAAGCTACAGTAGGAGGTTAAATAAAGGAATGTTTGTTGAGTTTGAATTAATACATCCTAAAATAAGGAAGACTTCCTTCTTCCTTCCTTTGTCCCTTTGCGAACAATGAGTACCAGCAACTACCTACAATCATCCAGGAGGTTTTTCTCCCTGCTGGAAAGCAGGAGGAGCAGAGACTGGAGACAGAGGAGCAACGCTGGCCCAGACACCTTGTTGGCCCTGGCTCTGGCCCTTCCCAATAGCAGAGTCATAGGAAACACCTGTAGACACCAGGAAACCGGAGCAATTAAAAATATCTGCCAGCTTTCACTTCAGAAATTTCGAGAAGGAAGAAAGAAATAAAAGAAACAGACAGTCACCTTTCTTAGTAAGGAAAACAAACGATGTCATTGTTTCTTTGGACATCTCTTCTCTGCATCCATGCCTCCGCTTAGGAGCGGCACCCCTCTCCAGGCAGAGGTGTGCTTGTGGCCACAGCAGAGAAGGGCAGCAGCCTGGGGGAGGGGTTAGTATGGCAATGCTGCTTTCAAAATGTGTCAGAGAGCAGAGTTTCCAATTAGAAGCTTCTTTCCATGGAAAGTGTTTTGGGGAGGCCAAGTTCATTTCTTTAGGGAGAGGTGGTTCCCAGACTCCAACGCAACTACCTTAAGAAATGGTCTTTATGACCTTTTAAAAATGTTTTCAAAATTCATTTTATTTTTAATTTATGGGATAAAACAAGAATTTCCATAGCTTGGTATAACAAAAAAGATTTCATATGAAACTGCAAATCTATTGTGTACAACTTGCTATTCCTCTTAAATATATAATAAAGTTATCATGTAAATTTCTTTTATTTCTTTTTTTTTCTTTCTTCCCACCCTCCCTCCACCCTAGAGATGGCTACCATTAGACACAAATATATCTGTATACATATATATATATATATATATACACACATATACACATATATATGTATACATGTATGTGTGTGCCTGTGTAAAATCATGGTATACATACTCCTATTTATCAGTTCTTTCTCTGGATGCTGATATCATCTTCCTATATATCCCTTTTCAAGTTGTTTTCTTAAATCCAGTCAGTCTATCGGCTTCTGGGACCCCTGAAGGTCAATTAGGGCCAGTGGGATCCCAGCTGGAAAGATTATGGGGGACTGCCTGACAGAGAGGTGATGAATTCAGGGTTCTGAATATCTTTGGAGGGTGATGGTTATTCTGTCCAAGAGGACACACCTGAATCTGGAAACACCCTTTGGGCTGGAAAAATCAGTCATTGCCTCCTCTATAAAGAAGCAATTAGGGGCCAGACACTTTGATTATATCAGTAGCTTATTTCTGGATCCTTAAATGGTCTCAGTTTCCTTATCTGTAAAAATGAAGGGGTTGGTCCCTCTCAGATCTAACAATCTGTGAATCTGTATTATCTTGTTTCTCAATGCCTGAGAGCCTCCTTCACTCAATGTCTGACTGAGAAAAGCACCCCATTGAGTTCTACCTTTCCAGCTCCCTAGGAATAGGGTGCCAAGAGGAGACAAGATTCTTCTTCTCTCAAGGCCTTTTTCTCTGTTTTAGATGGTACATAGTGGCTGGGTGTGGTGGTACCCATACCTAGCTCTGGAGTTCTGAGCTCCAGTGGGCTGTGCCAGATCAAGTGTCCACGTTAAGTTCTTCGGCATTAATGAAGAAAGTCCTCAGAAATAAAGGGCGGGGAGAGGAAACCAGGTTGTCTATGGAGAGGTGAACTGGTCCAGGTTGGAAACAGAGCAGGTCAAAGCTTCTGTGCTGATCAGTCGAGGGATGAAGCCCAGAGGTACCCCTGCATTTTCCAGATTTCCAACCTGGTCAAGTTGGGGAGACTCAGTCTTAAAAATAATTGGACTTGTTTGCCATTTCCATCTCCAGCTTATTTTGCAGATGAGGAAACTGAGGCAAACAGTGTTAAGTGACTTACCCAGCATCACACAGCTAGGAAGTGTCAGAGGCTGGACTTGAACTCAGGAAAAGAAATCTTCTTGACTTCAGGACTAGCACTCTATCCACTGTGATACCTAGCTGCCTCGAACATGTTATGAACATGTAATCTCCCCCAATAGAATGTCATCTCTAGGATCATTTTATTCTTTGTATGGGTATCTCTAGTCTAGTGCCTGGCACAAAGTAGAATTTGTTAACTGGTTGATAGGAGGGAAGGGAACAAGCTTTTGTATTAAACAGCTGTGATGTAAAATCTTACCTCATTTTACCCATGCAATGACCCTCTGAGGTAGGTTCTATTATTTTGCAGTTTGAGGAAACTGAGTCAGGCAGCAGTTAAATGATTTTCCCAGGGCAGCTCAATGGTGTGGTAGATAGAGCACCAGTCCTGAGGTCAGGAGGATTTGAGTTCAGATCTGGCCTCAGATATATCCTAGCTGTGTGACCTTGGGGAAGTCACCTAACCCCAGTTACCTCTCAAAAAGAGAAGAAAATTTTTTTCCCCAGGGTTATACAACTAGGAAAAGTCTGAGTCCAAATCTGAACTGAGGTTAACTCTGTTCAATTGCATCATGGCCAGTCATCCATAAGGACTAAGAGGCAGGTGGTGGCACAGTAGATACAGCATTAGATCTGAGTTTAAATCCTGGCTCAGACACTTACTAGCTGTGTGACCCTGTACAAGTCACTTAACTTCTGCCGGCCTTACTTTCCTCATCTGTAAAATGGGGAGAATAATAGCACCTACCTTCCCAAGATTATTGTGAGGATAAAAAGAGGTGAGATTTGTAGAGTGCTTTACCAACCTTACAGCAACATATAAGTACTAGCTGTCATCATTATTTTTACTGTTACAGAAGAAAAACTCACCTAAAAGGAGAAAAAAAACCCAAGAGTCTGAAAAGTGTCTGCTAGAGTTTTGTGTTCATTAGAGCCAATTACCTGTCCTAGGGATAGAAGATTCCTCATTTTACCTTTTCTTCTCATTATTTTCCACCTTTTAGAGTTCCTTCAGCTAGGGTGACAGAGGGTTATTTCAACTCTCTAGAAGGATTAACAAATCAAGAGGCATTTACTAAATGCCCTCTATGTTCCAGGGTATTGAGGTCTACAGATATAAATGCAAGATGGTCCTTGCTCTCTTGGACCTTATTCTACAATATACAACACACCCTCACCCCCACACATACACCCCCCCCACACACACATCTTGGAGTAGAGTCCAAGGTTCCAGTGGGAGGGGGATGGATGAGGATGTCAGCAGAAATACATGTAACTTAGTCTGAAATTGTCCAGGAAGTGAGTATCTGAAGTTTTGGCTTGAAAATGTCCCAGTTGCTTCTTTACCTCATTTAATTTCAACAACAACAACAACAAAAATTCAACAAAGGTTCATTAAGCCACCTACTGTGTGCTAGGCATTATACTAGGTACAGGAATTACAAAGATGAAAAACAGTACCACCAGTGTTCTCAAGTCACTTCTAGTCTCTTAGGAGAGATACGAGAGGCAGTATAGCATAGAGAACTAGCCTTGGAGTCAAGAAGACCTGAATTCAAGTCCTACCCCTGACACGCACTGACTGTGATCCTGGGTAATTCACTTAAGCTTACAATGCTTTGAGACACTTAGTTGCAGAAAAAGAGGGGAATTTCCTCACCAAGGAAATCACAGGTTTATCACTTTGACAGGGACACAGATGAACCTAAGGTAGAGTGTGATGGAACAAAGGGAGAATGGGGAAAAGGAAGATAATACGTGTTTATATAGCACCTACTACGTGCTAGACACAGTGATAAAAACTGAAATCCACAAAGTACTCTAGGAAAATCTGAGGAGGGAGCGATTTACAGGATCCAGAAGGCTTCACAAAGGAGGTGGTCCCCTAAGCCTCTGCCAGAAGAGAAGGATCATGTCAGGCAGAGATGAGGAGGGAGTGCCCCAGGCATGTGGGATGGCCTGTACAAATATTATGAATGCAGGAGACAGAGCAAGTAGCCCAGTTTGACTGAAACACAGAGCATTTCAGAAGGCAGAATTGAGTTTTCAAAAGTCTAGAAAGGTAGATGGGAAGACAGATCTTGGAGGCTCTTAAATGTCAAGCTAAAGAGTGTGCATTTTATCCTAAAGGCTATGTGGAACCACTCATGGGTGGAAAAATAGCATGATCAGGCTTGTGCCTCAGGAAGATTGTTTGGTTGCAGCTTGAAGGGTAGATAGGAGAGAGGAAAAAAAGGGAAGAGGGAAGGGAAAAGGAAGGGTAAAGATAGGGAGGTCAGTTTGGGAGCATTTGTAATAGTCCAGTCAAGAAGTGATAAGGACCTGAACTGGGATGGTGGCAGCATAAGGGGGAAGAGATAATGGGAGAATGGACAAGACTTGACAAATAGAAGGGATAAAGGAGAGGAAAGAATCAATGATTTCCAGGTTCAGAAAGATGATTGGAAAGTCATTTATGGAAAGACAAATAGAAATAAGGATGTATGAAGGAGGGGGCAGGGGCAGGGGCAGGATAGTTTAAGAGTAGTATTCTTTTACTCTCAAAATGAAGAGTTCCATTTTGGATATGTTGAAGCTCTGGATATATCGAATCTCTGGATATGCTAAATGTAAGGGGCTACCAGCAAATCATAGCGGAGATATCCATCAGGCAGTTGGAAATTTAGGACTAGACTCAGGACTAGATTCATGCCAGATAGTCTATACAGAGTTGACAATCACATGCATAAAGGTGACGAATGAATGTATGGGTGAAAATGAGATCATGTAGAGAGAGTCAAGTGTAGAGGATAGAGCTTTGAGTGATTCTCACATTTCAGGGGCAGGATAAAGATGATCCTTTGAAGGAGAATGATAGGGAATAGGGAGGGGTTAAGAGGAGAACCAAGAGTGAGTAGAGTCTTGAAAGTCAAGAGTAGAGATACTATAAAAAAGAAAGGGATGGTCAATAGTGTCAAATGCTGCAGAAAGACCAAGGAAGATGAAGATGAAGAAAAGAACATCATGTTTAGCAATTAAGAAACCATTGATGACTTTGGGGGGGGAGCTGTCAGAGTGATGGGACAGATAGTTATTAGTAATAAAAACTCACATTTAGGGGAGCCAGCCTGGTGTGGTAGATAGAGAACCAACGTCAAGATCAGGAATACCTGGGATCAAGAACTCCCTCTGGCTGTTTGAACCAGGCAAGTGACTTAACCTCTAAGTCCCCAAGCAATCTTTTAAGACTAAGTCACAACTTTGAATTAAGAGAGGTAATTTCCTTTACCAATAAATGCACAGGTTCAGTCCACAAACAAACAAAAAATCCTACCCTCTTTGCAGGTATATAACTCTTAAGATTTATGAAATTTTTTCCTCACAACAAGCCTGTGAGGTAGTGGAAATAAACTGAGGCAGAGAGAAATTAAAGGATTTGTCCACAGTCACAAGGTGAAGGCTGAAGCTCAGACTGTGTTCTTCCTGCTTATGGCAATAACTGCCCATCCCTGGCCATGCAACTGATAAGAAGAGTCATTAACAAAGATGAAGGAGACCTGGTAACAAATGGAGAGATGGGGAAGTAGGTTTCTCTCTCAGCCATCATAGCTGGGGAGACTAAGGCAGACTCCTCTCTTCTCTTTAAAAGATGCAGGACAATTGTCTGAATGAGAGGAAACATCTGGAACCCACTGCCTAGATAAGGAGCAAGGGGAGGGGAACAAACCTGAAACGGATTGTTCAGAACAAAGGTCAGGAAGAAACCTCCCCCTCTCTGTGTCATGCGTAGAGCACAATAGAGAGGTATCCTATTGTTGGTAGAAGGCATCTTAGAGGTCCTCTAGCCGGATGGTTCCCAATCTGTGGGCCTCAGACCCCTACAATTACTTCACGGGGCCCCAGAATCCATATACACCGGGCATCGCCATTTTGTCCTTACATATTTCTCAGTCAACAGACATCAATAATATAATTACTATCATGTGGGGGCTCCATGAAATTTCCAAACATAAAAATAATGATAGCTAACACACACACACACACACACACACACACACACACACACACACACACAATTTATTGTTGTTGTTCAGTTGTTTCCCATTTTTCATGACCCCATTGGGGTTTTCTTGGCAAAGATACTGGAGTAATTTGCCATTTCCTTCCCTAGCTCATTTTAGATGAGGAAACTGAGGTAAATAGGGTTAAGTTACTTGCCCAGGATCATACAGCTAGTAAGTATCTGAGACTGGATTTCAATTCTGGAGGATGACTCCAGGCCCAGTGTTCTCTATCCACTGTGCCATTTAGCTGATACATTTGTGCACATGCATGCATGCATATATATGTGTATATATATATGTGTGTGTGTGTATACACATACATGTATATAATATAGATACATATATGTATATTACATACATACATGCATGCATATATAACTTTAAAGTTTGTGACAACCACCCTGGGAGGTATATGCTACTACTATCTTCATTTTACAGATGAGGAAACGGAGTTAGCAGTTAAATAACTTGCCTAGAATCACAAAGCTAACAAGTGTATGAGGCCAGATTTGAGCTGAGGTCTTCTGGACTCTTGGTCCGGCACTCCATCCATTGTTCCAACTACGTATTTCCAAAGCTTGAGAAGTGCTAATCTAGTCCAATGCCTCTCATTTTTACAAAGAAAGAAACCGACACCAAGAGTGGGGAAGTGAGTTCCCTAAAGTCACAGAGCTTAACCCTGAGGAACTAAGAAGGGGAATCTGGGCTTTTTTGTATCATGCCTCTTGGCTAACAGGCTCAGGTGATGTGCAACCAGGCCCCAAGCCACACTGGGCTCAGGATGGGCTTAAAGATGCCTTGGCTGACTCCCGGCTCAGCAGGTGATTAACTGCACATCTTTCCCACTTTGCTTTGCCTGTATAGACCTGACAACTACAGAGTTTGCATCCTTTGTTAATGACAAACAGCATTTCTGTCCCATCTTAAGGAGACAAAATCACTAAACTGCAATACACATGCTAACATATACAAAGCACTTTCCAAGCTTTAAATTGCTCCACAAATATTAGGAAAGTAATAACAGTTTATTTACTTCTTTACTTATTACTCTTTACTTATTTACCCATACAATCAATGGATTCATTGATTGGTTGTTGCCCTTCATTCCCAAAGAGGGCAAAATGACATCACTAGGTTGAAGTCAAGGTACAGTATGTCCAACCATGGACTATTAGGCCAAAACAAGCTCAGAAGGCTCTAACACAGGTCAGGTACAAATAATCCACATAAACATTTGCGGTGGAGACATCTCTAAATTTGTGCATCTCACAAAATTTTTGTCAATTAGTAAACATTTTATAAAATTCATTCATTCATTCATTCAACAGTCATTTATTGAACACTTGTTAGCAAAGATATACATCCCCTATTTTCTCTTCACACAGCCTCTTCAAGGCAGGTTTCTGACTTGTAGAAGGGTATAAGGGCTTGTGCAGTATCTGGAAAATATGAATTTTCCTCCAATCACCTCGGGGATAGTGGTCTGACAGGGTCTTGACTCTGACCCACCCATGTCTTGTATCATGCCTCTTGGCTACTGGGATCAGAGAGGGACAATGTGATCAGGTTTGGCTTTGGGGTACATTGCACCCCATGGGAAATGTGTTTTCAGTATCCCTAGAATTCCACTTCTGACCCTACTGCCATGTTTGTTTTTTGGAGGAGTATACATGGGGCATGGCATAGAATCTCTGAGTCTCAGAGTTGGAAGGGATGGGATTTTAGTGGTCATTTAAACTAATCTGTACCCAGCCCCCTAAATAATCCTTTTTTTACATGGCCATCCAAGGCCCAAACATTGGGACAACTCTAATGTTAGGAAGTTTTTCCCAACATCAAATCTAAATCTTCCTCTTGAAGGAAGTGGTGTTTAAGTTGAGCCTTGAATGGAATAAGGAGTTCCCTGAGGCAGAGGTGAGGAGGGAGAATATTTGAGAAGTGGAGAGCAGCCATTTTATTTTACCAAAATCAAGTAAAGGAGTTTGAAGGAAGGAAGGAAGCTTAAAGAAAATCTAGGCCAACTCCCTCATTTCACAGATGAGCAAACTGAGTCCCAGAAAGTTGAAGTGATTTGCCCAAAGTCATACAACTAGTTAGTGGAGGAGCAGGGTCCAATATCTCTGTCTCCTGATTGACCATCCAGTTTCCTTTCCCCTGTCCCATGGTGTCTGTTTTCGTTTTTATTACTTTGATTTCTTTTGTTTCTAAAATTCAGTGTTTCATCTGTTAGAGGGGAATCTTTCCAAGTTCGTGGAGGTAGCTCTTTCTTCTGACTAGGATATAGGAGGGTATAAGAGTGATGAATCTGGTGTGTATAGCAAGATTCATGATGTTCCTAAGTATCCCACTGTCCCCCCAGCCCCTCCACAAACAACACTTTCACCCCACCACTTCCTCCCTGTGCCCGTTGCAAAGTTTTTCTGGGCCAAAGCTCAGTCCCAAACCAAGGGAAAGTCAGGAAGTACAACCCTCCCCTCCTTTTGCCCCTCCCTGCCAGGTTTCCTCTTTGTGGTTTCAAATTAGCCCATGAACATGAGAAATCTTAACCTAGGGCCCCACCTGGCCCTCAGTCTAGAACAGCTGCTACCAGTTTTAAAGGGAAGCTGGCCGTCAGAGGAGAAAACAAAGGCCCACGCTCTCTCACTTCCCCGCCATACCTCAACTTCCAGGCTGAGCAGGGAGAAGTTAGCCCACTGCTCACAAGAGAGGGGCTACTTTTCTCTAAATTAGACTCCTCCCAAACATTGATAACAATAACATTTTACGTTTGCATAGCACTTTATACTTTTTCAAGGCACTCACTATGTGAACTTACTAGATTTCACCAATAATTCTGTAAGAGAGACATTTATCACCCCCTTTAAACAGATGAGGAGAGTAAGACATGAAAATCAATTAAAGTATTTCCACCCAGTTAGTAGTGGGACTTATGGGCAGGTCTCTAGATTTAATACTTGGTTATTCTATGGCTTAACTCTCCTTCTCTTCCTACATACTCCATAAGGAAAGGGAATGATTTTTGTTAACTTTAGGAGATGACTTAGGTTGGGTTGAATTATTTTGATTTTTGAGGTGATGGGGACATAGTATCTGTATTTCCTTGTGTTTCCCTTGATAATGGAAAGGAGGAGAGGGACAGATGTTTCAATAATTAAGTAGGATTGTGAATGTTGTTCAGTCATTTTCAGTCACGTCCAATCCTTTGTGGTCCCATTTGGAGTTTTCTTGGCAGATACTGGAGTGGTTTGTCATTTTCTTCTCCAGCTCATTTTACAGATAAGGAAGCTGAGGCAAACTGGGTCAAGTGACTTGCTCAGGGTCACACAGCTAGTAAGTGCCTGAGGTCAGATTTGAACTCATGAAGATGAGTTTTCCTGATTCCAAGCCCAGTACTCTATCCACTGTACCTACCACCTAGCTGCTCCTGCGGCTATTTCACCCTGGCTTATTACCGCTGAGTTTGTATATTCCCTTTCCCCTTGAAAATAAACTTTTTTGTGCAGAATGCCTTAAGACTAGGTCTAGAAAGGAAAGAGGGGACACTTGCCAGAATTCTGCATCTAATGACAAAGGCAACAGGAAAAAGAGTCAGGGAAAGGTAAATTGGGGATCAATTGTGGCAGAATTCTGAACCCTGGAAGGTAACAACTGTCAATATCCAGCATTTATATAGCACTTTATGGTTGGCAAAGCACTTTACAAATATCTCATTCTATCCTTACAGCTTCAAGCGGCAGGGTCCGTTATCATTCGCATTTTACAGATGAGGAAACAGGCTGGAAGAGGTTAAATGATTTGCCAAGAATTATACAGCTAGCAAGGCCAAGGACTTGACATGGAGTTTGGAGTTCAGGGAGAATTTAAACCATTGTGTAAAGATGAAAGCCCTGATTGGCTAATGCCTCAACCTAATAGTGTACTTGTTTTCTGGTTGTCATTAAATTTCCCTGCTTCTCTTGAGCTGATAGGCCACTGAAACACAGATATTTTTCACAAGAGCTCTTGTTCAGCCACAGTTCCCCCCACCCCCACCTTGTGCTTGTGTACCTGATTTCTTTTTTAAAAAATATTTTCATTGTTTGCCCATCCTTTTGTTTCAAAAATATATCCCTTCTTTCACCCTTCCCCAAAAGCCCTGTGACAAAGAAGAAAAAAGGTGTGTGTGTGTGTGTGTGTGTGTGTGTGTGTGTGTGTGTGTGTGTAACTGGGTGGATGTGGATATATGTGTGTGTAAGTAGTTCAGCAAAAATAAAGGACCCATTAAGTGAGTCTGACAATATATGTAATTTTCTATACCCATAGTCCCCCACCTCACCAATAAAGGAAAGGAAGCTCATTTTCTCATCTTTTTAGGGGCCAAGTTTAGTTATTCTAATTAGACAGCAGCAGGGAAAGGTTCCGTTTTATTTTGTTGTTTTACAGCTGATATTTTAAACTCAAGGGCAGTGACAGGGAATGAGCAGGATTTCCTACAAAATTAGATTGTTACGTTGGTAGGCAAAGAGCGTAGGAGACCAAGGGGACTCTGGCAGACAATGATACATTTTTAAGTGGTTTGTAGGTGTTGCCACTGCTGCCCTAGAGCTCATCTGTCTTTCCTGTTTTTGTTCCGTCATTGGTGGAGTCTGATGGTCCTGGTAGAAATCTCTTCCCAGTGTGTCCCCACCCTCCCTTCCCCTTCTCTCCTTTCATTCCCCCTCCTGCAAAAGTTAGAGTGGTAGATTATGTTACATTGGAT
Source organism: Pseudochirops cupreus (assembly GCA_028627135.1). NCBI lineage: Eukaryota > Metazoa > Chordata > Mammalia > Diprotodontia > Pseudocheiridae > Pseudochirops > Pseudochirops cupreus. Next base: position 49,597,703 of record CM053584.1, on the reverse strand, counting down.
ATTATAGGCCAGGAGTGCAGTAGAAGACAAGGGCTAGGAGTCTCCTGAGCAAGTCTAGAAACACACATGGAGAGGAAGAGAAGGAGGTAGATTAGGGCCGGGTTCCAAGTGTGGATACCAGGTTATGTGAGAGAGTAGAAAGAGCCAAAATGGATTTGGAGGCAGAAGGCTTGAGTTCAAATTATGAATAACTTGGCTGGCACTGGGCAGGCCACCATACCCCTTTGGCCTTCGCTTTCTTACCCTGCCAAGGGAAGGAGTTAGACTAAATGATGTCAGAGTTCCCTTCTTACACTGAATCTCATGATCTCAGGGTATAGTTAGCACCAAGGTTATGGAGATGAACAAAATAAAAATATATCTCCTTCTAAGCAAGAGGGCTCCTGATTCCCCCACAGAAAGACTGAGAACTCCAGTAGAAGGATTCTCTACGGATAATGAGCTCCTCCATATGCTCCTGCCTACAGATAACATTAGGGTAGGTAGCTCAATGGATAGAGCACTGGGCCTGGAGTCAGGAAGACGTGAGTTCAAATCTGATCTTAGACATTTACTAGCTGTATGATCCTGGGCAAGTCACTTAACCCTATTTGTCTCAGTTTCCTCTTCTGTAAAATAACCTAGAGAAGAAAATGACAAACCACTCCAATATCCTTGCCACACAAACCCCAAATGGGGTCACAAAGAGTTGTACATAACTGAAAAGACAGATAACAAATGTCCTTGTTGCACCAAGCCCCAGAATATTACCATGAGATCCATGATCATTCAAGAGCCTAATGATTCATAGAGGAAAAACAAAAACATATGAAAAATATTGTTGTTGTTCATTCTCAAAGAACACCAATGACATCATCATGGGGTAATGTCTTGACTTTTCTATGGATTGGATTTAAGCGAGGCAGAGTTGAACAAAGCCATCAGCCTCACTCTCTCCTCCAGAGTTACTGAAGTCCAGGGGCAGGACAAAACAAGACAACTGTTCATGGCCTGGGATGCAAATAGAAGACCTTGGCCTTTCTAAAAATGGCCATTGTCCAGACTATCATGAAGCTAATACAGTTACAGGCCTTTCAATTGAGTTAGTACATAGGTCTGAAGCAGTGGACAGAGCACAGGGCCTAGAATCAGGAAGACCTGAGTTCAAATCCAACCTTGGGCACTTATTATATGTGCAACTCAGGGCAAATCCCTTAACTTCTCTCTGCCTCAGTTTCCTCAACCACAAAATGGTGATTATAATAGCACCTACCTCAAAGGGTTGTCGTAAGGATCAAATGAGTTAATATTTGTAAAGCTCTTAGCGCAGTGCCTGCCTAGTATATAGCACATGCTAAGTAAATATTGGCTATTATTATTAAGACCTGGAACATAGTGCTAGTTCTCTTCTCCTTCCCTGGAATAAGAGCTCCAAGTGGATAATGAGGTGAATCTAGAATCAGATAGGAGGAAGAAAGCAAACTGGAATTCTACACAGTGATTTCAATGATTGTAAACTGCTCCCAGGCACAAAAGTTCATCATGTTAAAACAAACACTCTCCTAGTGATACGGAATGTCTGCAAATGTAACAGGAATACCACAAACTCCAAGGAATCGGAGAGACACCTAAGCCAGAGAGTGAGGAAGAGGAGCTTGTGGGGCACACGTGGACTACAGCATATTTCTGTCGATGACCTATACAGAGGTGGGGGATTATGCCTTCCTCTTCTCTGTTTCCCCCACAATACTTAGGAAGCCCAACAAAATGCCTTGCCTGTGGTAGATGCTCAATAGATATTTATTGAACAAGTGAATGAGGACTACGAAGCTGGGTCTTCCTAATTTTGGACTTGTGTAATTGACTTTTTCACCCTGAATGGAGGACTCTACATTTATGTCTGTTAAATTTCATCTTGTTGGTTTCAGTCCAGTACTGCTGCCTGTCACAATCATTTTGAATAGTGACCCATCTTCTGTATAATTGACCCTTCTGAATATTTTTCCCTCAATAAATGTGGCAAATATGGCCTGTATTTTCTTCCAAATCATCCATAAAAATGCTGAACAAGGCAGGGTCTACAACAAAGCCCTGTGGCCCACACTAAAGACATAACTCTAAGATGATGATATCAAACTCAAATAGAAATGGGGTCCACTAAACTGCATATATGGGCAGTGAGGTGGTACAGTAGACAGAGTGCTGGGCTTACAGTCAGGAAGGCTCATCTTCATGAGTTCAAATTTGGCTCAGACACTTATTAGCTGTGTGACCTGGGCAAGTCACTTAACCTTGTTTACCTCAGTTTCTTCATCTGTAAAATGAGCTGGAGAAGGAAATGATAAACCACTCCAGTATCTCTGCCAAGAAAACCTCAAAAGCAGTCCAGAAGAATAGGGCATGACTAAAAAAACGAATAGACAACAACAAACTGTATACAAGGATCCTTGAAGGCCACATATTGACATAGAAAACCACATATTAACATTATATATGTTCTTTAGTATTTTTATTATTTTGTTAAATATTTACCAATTACATTTTAATCTGGTTTCAGTGGGGAGCATTATAGGCTCATTGCCCAACTGTGTGACACCTCTGCTCTAAGACACTGAATTATTCATCAACAGGCTTTAGGTAAAGTTATTCAACTAATTACAAGTCATTCAACAAATTACCATTTTGTAAAATAAGCTATACATCAGTTTGGTAAATTGAGATTTTTTTTTTCAGAGATCAAGTTTACCTTAAACAAGGTTACTATGAAGCCATCCTCAGATAAGTATTGTCAAGGTCAAGGCAGGAAAGGAAAACAATGGAGGAATATCCACCGCTGATTAAATATATGCCTTTACTTTCTAATAATTAACAACTATCACAAAATGGAAGGTGCTGCCTTGCCAGGTAGTGATTTCCCTGGCAATGGAAATGTAAAAGCATAGCCCTGATGACCACTTATTGGGGGAATTACTGTTTCCAGGATGGGGAGCCAAGATGGTAAACTGTGGAATACATTTGGAATAAGGAGAATTGTAAGGAAAATTCCATTCCATCTACCCGGTCACAAGTTCAGGGGCGCTAGCGTGACTGCCTGCGGCCAGGGTCGAGGTCCTCGCATGTCTTGAAACCGCTGATGTGGCAAGTTTCCAACCATAAGAGTTGGGCTTGGCACGCAAGGCAGTGGGTGTGACAGGCATGGTACAAGAGATACCTCCTCAGCTTCGGGGCGGTACATGATAGGTCCACTGGACTGTGACCCCCCAAAAGGGGAC
>CM053584.1:49572804-49592872 GCA_028627135.1 Pseudochirops cupreus | reverse complement strand
AGGGCATGGGCGGGAAGCTGCAACACGGAGGCGGGTGCAAAACCTCTGCCTTTCGCTTTTCCACTCTGGAGGCCTTTCCCCAGACTGCTTATCTCCCCCTTTTGCAATCCCCACTCGCAGCTGCTGCTAATCCACTCACCTGAGAGGCTCCTCCACTCCTCCCGTCCAGCCTACCCCAGGGCACAGCCGTGGCTTCAGGGCAGGCTGGTTTTGGTTCGCAGTGCTGATGTGGTTCCTCGTAGCCGAACTGACTTTAGTGGGAAGTATCTTTGTGTGCGTTTTGGAGTTCTAGGATTGGTTTAGAGTCCTGTTTTATGGGTATTTTGGGGTGGCTATGTGAGAGCTGCGATATGTTGCTGCTGCTACGGCGCCATCTTGGCTCTGCCCCCCCACCAAATATATATTTACCACAATGCGGAAAAATCTGAAGGTAAAAACCTAGGTTTTATCATTATGCTCAAGTATAGGTTCAGGCATCAGAGAAAACCTAAACAATCATGAGGATTCTGAAAAGGCTTTTTATAGAAAAAATGTACTGTCAGAGGGACAGAGAAATAATTCATTTACATATTATAATCTTGTATATTCCTCTTGGGCCATAAAAGTTAAAGAGAAGATAGATCCATAATCCCATACTTTTTGCAATGTCATAAAAGTTGAACAAACTTGGATAAATAGAATCATAATCTCATACATCCCCAAAGGAAACGAACTCTATAGCTAAACTAAGTCAGGTTATAATTTAACCTGACTTAGAGGGTTCACTTGCATACTGTTTGTCCTTTCTCAAAGGGAACCATGACATCAAAGAGGTGATGCCATGACATACAAGTGAATTGGATTTAAGTGAGGGAGGGCTGTGCAAAGTCACCAGTCTCACTTTCTCCTCTGGAGCCATCTGGGTCCATATGGATCAAGACAACTGGAGATGGCCCAGGACACAGTGGGAGACCTTGGTCTTTTCAAGGGAAGTCCTTAACAGGTCTCAGTTTGAGTAAGAGCACCCCAGTTGGTGATTAAGGCTTTTAAAAAATGAGGCAAAGAATGACCTCTTTAAAAAAAAAAGGAGGTTAGCACATGGCTCTGTAGACCTTTAGTTTGGTAGTCAGTCTAATACCTCTTCTCTCCCATGCTTTCCTTCTGAGACTCCCAAACACTGAGCTAGCTCTGGCAATGTATGTGTCAACCTCATTATCAATGTGTACATTCCTGGAAAGTACACTACCAAGGTAAGTGAATTTATCCACAGCATTCAAAAGTTCTCCATTTGCTGCAATCAGGGGTTCCACCTATGGATGGTATGGTGGTGGCTGATGGAGCACCTGTGTTTTTTTTGGTGTTGTTGGACCAAAATTGGCACAGACAGCAGAGAACTGATCCGTACTTTGTTGCATCTCAGCTTCAGAGGCTAAATTGAATGCAAAATCACCTGCAAACAAAAATTTATGCATCAACACTTTCTCCACTTTGGTCTTGGCTTGCAACCTGTTCAGGTTGAAGAATTTGCCATCAGTGCAGTAGCTGAGCTCAGAGAAGGCGCTGTACTCTATGAGCAGAGCAGAAAGGAACGTGGGATGCACATATTTAGAGGAGCCACCCCAAATGTTCACCCAGTCTATTTGCGCTGGATCTGATCGGACACAGTCAGACGCAAAGAAACTTGACCCTTGCATAGCGATGTCATTTTGGTCCTCTTCGAGAACCAAGGAGAACAACCAACTTAAAAAAGAATCGTCTGGGAGGGGAAGGTCCTCAGGGTTTCCGGCCAAAATAGAAATGATTGCTATTTACATTCATTCTGAACCGATCAGAGCCCAAACAGCGACCACGTGGGACTCGTCTGGGAGTGATTTGGGTTAACTTCAAGGCAGAAGCGTCTGGGACAGCAGAGAGTCTTCCTTAGACTTCTTATGTAAGAAATGCTTAAGGCTCTTAAGTTAGTTTTTACATCATTGGGACAGATTTTGTTCTAGTGAGGTTAATTTGTGGACTTTAAATTAGCCAAAAAATTGCAGGAAGAATGGTTAGTTCTGCGTCCCAAATAATAATAATCTCCAGTTCCCATGATGGGTCTAACCATGTTGACGAGGTGCTTCTGTATCATTTTGGTGGGGCTTTTGTACCCCAGTTTGTAAAATCTCACTTGTGGTTGGGTAACTATGTATGTCACATCAGTTTGTAACAAGCCTGTGCCATTAAGCTGTAAAAGTCACACTTTCCTTCAGCCATAAAGGCATTCACTATGCCCCTCCCCCTGCTCCCAGCCTCAAAGTCTTTTCCCAAAGTCTGCTAGATAGTTTCCTATGAATCAATCACTCAAGTATTCTTAGAGAAATACATAATGCCTTTGTTCTTAGTGGCCAGCTTTGCTTTAGAAACCTTGAGCAACTTTATCAAGGAGATAACTCCCTCTTGAGATGGTCTCTAATCAGTCTAGCTTCCAAACTTGGCACCTCCTGAAACAATCAAGCCTATACACCCAGCAGCCATGTTGGACCTGTGTCATTCATCCTTGACCAAAAAGTTACTTAGTGACGTGTCAAGGAGAAAAACACACCTCTCCCTCCACCTCCCGTTGGATTTTCCAAGTGAATTATGGGCAATTCGCCTGCGCAGTTGATATTAAAAATGCATGGCCCTTTAAGCACTAAACCACTCCCAGACTCCTCCCTAATCCTACCTTTGCCCACCTAGTTAGTATAATGAACCTCTGACTGACAGTTTTATGCCTTTAAAATGGCACCTCTATTCCCCAGCACCTTGCAGGTCTTTTCTATATCGCCCCCCTGCCGGCTGAAAAGTGTAACTCTATAACTCTGCCTTAAATCCCTTTCAGCTTGCAGCCCTTGCCTCAGTGTACCAATAAACTTTTATGACTCTGCCAAAGGACAGCTGGGTCCAGTAAATTCTTTTTCCAACAATGAACCTAGAAAGGATTTCATTAGAAATCCCACACCCCATCTCCCTCATCAACATAGCTAGTACATGTCTGAGGCCATATTTGAGTCTTCCTGACGTCAAGCCTGGCACGCTATCCACTGTGCCACCTAGCTGCCCTGCCTAAGAGTATAGCAATAATTGCTTATTAAGGGGTGGCTAACATAGTGAATAGAGCACCAGCCCTGGAGTCAGGAGGAACTGAGTTCAAATCTGACCTCAGACACTTAACACTTAATAGCCCCGTGACCTTGGGCAAGTCAACTTAACCCCAATTGCCCTGCCCTCCCCCTCCAAAAAAAAGAAAAAGAAAAAAAATAATGCATATTAAGTTACTGAATCTTGTTTTAAAAAAATTTTTTTTGGTCATTGTATGCTTTTGAGTGCTATGTGTTAGTGTTTCTTTTGTATGTGGCAAACAAATACCAGTTCTATATTTGATTCAAATTATACACTGATGCTTCCCCATTTAGGGACACCCTAGACAAAAGCCAAAATATAACCTCCTCTAAGGGGTATGGGAGTCGGGGCATAAAGAGACAAAGAGAAAAAGTCTGATCCTTTTTCTAGGTTGTTAGGCTTCCTCAAGGAAACTTAATCCAATTTGATAAGTGGGTCCAAAGTAGACAGGTCCCTTAATGGGAAGAAGAAGGCAAAGTGCTGCTGACCTGCTGGATCATTTTTGATGTTAAATGTTAGATACGCTTCATGGACAATTATTTGTATCAAGAAATATGATCGAGGAGCTACAGTTTTCTGAATTGTTATAAGAGTAACCAGTTTTATTTTTTAAAAAAACCTTTCTCTAATTAAAAAAAAGGAAGTCTGCAAAATTGTGCAACAATATAGAGGTGGAGCATAGGGCAACTATATTATTGCAAAACATGCCAGTTTCTTTGTCTTAAAGTACTTTGAAGGTCATTAAAGCTAAAAGAAGAAGCTGCTATTTTTCTTAATTATAAAAATGAAAACCAAGTAAATTCATTCCATAACAAAAATTTCCTACTGTGTATTTGGTACATAGTTGGGGGATGGGGGGGGGGATTTCTGAGTATTTTAAATAAATCAATGCAAAGTCCTCAAATTCATATTCTGTTCCAGAAATATAAAATGAATAACTTTTTCAAGTTAGAGCTCTGAATAATAAATTTATAAAATAATTTTCTTTATACAGTCCAAAATTTACAACATTCTTGCTCAGAAAAGGAAAAAGGAGACAATAAAGACCTGCTTATTAATCATTTGGCTGGTGTGTAAATGCAATTTTCATTTTGCTTTAAAACTTAGATTTTCTGAAATATGAATGGATAAGGAGCCTATTTGTCATAGACAAATAATATAGAGAGTCACTAGAATTTATTGAATGGAGGGGGTGTGTGTCATGGTTAGATCTCCCTAAAGGAAGATTAATGTTACAGCTGATGTGGGTTAAATCCGTCAATAAACACTGATAAATCCCATACTGCGTACCAAGCACTGCTAAGAGTCTCTGCCCTCAGGGAGCTTCCACTCGGATGGAGGAGACAAGTACCAAGCAAGTTCAAGGCTGGCATTGAGGGGCGGGGGAAAGTGCATGCGTGGGCGGGCCAGGTAGACGGGCGCCTGATCCCCGACCTCGACATCACCAGGGGGGGCCCTGCCTCTACTATCCCCGGCTGGCCACGGTCCAGGCCCATCCCTGGGCCCCGGTGTCTGGCTGCCCAGTCCACTTTGTTCCCTGCGGCCTTTCGCCTCGCCCAAGGTCGGACGTTGGCTGGGAACCTCAGCCAAAAGGGCTCCACTGCCCACATTAGGTAACAAGTCGGTGAGCAATTATCCAGCTTCCACTGTATACCAGGCACTGAGCGGGGCTCTAGGGATACACGGAAACGCCAAGCCCGCAAAAGAGGAAGATCCTCTCGGCGTCACTCTCCCAGGCACCTAGAAAAGGGGATGGTCCCTGAAAGGAAAACGCAGACGCTCGAAATCCCCGCCCGCCCCCCTGGGGCGTGGCTTTGAGTGGCTGAGGAGAGTAAACAGCGGGTCACGAGCCCCGTGAGCGCCCGCCCTCTGCCCCCGCTCCGCTCCCGTTCTCGGCTCCGATTGGCCCAGTCGGGGGGCGGGGCTTCGCGTGGCCCAGGCCCGGCCGGGCGATAACCTCGCTTGCGGCCTCGCCTGGGTCTGGTTCTTGGCGGATCGCTGACAAGATGAGGTTCCTGACGGCCCCGCTCCCGCCCCTGCTCCTGCTGCTGCTGCTGCTGCTGCTGCCGCCGCAGGCCTGGCCGGCCTCTCCAGAGGGGCTCGAGCTGCCGCCCCGCGAGGACGTGGCGCGCGTGGCGCGGTTCGTGGCCCACGCCTGCAACTGGGGCGCGCTGGCCACCGTGTCCACGGTGCCGGCGGTGCGCGGGCGGCCCTTCGCCAACATCTTCTCCGTCAGCGACGGGCCGCAGGGCCAGAGCAGCGGCGTGCCCTACTTCTACCTCAGCCCGCTCCAGATGTCCGTGGGGGACCTGCAGGTGAGGCCGCAGGCCCGGGGCACCGCCCCCTCACGGGCCTGGGGGAGGAAGCGGCGTGGGAACCTCCGCGGGGGGTCCAGAGGCGCTCCTCGTTCTGAGGGCTCGGAGAGGGGGGCCCCGAGCTCGGGAAGTGCGGCTGTGGGCGAGGGGCTGTCTGCCTTCGGGGTCCACGGGAGGGCGGAGAAACGCCTACTGTGTGCCATGAGCTCTGCTAAAAGCGCTTCACAAATACGAGCTCATTTGATCTTCACCACGGCCCCGGGAAGATAGGTGCTATCATGACCCCCATTTTACAGTAGGGGAAACTGAGGCCGAGAAGTTAATGACTCGTCCAGGGCCCCAAACCCGTAAGAACCCGGGTCTATTTGACCGACTCTAGCTTCAGTGCTCTACAAATTACAGACAACTTGACATTTGCATAATTTCCCTCGTCGGTGAAATCACAAGTGCAGATTCCCCCCTCCCCCCAAAAACAACCAAATTGTGTTTTGCTGCTGTATAAGACCCGTGTCCCCAGTCCGCCCCTCCAGGATCCAGTTCACATCCCAGTTCCCTTTAATGAAGCTTTCCCAGTCACTTTCGTCATCACCATCATTATTTTGTGATTGATCATCATACACTATGCGACATGGCATGCATTGCATTGGAGATTTAACTTTTCAGCCCTTTATAACTTGTCTTCCAGCTGGAGACCTTCTGGAGGACAGGGGCCATGTCTTACATTATTTTTCCTTACTAGCACCTTCAAAATTAGTGCTCAATAAATAGTTTTTGTTTGATGGAAAAGTGGGACCACACAACACTTTGCTTGTGGCATGTGTGTTAGTTGTGACTTGGGGACCCTTTACCCAGTGCCACCTTGGCCCCCTGTTGTTGGGGTGGGTAAGGTGGGAGAGCTTTCTGGGTGGGTGCTGGGGGAATGAACTCCTGGATTGTGGTGGGGTAGGGGGTGCCAGGGCTGTCCCTGACCTGGTGTCCAAGTTACACATACCCAAGAGTCTGTACCAAGTTGCCCAAACTGTGACTTGTTTTTTATCTGTCAGTGGTGCGTTTTACTAGCCTCATATCCTGGCAGACACATGCTGTGAGCTGTACTTGCTTAACAGTTTGCAAATTTTAGTCTTAGAAGAATGCTCTTATCTGGATCTTACAACTGGAATAAGTAGTTTCTTCTATTTTAAAATCACATGACAGGTTCTGCTGGCTTAGGCTATCCACAGTGCTGATTCAGCCATTTTGGATCTTGATTAATTTTAGAATTAGCTACTTGAGCAACTTCTCTATACTGTGTTTCATATCACATCATGACCTCGTGCAAAGAGAGAGTTAAGGCTAAAGATGTAAGTTCCTTAAGGACATGAACTGTCTTTGCTTTTCTTTGTGTCACCAGCACAGGCACATCAAGTAAATGTTTAATAAATGCTTGTGGATTGATTAAAGACTAGAATTATACTCATCAGATTAATAAACAGGGAACAGTACTTTAAAAGTTTATTAGTCAGGGACATGTGTTTATTCCTGTTGCATTTCTTATTCCTTGTAGTCCTAGTTCCTGAACTTGTTCGTTTCCATTGTAATTATTACTCTGTAATGCAGTTTGTTTCATTGATTTCAGTAAGAAAAGAGTTTTACAAATATATGTGAATTGCATAATCTTATTTCTTTTTGGCAGGCAGTTGGGGTTAAGTGACTTGCCCAAAGTTACACAGCTAGTTTTTGTGTGTGTGTGTATTAAGTGTTTCAGGCCAGATTTCAACTCAGGTCCTCCTGACTCCAGGGCTGGTGCTCTATTCACTGTACCACCTAGCCGCCCCTAATCTTACTTCTTATTAGAGAACCTGCCTTGCTACTTTTATATTAAATAGAAGCTTATTTAATTTAACTGGTGGAATATCATTCATAAGCCGAAAGGATTTAGAGTGAAAAAGAACCTTAGAGATAATTGAGCTCAACCTCCTCATTTTATAGATGTGGAAACTGAAGCCATGGGGAGTTAAGTGATTTGTACAGGGTTACATAGGCTGAAAACTGAAGAGACAGAATTTGAACATGTGATTGCTTGGATGAGGAAATTCCTTTCACCCACAGAGCTCAGAAGAGCTTAAAGAGCGGCCAGAGCAGAGGCAGCCAGCTCACCAGAGGAAGATGTCTTTGGAAATATTTAACACAGTAAATGGAAATACAGCACAACATAGATAATGTTAATTTGTAGTTTTCTAAATCACTGTGAGGCCATTTCTATTTGAGTTTGACGCTACTGGCCCTGAGTAGTGAGAGGTCACCCATCTGGTCAGTGGCATAGTGCTCTGGGCACTATGGCACCTCCTCACTGCTAGTGTAGTGAAACAGCTTGGTATAGTGTAAGAGAGCTTAAGATCTGGAGTTGAGGATCTGGGTTCAAATGCTGCTTCTGTTTTTTGTGAGTTGCATGGCTGTGGGCAAGTGATTTCATCTTGCTGTACCTGAGAAGGTTGGACTAGATGGCTTCTGAGATCCCTCCAGCAGTAAGTGATCAACTGCCTCATTCTGGACCCCATTGTGTTCTTAATGTGGTCTAGGGTGGAAGCAGCAGAAATTTGGGCTGCCTTGTCATGTTGTTGAGCAGAATGAGTTTGGAGCCAACTAAAACCCCTAGATCTTTTTCACAGGGACTCTTGTCTGTCTGTGCTACTTCTGACCTGTAGTTGTAAAGCTGACATTTGTGAATCTGTGTTTAATACTTGGCATTTATTTATCAAATTTCATCTTACTCTGTCTGACCCATTGTACTAGCATATCAGGTTCCTTTTGGATCCAGATTCTGGCATCCAACCTTCTTTAAATTCATGCCTAAAAATGTAATGGAGTGTCATCCAGGGCTTCATTCAGATAATTGATAAAAATGTTGAAAAGCACAGAACCAATCATAGATTCCTGTCCATTAGACATCTCTCTCCAGGTTAATATTGACCCTTTACTCTTTGGCTACAGTCATTCATCCATTTCCAAATCCACCTATTTATACTGTCATCCAGCCCATATCTCTTCAGCTCATGTACTGAAATCTAAGTAATATTATATCTACAGCATTCCCATGATCCACAAGGGTAGATACTCTGTCAAAAAAGACAGTGAGGTTAGTCTGGCATGACCTGGTCTTGATGAACAGGGGCTACCTTTTAATAATCGCTGCTTCTCAGAATCTATCCCTTTTCTATTTTAAAATGGGGACCTCATTTGTTCTCTGGCCGTGTAGCACCTCTACCATTCTCCATGGAGCTTTCAGATTGCTGACTATAGGCTTAAGAAGCATGCCTGCCATGAGTAGATGTCTGTAATGGTGCTTATTTGAAGCAAAGAAGTGAATGGAAGTGGCTGTTGAAAATGTGCGATAGTGTTAGGGTTACATGACATCTGTGAAATTTATTCCCTTTGCAGATGTCAGTTAACAGAAAGATTTCAGTCTTCATTGTCATTCTGCAGGTGAATCCAAATGCCTCTTTGACAATGTCTTTGGCACAGACTGATTTTTGCAAGAAACATGGATTTGACCCTCAGAGTCCCCTTTGTGCTCACATAATGCTATCAGGAACAATCACTAAGGTAAGTCTTTATTCTGTAATAAGGAAGACAGACAAAGTAATGCGATTTTGTTTTTTAATCAAATAAAGAAGAGCTTGGTGAACTTAATTATACTGATTTGTGATTAAGGTTATAGAGAGTTCTTTAGGGGAAAGGCATTCTAATATAAACTAGCACAACATAGGTACAGCATCCCTGGGAATAATGGTCAGGAGGGGAACAGAGAGACAAAATGTGGGAGAAACCAAGGTAAAATGTCACTGTATTGATCTTAAAATTACGTATGCTACTGGACTAACAAACCTTCTTTGAGTTTTTTTCACTCGAGGCAAGCTTTATTTGAAGAGCAGTTGGGAATCTCCTCTTGGTATTTAATTGCTGAAAAGGAGAAAGTTGCAAAAACAGCAGAAGGAACTTGGATATCCTAAATGTTGTTCATTCCAATTCCACCCTTTTAATAAATGTTTTGTTGAATTTTATTTAAACGTTTTAAGTGTTTACCTACAAATTTATATTAGTTTCGTCTTTTATGCACCTTTTTCAAATGCCATCTGTACTGTTAACTGTCTATCAGAAATTATTTCTTTTGTTTAGTCAAACTGTATGTGTAACAAACTAATTGTGCATGTTTGGTTTAAGGATTCTAAAGGTAGAGATATCACAAATTTTACTGTTGTAACTAATGCAGATTACTTAACTATTTTAAGAAGTACTATCCATTCTCCAGGGAGATAATCAGTTCTAATAGTATTTGCCTACTTCTTTGTATCTATTATAATGACTCACAATTAAGTTGAGTATTTTAAACACTGAATTGTCATTTTTAAATTTCCCTTCTTGCTCCTTCCTATTCCCTTGACTTCAAAATCAAGATTTACAACTGAATTACTCTGTAGATTTTTGGAACTACATATTCTTAATAGATTAGAGAGTGAAGTAATTAAAGCTGTAAGGATTTTTATTTCCAACAGAGAAAAAAATTACATTCTTCTTTGATAATTTTTAGGTGAATGACACAGAAATGGCATTTGCAAAAAAGTCATTATTCAGTCGTCACCCTGAAATGGAATCATGGCCTTCAGATCATAACTGGTTCTTTGCCAAATTGGTTATAACCAACATCTGGGCCATAGACTTCTTTGGTGGAGCCAAAACAGTGACACCTGAAGAATATTATAAAGCCAAACCTTAGTAAGTACCTACCTTCTTTCTTATAATGTGGCTGTTTCTAGTAGTCTACACACTTGTTGCCTGAGCTCCCAGAACTGATTAAAGTTTAAAGCCAATGTTGGGGTTTTATTACAGACAAGGAAAGTTTGAAACATTCTCCATTCTCTGGCCAAAAAAAGTATATAGCAATCACCAAGTAAGCCAAGGGGGGCAGAGGGGAGGGACCTATAACTGATCTGCTCTATCTGACTCTTCTAGACTACACCCTTTCTCAGAGTCTGTCTACATCCTTAGGGCAATCCTTAGAGACCCATGTGTTTCTAAAACTTTTTACTTGTTCAGTGGACCTACAGTAAAAATAGTGACTACATTCCGCCTCGGACACTTAACACAAAAACTAGCCGTGTGACCTTGGGCAAGTCACTTAACCCCAGTTGCCCTCCAAAAAAAAATTAGTGACTACATGCTGGGAGGCGTGGGCTAGTCATGCTTTCCACATCACAGGGGTTTAAGGGTATAGTACCCCTGTGATATGGAAAATCCATGTAAAATTTTTTGGCCCTCCCTTATTACTAGAGTAGAAGTCTGAATTATTATGGTATTGAAAAATGAAATATGTCAATAATATACAATACTTATGTGTGTATATATATGTATATATGTATTATGCATTTCTGAGTTTCTTAACTTTTCCTGGGTCATCTGCCAATCTTCATGTGTTGTCTGTGGCTTCAGCAAAACTCCCCCAGAATGCCCACTTAATTTCTTATGCTGACCTGTGGTATATTGAAACCAAGATGGGGAAAGTCGTGATGTGGAAGGGATAGACTATACAATGTTTGAGGCACTAGTGGCCTAAAGAAAGGCCAAAAACTTTCCCTTCTCTCAAATATTTCACAGTGTAAGCAGGGAAACAATATGCAAACAACTCTGCACACAAAACAGATACAGGACAAATGAGAGTTAATCAGGAGAGGCGTTAAGGCTAGGGAGGGCTGAGAGAAGTCTCTTTGTAGAGGTGGGACTTTAGTCGGAAGGTGCAGATGAGGAAGGAGGGTGTTCTTAGCATGAGAAACATCCAGTGGAAAGGCAGAGGTGGGAAATGGAATTTCCTGTTTTAGGAACTGCAGGGAAGTCGGGCTCCCAGTATCCACATAGGAGAGTGAGGTATCAGAACACTCGAATGGTGGGAGCAGGCCACGTCGTGAAGGGAGGTAAAAGCCAAATAAGTAAGACTTTCCACTTGGTCCTGGAGGATAACGTTATTGAATAGGGCAATAATGTAGTCAGACCTTGGCTTTAGAAAGATCAGTTTGGCAGCTAAGTGGAGGGTGGACTAGAGTAGGGAGAGACTCGAGGCAGGGACACCAGTCTTCGGCTGTTACAGTGGTCCAGGCATGAAGTGATGAGGGCCTTCATAAGGCATGTCAGTGTCCAAGGAGAGAATGGGATAAAGATGTTGCAAACTTAGAAACATCAGGACTTGGGAACTATTTGGCTGTGGGGGCAAGAGAGAGTGAAGAGTTGAGGCTTTTCATCAGTTCATTTCATAGCATCCTGATTTTTATTGACTGGAATTTTTCTTTGATATCATAGAGGGAAGTATATGCTAAAATCCCACATGGAAGAAAGAACATAAGGTTTTTAGTATTCAGCATGAGTCAGCATGAGTCAGCATGAGTCTTGTTTACCAGTATTACTTACCAGACCTCGTTTTTCCTGAAGTGATGAGTCAAAATACTCTGGAACAGGGATCAAGAAAACTATTATTTTAGGCAGCTCTCCAACAGAAAATCACAAAAAAGTAAAAGCAGGGAAATTTTCTTTGAGGAACAGGGAGAAACAAATATTTCATTTAAAAATTAAAACAAAATAATATTTTGTCTAATAAATTCAATAATTTAAAATATTTCAGTTTTAATACTGCTGGTTAAAGTAAGGAAGTGGGAAAAGAAAGGGGGTGGAAGGAAAGACCTGGACTTAAAGGGGCATGGTAGAGTGGAAAAAAATACTGGATTTAGAGTTAGAAGGATTTGAGTATTAGTCCTAGCCCTGCCACTTACTATAATTCCTCATCTGTAAAATGGGAATAATACTTGTACTACCTGCTTCATTGTTACTAAGTATGAGTTATTGGTACTTTAATAAACTATTTTTACTGTGTCTTGCTTCTTCTCCATCATCACCTATTTGTTACCCTTCAGTGTTAATTAGTAGTCTCTTTAACCATTGTTTTTGCCTACATTTGAAAGGGGTTGCTTTGAACGAAAGTTATCAGAGCAGCCCAGCAACTGGGAAATAATCTTTTGGACTTAATAACCAAAGCAATATTTCTTCATAGACTAGATGAACTTAGACTGGAGGTTTAATGCTTCCTTTGGGTTGAAGGTTCCCTGTTTCTGTCCTAGAATAAATTATTTAAAAATGTTTGTATGTGTAAACTCAGTTTAATAAATTCTTTTCTCCCTTCTCCAGGTCAAGAGGAATATGGTCAGTTCCGTAATTCCATCAAGATGCTTGAATCTTTGGGATACGTAGAGAAACTACTTAAAGTTTTTCTTTGTATTGTTTTATAAAAGAAAAAAAGCTTATTTTTATATGCTTAATATTTAAATCAGAGGCTTGCTGTGAGAAATTTAGATTTAAGTATTTTTTATGACATTAAAAAAAATTTTTTTAAAGAAATAATATCATTAAGGAATCCTGGTTTCACTGAGTATTAAGGTAGTTTTCCCAGAAACAAAAATTGTGAATTTAAATTGGCCTTTGAGTTTGAAAGCTATTTAAGCCTGTGGTGTTTATTCCTGGAAATCTCTTTGCTCACTGAACCTACTATTCACTACCTGTTGAAGCCTCTGATAGTTTTATCTGAACAGGATGAAAAGGGGTTAATTTGCCTGTATACCGAATGTGCCTAAATCTTGCCAAACAGAAAAACTGTTTATCTAAACCCAAATGGAACTTCAGACAGTTAATCAGCTTATGTGTGGTTGACTAGGGGGTGGGAAGGGAGCTAGACTCAGAAGAAATTGCTGTGACAATAATGTAGAGTCTAGTAGGCATGTGAAATTTTTCCCAAGTTTGATTTTACCTATTTTATTTGAATTTCTTCCTTCTTCTGATTCCCTTAAAAAATATTTTGTCTATTGAATGGAAGGACAGGGAATTTGTGGGTATATAATGAGATCCTTATTAACCAGATGAGTTCATTGTTTCAGGTGCTGTATCAGAGCATAATTTTACCCATTCTACAGTGTCCTTTAATTGTTGTTTTTACTTTCATACTTTTAACAAATAGGGTCATTCAGGCTTCTTTAGTTGGTCTTTTCAAGCCCTCTTGAAGGAAGCCATGAGAAAGGAACATCATATAAAGAAAAGGAAATATTTTTTCCTCAAAATAAAATGTATTGGGGGGCATTATTGTTAATGGTTATAATGATTATAAAAATAAGTCTGAATACTTTTGAAAAGCATGAAGAGAGATTATCTTGAATGTTATGAGAGATAGTGTGGTGGAGAGGCCAAGAAGATCTGGGTTCAGATCTCACCCCTGAGACATACATACTGATGGTAGGTCCCTGAACAAGTAATTTTACTTTTCAATATCATAGGCAAGTCTCTTAAAGCTATAAGTTGCAGAGAAGGTGCCAACCTGCATTGGTAGAACAAATTTCCTTGTCTGGCAGCTCCTTAAACAAATAAAACCACAGGTCCAGTTCCTGTCTCCTATATGAGTTGTATAAAATTGGTTATTGTTTTAAGATTATTTTTATTTTCTTCCTAATTTCATAAACTAAAATATTCTTTTCTAAATCTCTAATATCAGTTTCAAACAAAATGCTTTACTCGAAAGTGAGTGTAAGCAGTAGCCATAGTGACACAGTACTTCTTGGGTTCCCTTCATAGCTCTGTTATTGACTCATTTTTAAAAAGGCTTTATTACTAGTTGTTTAAATCAACATCAAGGGAGTGAAATAGGGATGAAACTTTATAAACATCATATAAGGTCCTTTAAAATTTCATTAAGTAAGATCAGGTCCTATATGGATTTACCTTACCCTGCGTTCTGTCTTGCAATGAATAATAGCCATTCAACAAATATTTGTACTGTAAATTGATTGCTCTTGAGGTTCCAGTGAATTTATATAACTCAGGGAAACATGGTGTTTGAAAAGATTTTGGGAGCTCTTTAAATGAAATGAATTTTTAGAAGCCTACCACCTATCTTACTTAAAATATTATAAAGAAAAAAAATTTCTCTTTTACTGTATGCAGAAATAATTTCAGTAGATTCTTCAGGACTCCTTTGGAAGTATGAAATGTTGGAAGTTAAGTGCTAAATTAAAAGCTGCAAAATGAAAAATTGAATTTATTTGAAAACTGAAAAATTGACTTACCGTATTCATCACTCAATGCTTTAAAAATGTTTTCTATAAAATTTCATCATCTATAAAATTTCATCTCTCAAAGCACTGATAATTAAAATTTATTCTTTAATGAAGGATGTTCGATTTATTGTCTTGTATAAAGGTCTTAATACTGATTTTTGCTTTCTTCTTGGCTCTGTTGTCAATACTTTATATTTTTGCTTTCATTTTAGCCTGGCTATCACAGAGCCAGCCAGAAAAGATAAACTACTATTTCAAAGCTTGGCTGATGATCTTTTGATTAAGTGTAGGATGCTTTTCTTCCCTGTTGCCAAAAAGCTAGTCATATCCTGAAATTTATGGAAAAGCCAGAGTCCAGCATGTTGTCATGGAATCTTGCCTCTAGTGAAGTTACCTTACGATACAAATTAGGATGAAGATGACTAGCCTGGTTATCTCATTTGTTGTTAGCTTTGCCTCGGAAACTTCTATTTCAGTCCTGTCTTTCTACCATATAAAAAGCCCTTTGGAACTCATTTAGGTTCTCATTTTTCTTATAAAAGTAAAGTGAACCAGCAGGTGCTTGCTTTTCTTTTAATTAAATACAAAGAGCATTAAAACCTGAAGCAATACATTCTTATTGGCCACCAGAGGGTACTGTAGACTACAGTTTTTTGAGTAGATGAAAGCATTTTATGCTAGATTTGGGGATTTAGAGCTGAAAGGAGCTTTAAAGATCGTTTAGTCCAACCATCCCATTTTTTCAGAGGTTTGTAGCAAAGTATTGAAAGGTAAGGTTGTTGAATAACTTTAAACTTGATTCATAGGGTAGTTTGAAGACAGTGGAGTGATTGAGAATGGAGAAAAAATAGTAGAGGAGTATCAAAGTTGAAACAAGTTGGAGAGCATATTATGGTATCCTCAGAAGGAGTGGACTATTGTATGACCCTAATGGTTCTTTCTGTTACATTCACTGCCCACCTCTGAATCCATTTTCCACACAGTTACCACAAAAGTCTTCCTGAGGCACAGGGTCTGATTGTACCCAGAAATCTTGAGGAGCTCCCCATTGCCTCAAGGATAAAATACAAACTCCTGAGCCTTGAATTTAAGGCCCTCTACAGTTTGGCTCCTGCCTACTCTCATCTTTCTCTTCCCCAATTACTTCATATCGCTCCTTATGCTTGTAGTTCTAGTCTAACAGGACTACTAAGCTGTTCGCCAAACTCAAACATCCCATCCGCCCTCCTCTGAATTTGCCTTAGGTTGTCTCCAGTGCTTGGAATGTTTTTCCCTGGCTCCACCAGTCACAGGAAAAAATATGTTCCTCCCAGTGTTCTTGAGTCTCAGGTGGCACCTGAGTGTCTCCTGTGGATCTTTCCCTGATCCTCTCATTTTTAATACTCTCCCTCAATTACTTTACTTTTCTGTGTATGTTCTATTCCCCACCTCCAGTAGGCTATATAATCTTTGAGGGCAGAGACTTATTTTGTTTATTCCCAGCACCTGGCAAAGTGCCTTGCATAATGGTAGGCATTTAGCAAGCTTTCCTTGAATCATTTCCAATTTATAAATAAGGAAAAGAGCTCAGGTGCTAATTCTGCAATTCAATTCAACAAGCACATGTTAAGCACCTTATTTTTTAAACTTGTCCAGATTAAGTGACTTGCCCATAATCAAGCCACTGCATCCTGGGCCATGGCCAGTCATCCTGACTTGTCTTGCCACTAGGCTTCCATGACTGGAAGAAAGAGTGAGGCTGACCATTGTGCAACTCTGCCTCACTTAAATCCAGTTCACTCAAAAGTTGAGGGATGATATCATTGTTCTGCCTCGACAATGAAGGATGCACAAGTAGTACTCGTCCAAGTTGGGACTTAAATCTAAATTTTTTGAGTCTATGGCCATCACAGCTGCTTTATTTACTGGATAGTTTCAACTTCACCAAGATACTTAGCTATCTAAAAAAGCTTACCAAAGGGAAAAACAAAAACTGTCTAAGAAAGGATGATAGGCTGTTTTGGGGATTCCCACTAATCACTTTTGAATTTGAGTCTACAGACTTTTAGTAGATCTTAGAAGTTTTGAGCTCTGAAGAAAAAACACTGTTTTGTTCTCTCCCCTACTTGGTCAACACAGCTTTCAGAAGGGGCCCATATGTAGTTTTATATAGAACCAAGGGGCAAAAGTCGAGGCTAGAACTAAGAAAAACCTTGAAACACTTCATCTTTCTAACCAAGACCCTGAGTACAGTTAGACTAAGATCATAAGTCCCTCATTAAGACTATAGAACGTGAATTTTGTAGGACTTGGGCAGAGGTGATTGTTGATAGCTAGTTATTTATTCCATGGTTTGCTCTGCCCTGTTCTTTCCTTTGTAGTCCAACTATTCCTAATTCTCATTTCCTTTCTCCCAACTTTGCTTCCCTTTCCTGCTACTTCTCTGATATTTTGGGGTTCCAAGTATAACTCCTTGTGTAGAGTTTCTGGGGAGTAAATTATTAATAGATAAGAAATAATAAAAGTATGTTGCTGTGTATAGAGTTGCTACGCCTGAGGTCAGGAAGACTCATCTTCATGAGTTCACATCTGGTCTCAGATACTTCTTAGCTATGTGACCCTAGGCAAGTCATGTCACCTTGTTTGCCTCAGTTTCCTCAACTATAAAATGAGCTAGACAAGGAAATGGTAAGCCGCTCTAGTATCTTTGCCAAGAAAACTCCAAATGGGATAACAGTGAAACATGACTGAAAAACAACTGAACAGGTATTTGAAGCGGAGTATATACAGAGATCCTCCATTAAACTACCTACTTAGCTGCCTAATGATGTACGTTCTACAAGGGAATGCCGATGGAACTCAAACTGCCTGGTCCTGCCAGGTTTTTGAGCGTGCTATCTAAAACTAAGGCAGTGGTTCTCCACCTTTCTAATGCCGTAACCCTTTAATACTCGTATGTGGGCATATCTGCATGTGGGCGGACCCACCTGGAGATGGATAGAGGAGCGGTGTCCAGTTCCTAAGACCATCGGAAATATGTTTTCCAATGGTCTTAGGCGACTCCTGTGACTCCTGTGAAACGGTTGTTCAACCCCCAAAGGGGTCGCAACCCACAGATTGAGAAGCACTGCTCCAAGGAAAGGAAAGCACTTGTCTTTGGAAATATTTAATGAGTTAAGTCAACAAACATGTTTCAAGCAATCTGGCAGGTGCCAGGCACTATACATGGGGGATACAGATTCTGTTCTCAAGGTGTTTGCTGGGGAGATGACATTCCAACAACTATGTACAGACATAGTATGTGCAGTCTAGACTGGAGGTAGTCAAGAGAGAAGGCACTAGTGTAAAGGGGGATCTGGAGTGGCTTGTAGAAGATGGGATTTTAGCTGAGACTTGAAGATTGTGAGGGCAGGAGACAGCTGAGAAGGAGGAGAATTCAAGAAATGTAGGTGGGCTAGCTGTTAGGTACTAAAAGTTTGTTTTGGGTGGGCTAGGATGGAGTAAACATGAGATTTTGATGTTGTTACCGTGTTTTGAAAAGTTGAACAAAACATTTGTTCCGCATTTTGTGCTTTGCTTATTAGTTGTGTGACCATAGGCAAGTCACGTAGCTTCTCTGTGCTATTTATCAGCTGGAAAGAAAATAGGACTTAGAGTACCCACCATGTGCACACCCTGGCTTGTTGTGAACATATGAGGTTATTTAGAAAACAGCATGATAGTGGGAGGAAAAGAAATTTGCATGATAACTTTATTATATATTTAAAAGGAATAGCAAGTTTTACATAATAGATTTGCAGTTTCATGTGTAATCATCTTTATTATGCTCTGTTATGGAAATGCTTGTTTTATTCCATAAGTTAAAAAGAAAAAAACAGCATTATGTAAAATCTGAATTGTCAGAGAAATGTAGGGCCTAATTATTTTCTTGTTTAGTTTTAAACTAGATACCATTTTAATTTTACTAAGAGAATTTTGTAGATCAAGGAATCCTATAATGAATTCTTTCATGAAGCGAATAATCACTACCTAATTATCTTTTAAGAGTAAGATGGATATTTTAATATATGGGGTTTGCGGAAAGTGAGCTATCCTGACATATAGATCCTGAGTGCAGAGACTGTCTTATTTATTTTTAAACTCCCTGAGTATGTACTAGAGTGTGCCTTTGAATATTGCAGTCATGTCACTGTTGGAATGAATGAACCAAAAGCAAAAGTATACACTGAAAGATAATCTAGATGTTCACATAAAATAACATAGTCTATACTTGCTGTTAGAGCTTAAAACTATGGAACGTATTTCAGGTATGTGGGAAATGATAAAGTCTTGCGTACTTTAAGATTGCCAAATCGACATCCTTCTGAGGCTCTCTTCAGTGTTGTCTGGTGGCGAGCTTTTTCCCTCATAAAAAATAAGTAAAATTTTCAGTCTTAGTTCAGATATGTAACAATGTTCTTTTAATTATGGAACTGGTTGATCAGCATTTTTTGAAGTAATTCTCAAGTATTTGTCAGCTACCATGTAGCTTCTAACACCAATTATATTGATACATTAATTAGTTTCTTATTGTTGTTACTTAGCATTTAAGTAGTTGCCCTGAATTTATTTTTAGGATGGTTATGGACTTTTGTTCCATTGCTAAGGTAATATTATAAAATTAGTAACATAGAGATATTATAACAAGCTAAATACTGGCTTGGGGCCACTAAATGGTGCAGTGGAGAAAGTGCCAGGTCTGAAGTCAGGAAGACTTCTCTTGTTTAGGTCACTTCTTGGGCTACACTAGGCCTACAAACATGAAATTCATATCCAAACCTAGAATTGTCTGCTAACTTAGATACATCAGTATTTATTAAGTGCCAGGATAGGGAGGTGCAGTGGATAGAATACCAGTCCTGGAATCAGGAAGACTTATCTTTGTGAATTCAAATCAGGCCTCAGGGACTTACTAGCTGTGTGGTCCTGGGCAAGTCACTTCACCCTGTTTGCCTCAGTTTCCTCATCTGTAAAATGAAGAAGGAAATGGCAAACCCCTCCATTATCTTTGCCATATAAACCCCAAATGGGGTCAGAAAGAATAACTGAACAACAGTGGTGGATACAAAATGTGAAGGGATGAGGGGTGGGGAAGACAAAGTTCTGACACTTAGGGAACTTAGGAATTATCCTGACTCCCCACCACACCCACCCACACATAGTTATACATACTGGGAAGTACCTCTATACCTGTCATTATCCACACCTCAGGACATGGCCTTATCTGGTTTCCTGTATGCCTGAAGACAGCACATTGGCACAACTCCTCTGTACTTGTCCTTCCCAGGAATAACCTGTAACCAAGCTCTGTAAAAAAAATTTTTTTTAATGTATTTCCTTAAATATTTCCTAAATACATAAGAGTATTTAAACATTCATTTATTTACAATTTTAAGTTCCAAATCTCTCCATCCTGCCCCTTCTCCACCCCTTGAGAAGGTAAGCAACATATCAATTATACATGTGAAGTCATGCAAAAATATTTTTACATCAACCATG
>CM053584.1:49523729-49572304 GCA_028627135.1 Pseudochirops cupreus | reverse complement strand
GTTCTTTTTTTTAAAAAATTTTTAATTCTAAATTTTTTCCCTCCCTCTCCTTGCATTGAGAAGGCAAGCTATATGATATAGATTATACATGTGCATGCAAAACATTTCCATGTTAGTAATGTTGTGAAAGAAGACATAAACCAAAACAATTTTGCAATTTTTGTGATAACTTCATATCTTTTGACCACTTATCCACTGGGGAATGACTCTTATTTTTTGTATTTCTGGGTTAATACAATATATCTTGGGTATCAGAACGTTATGAGAAATATTACATGCAAAGATTTTTTTTCCTCAGTTACTGCTTTTCTTCTTCTAACAGCATTGATTTTGTTTATGCAAAAGCTTATTAATTTCATGTAATAAAATTTTTGTGTATTTACCTCTATACATAGTAATATTTTACCAATTATTTTCTCATTTTTTTAATGAGAAAGAAGTATTATATTCAGGTCATGTATCCCATTTTGAGCTTATTCTGGTATATAGTTTAAAATAATCTAAACTAATTTCTGCTAAACATCTTTTCTATTTTCCCATGCCACTAAGTTTTAATAGACCCCAATCAAATGAGCATTGTATAATGGTGTCAGTCATACAAACATAGTTTGTGTCATACAGTTCTTTATTTATGCCTATATGTAAGTAAAAGGAATACAACCAAATATATCAAAATGGCTACCATGTGGGATTTTCTCCCAGATCTATATAGCACAAAATTAGTCTGTAGTTATACCCCAAATTCAGAAGTTCCAGGGACACATTTCAGGTACTTAGACTCAGACTGACCTATCAGCCACTCTTGCTGGGAGCTGGCAAATGGCCCCAATGCTGGAGCTAGCAAGGGCCCCAGTTATTCATGACTTCTTGGAGTATCAATATCCAGTCAGTTGAAGGAACCAAGGACCTAGGGTCCAGAGCCTTCCTCTGGCTACTTTTCCTTACTAACTGGCTGGACCTGCAGATGCTTCCTTCCCATTTTTTCTGTTGTGGCTGGCTTATTGGCTAGCCCACATGTGCCCCTCTGGGTCCTCAAGTGTGGCCTTTTGAATCCAATCTTCACATAACAAATACCCTTAACAAAAGGTTTTGTTCTGTAAAATTTGGACGAAGTCAAAAGGCCGCACCCAAAGACCTAGAAGGGCATGTGAGACCTCAAAGTCACAGCTTCCCCACCCCTGTTCTAGGTTATATAGGAACCCAGTTGCTCTGTGAGGTTCGCTCATTTGCTAGTCAGTCAGTGAAGAATGAATAGCTGCACAGGCACAAAGAAAGACTTTCCAGGCCTATCCTTTTCCTTGTCCATTCCTTGGATGTCCATTCCAGTGCATTGTGTCATTTGCCCCAGCCCTTTAGCACTTTTGACCAAACAGAATGTATAGCAGGTATTCAAGACTGTTCAGCATTAGAAAAATGACCAAGAAAATATGGCAGACAGCCTTAAAACTAACCTTGTGATTATAACAATAGATGCCCCCAAAGTCTTGATAAACCTAACTTTCTTTATTTAAAATAAAAAGAATCAATTATTAAATCAATGCCCATTATTAAGTACCTATTAAGGATTCATTCCAGTCTTGAGTAGATTAACTCTTTCTTCCCCAAAGCCCTCCACCACAATCTAAAGGAGTTTGGATTAAGGGTGGTCTTTGTTCGTAGACTGGAGGCTAGTAGCTACAATGGCTGATGGATGACAGTATCCAGGAAAGATTTTGACAGGTTAGAGCATCTAACTAAATCTAGTATGATTAAATTTAGTAAGAATAAATATAAAGTCTTACACTAGGATTTTAAAAATCAACTTCAAAGGTACAATAATGGAGAGATATGGTTAGGCAACAGTTTGTCTGAAAAATATCTGGAGGGTTTTTAGTGGACTTAGGCAACCAGGTAGTACAGTAGAGGGAGCCCCAGGCTTGGGTCAGGAAGACCTGAGTTCAAATTTGACCTCAGACACTTACTAGCTTTGTGACCCTGGGCAAATCACTTATCCTCAGTCTGCCTCAGTTTCTACAACTGTAAAAATGGAGATAATAGCATCTAACTCCCAGGGTTGAGGATATATGAGATAATATTTGTATAGAACTGAGGACCGTGCCTGGCACATCATAGGTGTTTTATAAAGGCTTGTTCACTTGTTTCCATCATTATTTAAGCCTATAAAGATCTTTTGGGATCCTGTGTCCTGTCATATTTGACCCCACCTGGCAGGGAGGCTGTTTACTCCTCTATTATAGGGACCCAGGGGAAGACCTCTGTGTGTTCTAGGTTACCTCTCAAAGGATCTTGACCTGAGACATGTAAGTGCAGGGCCATAGGCCTAAATCACTAGAGATCAACCAGGGTCCAACTAATGACAGAGCAGGAGGCCTGCCAATTCAGTAGCAGAGAGTTAAACAGTCAGCAGCAAGGAGCACCTAAGTGAGAACCAGGCTAAATCAAGACCCCGTTCAAAGTAACATGTGAACAGCACAGTGATCAGAGGTAGGGTGTTATTGATCACAGCAGCCTCAGACACTTAACTTCCTAATGTTTGTTAGCTCCCCTTCTGAGCTTGAGGTCAGGACACCAGCCACACCTCCTCATTCCATTTAGAGGGCAGCAGCTTCTCTATTAAAGGGCAGTGGAAGACATATCGATTGTATCTTACAATAGTTTTCTCTCATAATCATTGATACAAATGTCAAACAGGATCCAAAACAGAATCTTAAGATATATTACTAGAGCCCTCCAGGACTCATTCTATTAATTACTTGTGGGGACAGCTGTTTACCCACAAATTAAATTAATCATGTAACCCACACTTCTTCGTTTTATCCATAAGGTTAGCATGAAATCAGATATCTTGCTGAAATCAGTTATGATGGAGAATCTATTAAGGAGGAATAAATTGATATAGAGGGTCCAGTTGAAATTGGATGGCATAAATGTGTAGTGTACCCACCATTCCCGCCCTTGATCTCACCATCACTACCAAGTGCTTCACTTCCTTGATCAGAAACATGGACAGTCCTGTATCTGACCATACCTTCCTGACATTCTACCTCTCCCCATATAAAACTAGTCTTTACCCTCATCAGGACCTCCCCTCAGTCCTTTTTTAGGCCATTACCCCTGTTCTGATTTAAGTGTCCTCATTTTCCAGTCTTGACCCAATAGGTAAGTAATTAAACTTCACACTGTACACTGTTCTTTTGAATCCTTTAATCCAGTTGCCACTCATTTCTTGCTAAACCCCAGCACTGGATTACTCCCATCATGTGCCTACTCTGATCCAGCTGGAGGAAGTTATATAAACACACTGACTGAGTACCCAACACATTTCTGTTATCTAACATGAACTGGGGCCTCACTGCAACAATGCAATCCATATACCCCTCTCTAATAGATACCCTCTCTTACTCATCACAGAAACTACAGTACTGAAAACTTTCTCTTCTCTCCTCAAGTCACATACACTTCTCCCTTTTTCTTCCCAACTTCTTCTTTGTGAGACATTTGAGGTCATTCAAAGTGAGCTAGGTAACTTTTCATTTCAAAGCCACCTTTTCCTTTCCTGCAGTCTCTGATGAAGAGGCAGCCCTCGTCCTTGCCAAGTCCAACACCTCAGCAAATCTCATACTCTCCTGTGACCCCTCAGTTACCCCCCATCCTCCATATTCTCCCTATCCACAGATTCCTTTCCTACAGTTTTCAAATAGATATAAATCTCCCCATTCTAAAAACAAACCAAAACAACAGCAAAAACTTCACCAAAACCTACCATCCCCTCAAGGTATCATCCTAAATTTCTCTTCCTTTTCTCAACCAAACTCCCCAGAAAAAACTATCTATACTTATCACCTCCACTTCCTCTCCCTCTCACTCTTCATACCTTTACAAGCTGACTTCCAGTCTCATCAGTAAACTGAAACTACTATCTCTAAAGTTAACAATGTTTTCTTAATCGCCAAATTTTAGGGTCTTTTCTCAGGCCTCATCCTTCTTGACCTCTCTGCAGCATTTGCCACTGCTAGTCACCTGGTTACCCTTGCCTTTCCAGGTTTTCATGACATTGTTTTCTCCTGATTCTTCCACATACCTAACTTGTCCTCAGGCTCCTTTGTAGAATCTTCCTCCAAGTCATACCCAATAATGGTGTGCGCTCCCAAAGGTTCTGTCCTGGACACTCTTATTCCTCTTTACTCTCTTGACAACCTCACCAACTCCTATGGGTTTAATTATTAGCTCTAAGTAGATGATTTATGGATCTATATATCCAGTCCCAACCTTTCTTTTGAGCTTCAGTCTTCTCATCAGTAACTTCAACAGGACATTTTAAACTTCAGGACTCAGAGTCATCTCAGACCCAACATGTATAAAGCTCATGTCCCCACCTCTCTCCTAAATTCTCTATTTTCCTTGAAAGCATTATCATTCTTCTGGTCTCTCAGGTTCATGACCTCAGAATTATACTCAACTCTCCCCACCACAAGGGAGTAGTCTCTGCCTTCTCATTTAAATATATCCATCTGTAATGGCATCCTAATTGGTCTCAGTTCTCTCCCCATTACATCCATCCTCTAAACATTTACTAGAGCAATTTTCCCTAAGTGCCCATCTGAGTAGGTCACTTCCTTACTTAGTAAATGCTTAGTGACCGTCTACTTAGTTCAGGATCTCATTTCTTCTCTATCTCATACTAGTTGATCTCACTAGACTATTGTTCTTACAAAAGGATATTTACTAAAAAGTTATATGAAGAATATTTGTGCAAACACTTTCTCCCAACACTTAGGAACACACTTTTCCCTTTACCATCTGGGTCTCTAGGCTGTGTCTGCATAGCATTTGTCCCACCAAATTCCTTTCCAAATGCAACACAGCTGATGGGAGAATGAATCTACACCTCTGCTAATGCTCAACTGGACCAGGCAGATCAATCAGGACTTTGTTCCTGGCAAGTCCCAACATGGACCACACTTCCAGACTTCTCTGTTGCCTTTTGAAGTTCACAAGGTTAAAGTCATATCCAGTCTTCTTCATCTGAAAGTCAGAAAGAATGGATACATTGGAAACCAAAGCAAAAACAAGGCCATGTGCTCATAGGCAACATGGCCCCAGTGGAGGGGTAAAGGCCTGAGGCTTCTTTCCCCACCGTGAGGGAGTGGTCTCTGCCTTCTCATTTATCCAGGAAGGAATCTGTTATGGTCTTCTAGTTGGTCTCTCTGCCTCAATTTTCTCTCCATTCAATCTATCCTCAATGCAATTACCAAAGTGATTTTCCGTAAGTGTCCATCTCACTAGGTCATTCCTCTACTTAGTAAATTCTTAGTAAATTTCATATATATATATATATATATATATATATATATATATGTATGTATATATATTCTTGCCACACTCTATGATTTAGCCAAACTCACCTCTTTGTCCCTCACACATAGCATTTTGTGGTTTTTCTTTCCATCTACATTGTTGTGGTCCTTATGTGTATTGTGTGCTTAGTTCTGCTTATTTCCTTCACCACCATATCATGTATGTCTCCTTGTGCTTCTCTGTATTCATCATATTCATTGTTTCTTATAAGGCATATTCTAGGAATTTTTATGAGCAATAATTCACAGGAATATTCCATTACATCCACATACCACAGTTTGTTTCACTGTCCCCTAACTGAAGGGCATCTGCTTTGCTTTAATTCTTTGCCACCACAAAAAGTGCTGCCATGAATATTTTGGTGTATATGAGGACTTTCTTCTTATTGATCATCTCCTTGGGAGTAAAGGATTACGAAAAAGAATTTCTGGGTTAAAGGGTATGAGTGTTCCTGTCATTTTATTTGCATAATTCCAAATTGCTTTCCAAAATGGTTATACTGATCCACAGCTCTACCAAGGGCATAGAGGGAAGGTAAGGCAGTGCCCCTAAAATTTCAGTTACCAGGGCAATGTGAGAAATAGATAAAAGGCTGTGGAGGCAGGGCTAGGCTGGAATGCAGGCTTTTTCATAAAGGAGTAAGACAGAGAGAGGCAAGGCAGAGAAATAGAAATCTTGGGAAGAGTCTATCTTGGCACATTGGATTGCTCTTGAGCCTGGCTTTGCTTTTTGACTGCTAATAAGTAAGCAACAAAATTGATCAGGGGTCCTATAATACTTATCCAACTGAAAGCCAAAGCTAGGACTGAGTTAGGGGAACCACAAGCCATACTACTCTAAATGCATAAATCTCACACCATAATCTTAGAATAAGGGACAACTGCTACTCCCAAAAAGGGTGGTACTAAGAGTAGAGATAGTCAGCCCTCTGAAAGCCACAGGAAACTTGGTGTTTCCCTAGATCATTCTCTGGTGTTGGGTGGGGTGGGAGGGGAAGAGGAGGTGAACATGAGACTGGTCCTCCTGACTGAAGAGAAACAGGTGCTTGGTCTGTCCTAGTGATTACTCTTACCCTCAGGGAGCTTACCTTGGGGAGATTAGGGATAGGGGTAGGGATTGGATGGTAAAGGGAATTCTTGGATCAGGACATCTCCTCTACCACTGTAGGTCTGGGCAATTCATCATCTTCCAGAGTGCTTGTGCTCAAGGTGGCAGACACCCAGCCAGCAGATCATATGTGGCCCTGGCTGGATTAGAGTGTAATTGAGAAAAATTGAAAAAAATAAATAAGAATACAATAGAACATAGATCATGATGATGTGGTTTTCTAAGTCAGTATTTAGCTGCAGGAATCCTTATGTATGCTTTAGCAGTTCCTATTTCTATGTGAATTTGACACCACCAGCCCAGAGAACAGAGAGGTTAAGTGTGGTGCCGAGTCACCTAGTCCGAGGCAGGATGGGGAGGCAGGAGCACAACATATAAACAGATTTGTGTGTGACACTTTGAGGAGGAAGGAGCAAGCTTTAACGTCTTCCTGTGTGAGATGGCACATGAGGTGGCCTTTGAAGGAAGTTAGAGATTCTGCATCTTAGTCAAGTCCCTTCTAGCTCTTTAAAGGGTGTGTGTGTGTGTGTGTGTGTGTGTGTGTGTGTGTGTCCCAGGGACACAGCTTCCTCTGAGTGTTTTGGTATAGATAGCTTGAAGTCTGTGGGATAAAAGACTGAATGACTGATGAAATCAGACAGCCCTATCTGCGGAGCTGCTCCTAAGTTCAAACCCCAGTACCAGTAGTATACAAATTTCGGTCCTTCTGTAGTGTGTAAGTCTTTGAGGTTCTCTTCTGTCTAGCTGTGGATTCAACTTTCACAATTTTGGATGATTATGAGGGAATATCACCTTCTGTTCACTTATAGATAGTTGGGATAATTCCACAGGCCCAACCCATTTGAAGAGTGATAATCTGTTAAAAGAGAAACACTTGAGCCTCAACAACAGTGATATACTTTTCTTAATTTGGTACCAATTTCTGAGTGTAATCCATGGTCCAGAACCAAAAGCTTTGAGTATTATACTCTTAATTCAGTCTTAGGGGCTTCTAAGTAATCATATTCTTTTTTTGGTTTGTGACTCCATCCAAGGTTTCCTTGGGAACATTCGATTTGGGCTCATACTTTGATCTCCACAGAAAGGAAAAGACTTTCAGCTCCCATGCAAGCACTCAGGCTAACAGCATATCAAATATAGAATAGGCTTTAATTTTACCTGACAAAAAATTTAAATAACTCACAATTAATTTATAAATAGTTCAGAGAAATTTCCTTCCCTCTCTGGTGGACCTCCACCTCTCCCAGAGATCTATATAATCTTCAAGACTTAGAGTGCTACCCTAGAGTTGATGCCTCCCTAGAAAGGGGAAGCCTGAGGAGTCTCTAGATCAGCGGTTCTCAGCCTGTGGGTTATGTTCAATTTGTAAAAATGAAAATACATCCTGCATATCAGATATTTACATTACAATTCATAACAGTAGCAAAATTACAGTGAAATTGAAATAGCAGCAAAAATAATTTTATGGTTGGGGGTCCCACAACATGAGGAACAGTATTAAAAGGTCATGGCATTAGGAAGGTTGAGAACCACTGCTCTAGACAGTTAATACTTCTCCCTTGGATAAACTTCACCTTCCCAGGGACCTATGGAGTCACCTCCAGACTTAAGCATTACGTTTGGCGAGGTCCCTCCAGGAAGGACAAACATTGAGGATTGCTAAAGAGTCAAGCAACTCTTCCTTCTATTCATCCTTAGAAATTCTATAGTCTTCTAGACTTAAAATATTACCCTTGTTGGGGTTCCTCTCAAAGGGAAAACAACTCAGAGTTTATAGAAAATTGGCTTTCCTCTCCCTATACCTTTCTAAGTTCACATCTGTTCTTCACTGTTCCTTGGCTGTGGCTCCTGCTTTGTCTGGGGACTCTTTCTCAATGTCCAAGAGGCTCAGTCCAATCATTTTACTGCTTGCCCAAGAACTCCTCCATCACTCAACCACTACTGCCACACCAATGCCAGTTGAGGTCCTATAGCTCCTGATTCGTCCTGGCTTCTCTTCTTTGTTCCAACTTTGTCTCCATTTGCTGCCATCCTAGAGTAATCCTAGAAGTTCTCTCTTCTGCTGGGGCAATGTGATTCCCTGATGGACTAAGTTCCCTGGAAAGGCTACATTGGCTTGCTTCCAGAGGACCAGAATCTTCCTCTGTGGCTTTTTAAATCTGTTTCTCTTTGCATCTCTACAGCATTCTGCCTCCACTAATTCCAAGGTCATTGAACTTCATTCATAGCTCAAGGGTGTTATTAGGTACAACTCAATCAAGTTGTGGTAAAATACCAAGATAAAATACCAGAATACCAAGGAGACACCATCCATGCCAGTGCCAAGGCCTTAACCATGTTAATTTGGTTAACAAGGAATTAATCTAGTCATGTAAATGACACAGAGGAAGGCATTACCATCTTCTACATAAGTTACATATCCCTTGACCTCTAGCTTGAAACTCGGCTGCCATCACTCTTACTAAGCAGTATGTGGTTAATAGCAGTGATTCCAAAAGCTTTTTAACTTTCAATATTCCCAAGGCCAACATAGTCCTGGTCAAACCAGCCTTCAGTCTTTCTCAGTCCCAAAGATTCTGTGGAGAATAGGTCAATTCTGTAGCCGTGTTATGACCCAATTTCAATCTAATCCAATCCTATCCAGTCCAATCCGACAATTATATTATTAAGCACTTTTTATGTGCAAGTTCCTGGATTAGGTATTAGGACTATAAAGACAAAAAACAAAACAAAACACAAGTTCCTGACCTCAAAGAGCTAACATTCTACTGGAGAAAAAAAAAGACTATATGCCATGGGACTGGATGTCTTCATCTATACTTGGAACCTGTGCCTGCCCTCTAGAAATCATCTATTTTCAATACCTGTTTTATAGATGAAGAACAGATTCCCAAAGAGATTCAGTGATCAGACTAAGCTAATACAGGTGACATTAATGGAGCCAGGATTTGAAACCAGATCCTTCAAATATAAATCCACCTTGCTTTCTACTGTACTGCTTCCAGAATAACTTGGAAGAGTGCCTCCATGGGAAGCTTGGTGGCGCAGTGAATAGAACACTGGCCCTGGAGTCAGGAGGACCTGACTTCAAATTCGACCTCAGACACTTAACACTAACTAGCCGTGTGACCTTGGGCAAATCACTTAACCCCAATTGCCTTGCCTTCTCCCCTCCAAAAAGCAAAAAAAAAAAAAAAAAAAGAGTGCCTCCAAATAAGCTACTACTATATACTGTGAAAAGTGACCCAGGCTGGGTCTAGATATGTATATTCAATGAAAACTGACCTTCCTCTCCAATACCAAGTCAAGACTAATCTTGCTGGAATGTATGAAACTCTCCTGTCCTGCTGAAACTCAATTCTCACAAATTCTTGATGAAACTTAGGGTTAGCCTGCCTCCATTCAATATCAGAATGTTGGGACATTTCTCCAGATCTAAGCTACAAGTTGGGGGCAGAGAGCTGGGGTGGAATCAGATCTGTCACCAACATTCCTTCCATCATGTTGAAAGATGTGGAAAGGGTTGGTGAACATGATTGGGGATGGATGGAGTGGGAATAGTGTCTCTAAAACTTATCTCAAAGTGGCCAGCTCCTTTCTTCAAAATGTACTCTGCAAAATAAAAAATCTGATTCATTGATGTCAGTTGGTTCCTAGCCACCCAGCAGGTTCTGTCAGTCAGATGGGCACTGAAATTTGGAGGTGCAAGAAAAGGGGCCAGGGAAGAGGCAGCTCTCAGTTCTAGCAAACAGCTGGGTCACGTCTGTCCAGGAACCAAACTTACCTGATCCCTAGAGCATGGGGTGGGCAATTAGCCATTTCTAACACTCCTATTGAAAAAAAGAAAATGAAAGATCAATCCTGAGATGAGAGAAAAAGCACGCGCACACACGTACACACACACACACACACACACACACACACACACACACACACACACACACACACACACACACACACACACACACACACACACACCCCAAAACCTCAAACCTCTGAAGCTTCCTCATTGTGAACCGAAAGGGGGAGTGTGTGTCATGCAGCCTCCCTGTTGGCAGATGCTTTCTGAAAGATCTTCTAGTCCTCACACTTCCTGAGGAGGCAGTCAGAAGAACAAAGCCTGCAGAGGTAGCTTTTCTCTTCATTGTCCCAGACCCGGCTGCCAATTGGCCTCCTGTCCCCCCCCCAGCACCATCCTGGGGGAAAGAAAGAGATGAAGTGGAAGGGGATTGTTATTGCTGCCATCCTGCAGGCACGGGTTCCAATTACAGGTAAGGCCAGGTTTTCAGATAGCAGGGGGGACTTTTTTAGAAATCCATTGGAGAAGGGGGGAAAGAAATGGGTCTCTCCATCAAATTACCATCCTCCTGGCATCAGAAAAGGGGAGCAGCAATGGGAGAGACAGGATGGGATCCTACCTGTGTTACGCCTGTCTATCTCATTACAAGAAAGTTGGGCATTGTTTTAGAGCTTGCCACTCAAAGATATAACTTTTCCCATGTCCCCTAACTCTCCTAGATAAAGATTTTTTTTCTAGGCATAAAGAAAAGCCTTTAGGGGGAAATGAGGTGAGAGTCAAGATATAAGGGTAACTGAAGCAGTTGCTGGCATCTTTGGGGAGGGAAGGTATGCTATAAGGCAGACCTGAACCAGAAACTGTCATCTGAGTCATGTTTTATGAGGCATGTCCCGCCTTCAGATTTGGGCCTTCCACTTGCTGCCTCTCCTGTTTGGACCCTTTCTTGTTTGCAAACTAAAAAGTATTCTCAAGCTTCCTGGATGTCTATCTCAGGATGAATGATAAATGTTAGGTGGGCCAAGAGAAAGAGCTGGAGTGGAGGAGCAGTAGTATTGTGTTGGGAAGGGTCTTTCATTTGCAGCCAGTTTTTCCTGAGTCCGCAGGAGGACATCTAGCCACATCAGCCAGACCTGGCCCTTATTTTGCATGCTATCATAAAGTGTTTATGAAAAGACCAGACTTTTGAAGCGCTTTGTCATAGTTGGCCCTGCAGATCCATGGCTTAGAGAGAGGCCTGTAAGCAGGCCCATGACATACCCAACAGCTGTTGTGTCACTCTCTAGGCTTAAGAGGGGTGGGGAGGCAAGTAAGGGGCAAGAGGCTAGGGAACAGTGAGGAAATGTAAAGGCAAAAGGATGCTGAGGCTGACTTGGTGCTGGCCTATTCTAGAGATACCCCAAATGATGATAACCATCAAGTGACCTTGTTCTAATGTTCACTTCAGGATTATTAATTTTGTCCTATCTTCTAGCTCAGGGCACAGGGAAGAAAGTGAATAGGTACCTCTGGTATTGACCATCTTACAAATATAGGGTTTTAGTTTTCACCAAGGGTGGGATGAGCCTGATTTGAACTTAAAGAGATAAAGAAAGGATCTGGAAATGGAAACTGCCTTTCAACAGATATAGACCTCTCTCCATATCTCATTCCCCACCACTTTACATAGTCAGATATTCAACTGCACATGCTCAAGCCTCCAGGAGATGAGAAAGAAAGTTTGAGTGATTAAGAGAACAACATGGCACCTATGCCTCTATCAGGATTACACACTCTCTTCATTTCTTTGGAGCAAGGTTATGGGAAATTGGATGCCATGACATTTTCTGTAAGAACACAGCTTTTTCTGCTTAACATTGTTCTTATGAATGAGTCACATTATATAGCTTTTTGCCCATAAGTAAAACTCAAGTGTATCTTCTTGTGAAAACAATATATTGGATTGAAGTGACTTATGGAAGCTCCATGATGCCCAAGCAAACAGTAAAAATGTGTTGAATTTAGAGGGTGGAGACAATCAATCAATTGGCATGTGGGGATTATGGGGGAGGAAATCTAAGACTAAACTAGTTGAGTGATATAGATATTACCCATGAGATACTGTAACTATGCCTGGTTTGTACCTTTCCTCTATCCCTCACCCCTACCCCCAACCCCACCACCGGAAAAAAAAAAACCCCCACCTCAAACCAAAGTGAAACTTAGCTGTGATTCCAAACTGTAATGTTTGTAGATCAGTAGTAGACAAAGATCTAGGGAGCAGTACCACTGGAGAAGCCAGAAAGTGGAAAGGAAAGGTAGTCCATTTTACCATAGGGTAGTGGTGGCGGAAGAGTAAACCCAAGATAATGAGTACAGGCAGTATAGGGAGCTGAGCCCTTTGTTCTTTGGAGACAAAACAGAAAGCCAGTGGGCTAGCTTGTCAGCTTTTCTTCAATCCTGTTATTTCAACATCTGAATGACATCTGTAGCTGCCCAAATAAAAATTATTTAACTCAAAGCTGTTGGCAAAAGGACTTTTTTTCAAATGGCTGCCACAGCTGCCCAGGTCCTGATAGAAGGTCTCCTCATTAAATATGGATGGACACCCTAAATTTGTTGAAGAAGAAAAAAGTAGAATGGCTTTGATCCCAGAGGTCAAGTCTGTACAATGTCCTTCCCAAGGTGGCAGTTTGATACTGTGGAAAGAACTCTGGATCTGGAGTCAGATGACTTGTGCTCGAATCTTGGTTTGACCATTTACTACCAGTGGGACATTGGACAGGCTACTTCAGGTCCTCAGTTTTCTTACCTATAGAATAAGAGCATTAAACTAATTAACTCTATGGTCCCTTCTGACTCTAAGACTGTGGTCCTATGAAGTGGACATAAGCTAGAATTTGAATGGAGGCCTTTTTTTCTCTTACCTATAATATTTTTTAAAGTTATATTTATCTTTCCTTTTAATAGCTTGTGATTTTTACAGCATTACCACCACCTTAACCTTTATTTCTAAAGCAACAATATATAGGTCATTCTACAATGCAAACAAATAAGCAATTTTTAAAAACCAAACTTCAGTAATAACTGGACTACCCTATTATTGACTTTGCCGGAAGATACCAAAGCTTAAGTTGAGAAGCATTTGAAATAACGTACATATTCACACCGCACCGGTCAGTTCTGTTTTTGTATCCTTATTGATACTTCCCATCCATGTCCCAAGGATGCTCCCTTTTTCCCATGATGGGGAGTTATGGCAAGAGACTGAGAATACTCCCTGTGTCCCACAGACAACCTCAAGAGCCAACAGGCAGGGGTCTACCACATTTGTGGATGAAACCAAGTGATCTGGCATTATAGTTACCTTCAGGAGATTATCCAAACCTGGGCCTATATATGGGAGACTTGCAGGATGGGGAGAGGACTATCCACAGTTTGTATTTGCCCATTGGCACTCAATTATATCATAAAGCAAGTAATGAGTGATTTAGTTCATCCAATAATGCTTTATTCATCTCACTGGACATTTATTAGTACAACTGGTCGCAAGTTTAGGAGTTCAATATTAACCCCTCAACCCTGACCTGCAAATGGGGATATTTCCTCATGAGCTTTAAGGATCTGGCTGGTCCCATAATTATACACATAAGTATGTAATTATTCTTTGTTTTGTAGGGAAGTCCCACTTTTGTAGGGAAAAAATATATTTGAGTAAATTCAGGGTCCTAGGACTTTTACATAGAATTGACTCAAAGAATATTTTATAGAAAAATCCATCTAGTTGTCAATGATCAGTATTGCACAGTCTTGAAATTTAATGGATACACAGGGGGAAATCTGTGCATAGGTAAGAGTGTATGTGTAACATGTAACTGGGTCTCTAAGAAAAACTCTTTTAATATAAACTTAAAAGTAACTGCTACACAATGTTCCTAGTATAAACAACTTGTATCCCACTGAGTTGTGAGACATGTTTTAAGTATATGAGGTATATTCTTGCAAATGATATGAGAATGGGATCTTTCATGTTAGTGCATTTATGCCCCTAAAAATTCTTGTTTCCCTGATACACAAGAGCCAATCACTCCTTGTAACCTAGTACTTCTCAGATTTCTTGGTCCATGAATTTCTCAGGACAGGGCAAAAGTTTCCTTGGACTTGCTGTTGCAGTCCTCTCCAAAATCCTTGGAACCACATAACAATTTTGTGGAGCTTTCGCTCGATTAAATAATGTTGAGTGTGACTGCTTTCCAAAATAATGTGTGTGTTCTGTGTGTGCCTTGAAAAACTATTTTAAAAGAACTCGAATATAAAAAAAGTATCAATAAAGTTGTGGGGGGAGGGGAGAAACTCACGAAGGGCCGTAGAAACAAATGGCAGTTTTATTACTACCTTCTTAGACTCATTACGTTCTGTTTTAAAGCAAATGTTCATAACCAGAGTTCACCATTTCATATACAATCCTTTTTTATTTTGTGTTTTTGAATTTTTGTGCTTGTTGACAATTAAGTTCATAATTTAAAATTTATTTTTTAAAGATACATTTCATTATATGACTTGTATTTTAGTTGACAGATAGTCCAAGAAAATCCTTTGTGGATCTAGAGTCGCCTGGAGATCTCCTTTTGAGAACTCTGGTTCTCTTGGGTCTATGAGTTAATTATAAATTGGCAAACAACTGGCAATGATTGAACTGAAATTTCTTTGGTCAACTAGGACCAAAGGCTGCATTTATATAGTGCTAAGACAACTAGTTAGTTCTGTAAATATGGTCAATCAGTTAATTTAGTAAATTTTTAAAAGAAAGTCACACTGACAGTTAGAGAAGCTAACTGAGTCCCACTGATCCAACTTTCGGAGCAGAGACTAAACAAAAGGTTTGTTTTTTTTTTAAATTGTGCTAAGTTGAATACAGCCATCTCATTCAGCCAGGGCCTAAAAGACAAACATACTTATTAAATGACCTTATGGTTAAAATAATCCTTATGGACTGATTTTATTTTTCCATTGGACTGGATTTTTTATTTCTATCGGGCTTTTTCCTCTGGAGAAGAGAAGGATGCTGTACAATATTTCCTAAAAAATTAAGCGGTTAAAATGGCAGGTCAAATAGTACAAAACAAAGGACTTCACTCATACCATCCTGTGTGAGGTAGGAGGGCTGTTAATGAGGAGAAATTTACAGTTATTTAAGTAATTAAAATGGAGGAAAGGGTGTCCAGCACATTCTCCAACTTGACTTAGACCATCGTGGAAAAACCAAGAACTTTTTGACTTCTGCCTTTCTCATTATAATACTTTAATGTAGACTAGTGGAAAACTTTTAAAAATCGTTAAGGGCAGCTAATTTGTTAGTATGGAAAACAAGAAAAGGTTTTCATGGTTTAATGGTTGTTATAGTAATGAATATGTGAAACCCTCCACAGAAGGAGAAGGGAAGGAATGTATAGGCAGCAACCTAGCTCAAATTTGTGTTTGATACAGGCAGTCAGAAGACCGGAATTCTAGCCCTAAGTCTGTTGCTAACTTGCTGTATGATTTTGGGCAAATTTTTCTACCTCCTCCAAGGTCTGGAGTTTGAATTTTTTTTAGCAGAAAGGAAAAGGCTTTTATAAACCTTAAACCACCCTATGAAGGCAGGCCATTGTTAGTTAAATAAAAGGCAGGATTATTCTAAAAAAAAAAAACTGGGGAAAAATATTGAAGAGGAAAGCTTCAATGCTTAAAGAATTCATGACTTGTATGGATGCCCCTTGAACAAACGTAAACTCAGTGCTGCCATGTCTTAGTAGAGTATGGTCATGGATTGATTAGGTCAAAATAATTCATGACCTGGTAACCAAGTGTCTCATGGTTAGCCTTTCTGAACTTAGCTTGGTTGGCCCCCAAACATTGTCATGTGGAGAATATGCCCTAAATGTACTTTAAAAAAATCTACAAGATAACCATGGAGTCAGCTGGGCTATTTCTTATATATTTAGGTCAGATAAAATTAGTTCTTCCACACACCCAATTCCACCCCACCCCCATCCTCTCCTCTGCCCCCCACTCTTTTTTTCCCCCAGCTCTCCCTTATAATGAGTATAGTCAAGAAAAACAAATCAGTACACCGGCATTGACCAAAAATGTATGTCTCATCCAGTAAATCAAGCTTGTTACCAAGTAATGGGCATCAGAAATGCTAATTCATTCTTAAGACTCTTTCTTTGCTAAGTATGTATGGGATATATGGAGTGTTCAAGGAATTCTAGCATCTCTGGTATGAAGGCTTGCTAAGCCCTTTTCAGGGCTACTCATCCACCTTTGGTGTCTGTCTGGAACTCAACTCTCACCTGTGGCTCCAAAAAGCTGTAGCATGTGTAGTGTCTACACTCCATTAAACCTCCTGGGCAGATAGCCTAAACCAGGTTGAGGGTGACTGGCGGGCTTCAAACCTTTCAGTGAGTTAGCAGAGTATCTATTCCAAGCATGTGAAGACTTCCCCTGGCAGAATGGCTACACCTCAGGAAACTGTCTCAGCAGATGGGCTAAACCAGGCTTCAAACATGTAGATGAGTTAGGGGATGTCTACTCCAAGCTTATGAAGACTTTCCCTGGTAGAACAGGCAGATGAGAATAATTTGTTCCAACAGCCATGAAAGCGACTGAAGAAAGAATTGTGGAGTGTTTAGAGGTTGGTCAGACGTTGAAGACACCAAGGTCATCCACTGCATCCTGGGCCATCACCAGTCATCTTAACTTTTGTCTTGCCACCAGACTTAGATGACTCTGAAAAGGAGAGTAACACTGATAACTTTGTGAAGCTCTGCCTCACTTAAATCCAATTCACACATGAATCAAGACGTCGTCCTGTGATGTCATTGGTCCTCTTTGAAAACGATGGATGAACAATAGCAAGTAAGGGTTAAATCACCTCTGGATTTGTCTGTGGTTCAGACATATTGTTGCCAATCTCTTACCCCTGTTCATTCTGTATCTCTAGTGCCTTACC
The DNA here is from genome assembly GCA_028627135.1 of Pseudochirops cupreus. Lineage (NCBI taxonomy): Eukaryota > Metazoa > Chordata > Mammalia > Diprotodontia > Pseudocheiridae > Pseudochirops > Pseudochirops cupreus. Next base: position 49,555,070 of record CM053584.1, on the reverse strand, counting down.
AAGTGAGGAAGGAGAAGGGAACAAGCATTTTTGACGCGTCTACTATGTATCAGGTGCATTCTAGCCCCATGAATTAGTGTTTGGATGATTTCCTCCAGACTAGAGTATGAGGCATGGGGTAGAAATGACAAGAAGACAGATTTCGGCTCAATAGATTGAGTAGATTCCTAATAATTAGAGCTCTTGAAAATGAAATGGGCTTCCTTGTGAAGGAAGGAGTTCCCCATCCCTGGAAGTGTTCTAAGGAGGCAAGAAGACTACTTATCAAAGATGTAGAAGATTTCATGCTTTTGTTGGGGAGCTGGACTAGAGGACCTCTGAAGTCAGCTACTCTAACTCTAGGACTCCATACAGGGACACTGGCTTAGGACAAACCTTGGAACCATTAAAAAAAACCCACCCCCCAGACTGTGGGCAGGGTGGTGGGATCACATCCTGTGCTACAGTAAGTAGATATTTATTATGATAACCAAGGAGTAAAAGTTGGGGTGGAGGAGGTGTAGGGGGGGAGGGGGAGGGAGGCCATTGAATTGCGTGAGACAGACCTGACAATATGGAGCAGACTACTATAGGAAGTGGTCAAGGGTGCTACAATGCCGTGAGTAGCCATTGCCTACATTTGCTTCGCACGTTTCATCCTCAGCTAATAATTGTGCAATTGGGCGCTTAGTTCTTAAACTCAAAGAAGAGAAAAGGGAAAAATAGAAGACAAATTTGCTTCTTTTCTGCACCCAGTCAAAGGGGCCCTTGGCTAGGTTCTTCTTCATTAATGTATAAGATGATTTATACTGGTTGATTTCTGAAACAGGTTTGTTGGTTTGTTTGTTTTTATAAAGGATTCACCTTGGCAAACATGGCTTCCTGTTTGAGAAGTTAGAGATGATTAATTCTTTGCCGGATATATTCACTTAATGTGACCCCTCCCTCTGATCATGGTCCAGTGGAATGAATCCTGAGTTTGAAGCTAGGGTCCCAGGCTTTGAATCTGGGGTCTGCTATTTGCTGCAGAGCAGTAAATTTGATGTTAGTCTTGGGTAAAATTACAGAATCACAGAATGTTAGAGATGAAAGGAACTTTAAAGATTATCTGACTGCCCCCCTCATTTTACAAAGGAAGATACTGAGGCCCCTGGAGGGCAAGGGATTTGTTCCCGCCGCCCCCCCCCCCCAAAAAAAAAATCACAGCTAGTTAAATTACAAAAGCAGGACACAACTGAGGTCCTTTTCCACCAAGTCCTCTGTTCAGTCCTTTCCATTACTCTGTGATGTTGAGCAAATTAACTCCTTTCTATCAGTCACAGTTTACTCATCTGTAATGATGGGTTTGGAGGAAGCATCTAGACAGTGCAATGGAGAGAGTGCTGGGCTTGGAGTCAGGAAGACTCATCTTCCTGAAGTCAGATCTGGCCTCAGATACTTACTAGTTGTGTGTCCCTGGGCAAGTCATTTCAACCCTGTTTGCCTCAGTTTCTGTATCTGTAAAATGAACTGGAGAAGAAAATGGAAAATCATTCCAGTATCCTTGCCAAGAAAACCTGTTGGTTCTCAGGGTCATGAAAAATCAGATGTGACTGAACAACAACAATGATAGATTTAGACGAGATGACCTTTAAGGTTCTCGCTAGAGCTGAATCCCATGAACCTATATTTCATTGTTGATGTTTAATTGAAGTGCTATAAAAAAATGACTGTTCTTTGGAGTTTTTGCCACAGTTCTAGTAAATGAAGTTTTCAATGTAAGCACTTTAAAGAAAAGGTAAAAATGTCACAATGCTACTTGCATTTTAGATCAGAGAACTCTATGTGAATTTGTTTGGAGATACTTCCGTCTATGAGTTGATTGTAAATTAGGAAACAATTAGCAATGAATCTAAACTCCTTATCGGTCAGGTAGGGACAAAGGTAGCGCCTATAAAGTGTTAAGACAAACATTTGATTTGGTCAGTCTGCTACTTCAGCCAACAGAGGGGTAAAGCGACAATAATGACACAGTTAGCTGGATCCCAGCGAAATCCACCTAAACGGTGGGTGCTCAATAAAGGTGGATTGAATTGATTAGATCAAATGGAATTCAGTCACTTCATATCGTAGCCATATTTTAGGATCTAAAAGACAAATGCACTCATCAAATGACGACACACACACACACACACAAAATGTATGTATGCATGTATATGTGTGACACACATGAGATATATGTATATGCATGTGTATGCATGACATATAAGAGATATATGTGTATGTATGTTTGCATGTGTGTATGTGCATATAATTTTTTTTCTACCAGACCTGAGATTTCATTAATGTTGGTAACTTTCTATAATGCAGAACAACTTTTACTGAAACTTATAGTCTTAAAGAATTACTTGTCTAAATCTAAGAGAAAATGCCACCTAATGGGTAGAGAGTAGGCCCCCAAGTCAAGAGGAATTGGATTGAGACCTGGTTGTGTCAGACCTTTGGCATGTCACTTAACCTCTTAATGCACCAAATAGCTCTCGTATTTTACATCCAATATACAAATATTTTGGCTTAACCAAAGAACACCCATAAAAGGAAGAAAACAAGCATTTTTTAAAGTACCTACTATGTGCCAGACACTGGGCTAAGGGCTTTACAAATATTGTCTCATCAGATCAGAGGTAAATGGCATTATGACCCCCACTTTACAGGTGAAGAAACGGAGACAAAAATTAAATGACAGAGTCACACGGCTAGCGTTTGGGGCTGGATTTGAACTCAGGTCTTCCTGACTCCAGGCCCAGTGGCCTATCCATTGTACCGTCTATTTACAGGGAAGCCAAATATACACAAGTAAAGTTTCCAGAACAATGAGAAGGAACCACTGTTGTAAATTTATGGGGGGACCTGGACAGGAGTCATCCAGGATGAACAAAAATATGGATAGGCTGGTATGTGAATTGTTGGAAGGAACATGCGTACCAGTGGGGCCATAGGTCCTTTACAAAATCTGAGGATTTTAATGGGGTATTTCTGTGAGGTTTTGCTCTTTCTGGAGTCTGTCACTCATATGCATGTGCACACACCCCTTGTTAATTAAGATTCTCATGTAAATCACGCTTTTGCAAATTAGTTCATATTTTAAGTGCACTAGGGAACATTTCCATAAATTGCTTTGTAAAGCAAAGAACAATGACCTCCTAATTGGCGTGTTCTGTAAGTTTGGACAGCGCTACAGGCTTCCATAAAACCGAGGACAGCTGGACACGAAAGCCCTGTTCCTGCTCACCCCTCAACTCTCCCCCACCTGTGGAAAGGAAGAGTCATTTTTGAATAACAAATGTTGGGATTTAAATAGATAAACCCTCAACTGACCTGATTTGAATCCCAGATTAGCTCTTCTATGCCACCCAAGCTAAGCGCCTGGTCTGCTTTGAGCCGATTCCAGTCACAGGACCAATTGCTGGTACGTGTTCAGCAGATGTAAAGCCATTTTAATGTAGCTTTAGCCAAATAATGCCATGAAAAGAAACTTAACGCCATAAAGGAAAACTAGCAATGTATAGAACACAGTTGAAAACCAGTGTTAACGGTGGTTTCCATTGGAAGGAGCATTAGAAGGAATTCATAAGGTCACAAAAATTCTTTTTGACAAATTTTGCTTGGGAATACAGTAGTCTGCTCAACTGATTTTTTGGTTATCCACCTAACATTTGAAGATTAAATGGAACACCATTTCCCTCCACTAGTGTGGATAATTGAGGATTGACGATCTATTAGATAACATATTCCTGTTTCTGAGAAACGTGAACCATGTTCCACCATATGTGACTCTAATGGGGTATAGGCTTTGGGGACATCCCCCCCAATCAAAACAACAGCTCTGTTGCCCATATGAGAAGTGATCACAGAGAATTTTGTCAAGAGATAGGGAGAAATGAAAGGAAGGGGCAAGTCCTGAAGATTCAGGAACCAGTGGTGTTGTTAGATTAAACAATGGGTGTCAGTCCTGCTACAGGGGCCAGAGGAAGAGGAAGACTGAGTCTGCTAGAAACTTCCTAGAAACCCTGTTTTTTCCTTAAACCACATTTAATTGTAAAGCTACTCAGACCATTCTATGGCTCACAGTCATTGTGTGAGTGAGTACGTGTGTTTTTGTGTGTACTCATGTTCTTTGGGGAATGAGAATGAACTCTGCTTGGTCTCACGCAAATGAGTTGTGCCATATTATTTAGCAAATCCCAACAAATTCCCTTCTGTGGAGAAGAGAATGGAGTAAAAACTTATTGAGCTTGGGAATCTATGGAACCTGAAGAGCTGAGTTACAAGTTGATGGGAATTTCCCTGGCTTGTTGTTCATCTGGTTCATAGGTTACTAGTGAGGGGGAGAAATGGAAAATGGTAATTCTCAGAACTGGCAGTCGAAGTTCCATATGTCACCTCTCATGGTGAGTGAGCCACTAGCATAGATAAGGTTAGGTTAGACTCATAGAATGGCCAAACAAACCAACCCTAAATTTACCTACTGGTTAAAAAAAAACATGACCAGACTATAAAATGTCCAATGATTGCGCCCAATGATCACAACTATGATTCTTTGTTGCTGTACTAAGATGGTAAAAAATCCACTTAATTTTCAGTCATCTGAATAGCCATCAATTGCAAAATAATATATTGAATTTCTATAGATGATACAACCCGATCATTTAGAAGGTTGCTAAAACTAGACTGCCATGTTTGCAATCTGATTGTTTAGAAACGCTAGTCATTTCAACAATCTGGCCTAAAGCTCAGCAATCAGTCTGTGTTTATTACTCTGATCATTGACTGTGTGTCCTGCATCATGCCAACAGGCGAGCAAACAATTCATTCAAATCAGTTATGTTGGCTGGGCCAGCGTTACAGAGAAGGAAAATTTGTTAGCCAGAAATGCCAGAAACCAAAGGTAGGTACTACTGGTGCCATATGTCACAGTGTCAGTTTTTATCAATGTGTGGGTTAGAAAACCTCACTTACCAAATCAAAGGAATGTAGAAGAGAGCTTTGGGTGGACAGGAGTTTTTATTCTTTTAAAAATACCCTGAGGCAGGGAGAGACCCCTCCCCGCCACATGTCCAAAGAAAAAGAGAGAAAGCCCCTCCAGGAGCCCTCTTTTAGAAACCTGAGGGTCATAAAAAGTCATAAAAGTACATTCTTTTGGTCATACTTAACTTCTATTAGGTGGGAACGAGGGTACAGATTCCACTCAGGTAAAATCAAAGGGTCTCTGACTTCTCATTGGAGGAGGGGCGGAATCTCGTTTCGGTGCGAATTTAAACAAAGAAAAGTTCGTGGCCCTGTCCCACTCACCTTTTGCTTGAGCAAAAGATAGGGGCGCACAGTCTTACGTAGAAAAGCAACTCTCGTGGGATTTTGTCCTCACCCTGTTCCCAAATACAAGTTCCAGTCTGCCTCTCCTAGCCCACTCTAAACAAAGGTTCCGGTTTGCATTCTAATACTGCCTTTTTGGAGAATCTCAACTTTAAAGGCTTCTCATTCATCAATGTCTCAGTTTACCTATAAATGGATTTCTTTAAGATATCAAACTGATTTTAGTCAACTTTTTGATTTGTGGGCCTGTGCAAATTTTTATGCCTGGTCCAATAGCTAGAATAGCTTTCACACAGGAAAATCCTCACCCAAGATTTTTTTTGGGAGGCTGGTTTCATAGAGTAGTAGGCTCTAGAAGCTGTGGTCCTTTGTTGATCAGCCATTCCAGAATCTCAAAACCAATTAGCTAGATTCTCCCTTCAGAGGTCATCTTGTCCAGTGATTGAATAATATACACAGCTCCCTGTACACCTTTCTAGAATTACCCCTTCTACTTTTTGGTTCTCTTCCTCCCATAGCAATTCATTACACTACACACAAACAAGGCTTGTTCACCCGTCACTCTACATTAGCTTCCGCCTTGCCTAGCCTCCATTTTGTACATAATGTTTCCAGCAATGATTAAATGTCTTACCCCAGTTTAAAAGTCTCTAAAAGGAAAAAGTCGGCATGAAAGTTAGGGTAATAAACCAAACAGCTTGGACTGAGTCTCAGCTGGAACATGCCACTGGTATGCAAGGTAAACTTCACTTTATACAGTAAATCCTTCTTAGAGGAATTTGGTATGAAGCAAATCACATTTTAAATGCATCTAGGAGCTTGCAGTTTAAAGAATCTTGTGGCAGATTATTTTGAACACAGATGGAACTTTTTATAATTTAAATAATCTTCCCTCCCTCACTTAATTCATCTTGTTTTTAAGTTTGTGTTTTTAAAGGTTTCTTAACATAGAGAATAGTTACATTGTTTTTCTAAATGAGGCAAATCTGCTACTTTTTAAGCTTTAGTAACTTAAAACTGCACTAGGACTTTTGGGAAACGCTGCATTAATCTGAGTTTTGGTAGGAGATTACATCATTAGGGTCAGTGTGTCAAATTTTTAGGGGGTTATGGGGGAAGGAGTTGTAGGAAAAATTTATTTTAAAAAGCTGACTATAATGTCTTGCACTAGGAAAAGTGCTGAATTTGAAGTCAGGGCATCTGCATTCAAATCTCAGTTCTTCAGTTTTACTAGTCAGGTGACTTTTCCTTTCCCAGCTTTCCAGAACCTTTATGCTATCTTCTTGTTTTAGAATTTAAGACTCTTAAGAGCAAAACTGTCTCTTCTGCCCTTGTGTGTTTCTCTAGTGCATAGCACAGTGACTAGCACATAAAAAATGCTTAATAAATGATCTTTCTGTCTATCTGCCACATTCCCAGGCAACTGGCTTATCTGCTCTGAGTTTCTTGGAGGCTCCATCCAATTTAAGCTGCCACCCAGTGCCACCTGAAACCACCCCCAAATTCTTCTACCTCCAGGCTAACTGCATTTTTAAAAAAATCTCTATTCCCAAAGAATTTGTTTATCTTCTGTGACAGGAGCAATATTTTCAAGTATTCTCACACATGGTTTTGGCCGCCTTTTCCTAAGGCCCCAATAGCTGGCAAGTCAGGCAGCCTAGGCTATGCTAGTTTTTCTTTAAGAGGCATTGAAATATGGTACTTAAGGCTTAATTGGCTCAGGTGACTAAGACTTGGGAAGCTTTCTGGTTGTTTAATTACAAAAAGGCCAGGGACAGGAGAAGCTCCAGCTGTTACTCAGGTTTCTGACCCTGTGACCATCATAGGAGACACAGCATAAAGCCTCACTCGATGAACCAAGGCCACAATCTTGTTGAGTATCCTTTCCATGCTATATCTAAGTAAACCTTTTTTATTAACTATTAAATGTACCACCAGTGACCCATTTTGCCTTAGATACCAGACTGACCCTAAACCAGGCTTGACCTATTACAACTGGTATCACCATATACAGTGTAATTCTATGGTCCAGATTACCTAACAATTCAGTTATACAGTTAGTTATGTAGTCAGTTCTATACAGTCAGTTATATGGTTCAGTTAGATTGGGGTAGTCAAGAAAGGCTTCTGAGTGGATTGGGGGTGATTAAAGAAGACTTCCTGGAGAAGGTGGTAGATGAGTAGGATGTTGAAAAAAGAAAATAGAGTTTAAGTGGGTAGGGGTTCTGGGGTAGGGAAGAGTACCAGCAGTATATAAGTACACTTTTAGAGCATGTGGGGAGGAGAAGGAACAGACAAGTTCACTGTCAAGAGCTGATTTCTAAACCCAGTCCTTTATTCTTTTTCATCATCCTTGACTCCCTGACCCACTCAAGGTACTTAGGATAGATAATCTAAAGAATATTCAGTGATAGGCAGTGAAAAGATAAAAAAGAAGGCAAAGACCAGCACTCATATTTTGTCCTTAGTCAACCACAACAAAAGAGAAGAGAGAGCCTTATCCATAGACATAAAACCTTCCAGCAACCTGAATGGGTTCTAACATACCCATTTTTAAAAAAGGGACCACTGGTTCATAGGGGTGATAAAGTTCCTTTGATTACCATGACATAAATTTCTTGCAGAATCAAAGATTCAAACCTATTTCTGCAAAGCAAATCTCCCCAACTGCCCCAACAAGGGGACAGTTTCCTTTCAGGTTGTTTCAATGATATTTAAATTTATTTAGTCAAAGAACGATAGCATTTCAGAGCTACAAGGGACCTTGGAGGTAATTTAGCCTCATTGTCCTAACTAGCAATCTGGGCACCTGGGGCAAGCAACAGGAGATCAACCTTGTAATTCATGATGTGAAAATAATACAAGAAATAATTTAGACAAACTCACTTGAGTAATAAGGGGAATTAGTTGCCACAATGACTCACAGATGGGTACATCTGGCAGCTTCTCATTTTAACTAATTTTCTTGCTAACTAGGTGCTAAGTGACATCAATGAGTGAAAAAACATTGGTTAAGTGATTGCTGTGTTCCAAGAACTTTGCTAAGTAAGCACTGGAGATATTCTGTAAATACAAAAGCAAAGACAGTCTCTACCCTCAAGAAACTTACCTTCTAAGAAGGATACAGCACATATAGAGAAGTAGTAGCCAGAGATAGTGAATTAGGACATAGTAAAGGAGATTGATATGCCCCATCCAGGAACAATGGCAGAGGTCATTTGATGATCATGGTTCCAGAACTGGAGGGAGAAGGGAAGGGAAGAAAAGCAAAGGGAAGGGAAGAAAAGGTTACTGGCAAGGTTATGTAGGAAGTGCTTGGAGAGTAGGGAATGAAGTGAAGCATAGTGGCTGGGGTATTTCTCAGAAAATATTTGGAGAGTCAACGATAAGAAGAGCAGGATGCCAGGGTAAAAGTTCTTTGAGGGCAGAGATTCTTAGCCTTTTTGTGTCGTGGACTGCTTTCTTTAGCAGTCTAGTAAAACTCTTCAGAAATAATGTTTTTAATGCATACAATAAAATTTGTTATTGTTGTTCAGTCATTTCAGTCATGGCTGGCTCTTTGTGACCCCATTTTGGGTTTGGGTCACAGTAGTGACCCTAGTAAGCATTTGAGGCCAGATTTTAACTCAGAAAGATGAGTCTTCTTGACTCTATCTGATGGGGTGATAGGACCTGGACCCCTAAAAGGAAAAAGACCATGTCTTTGAAAGCAACCTAGTCTCTAAATTTTCCCATACATTTGATGAGTCCACTCCAGACTACTTGCATATACCCACCACTCCTTTACTCCCATCAAGATCCTTTCCCTGTCCTTTTTGTATATAAGCTTCAATCGCAGATTCCCTAAGACTCTCACCTGCATTATTGGCTTTACAATAAGCTTTGCCACTTTGACTGGAAGAGAGTTTGAGTGCGTGAATTCATTCCAGGTGGATGCTGCCATGTACCCTGACATTTCCAGGTTCCCAGCAACCCTAAACCACATCATATCCACTGAGCTGCCTATACAATAAAATACATAGCATTTAAAAAAAGAAAACTAATTACACTGAAATACAGTTGTTGTTTTTTTAAGTTCCATGACCCCAGGTTAAGGACTCCTACTCTAAGGCATAAGCTCTGGTGTGGGGAGCAAGCTCTGTTTTTTCTTTTTTTGTTAGAGTATTTATATTAAATACCGTAAGGTAGGTAGGTGGTGCAGTGGAGTGCCAGGACTAGAGTCAGGAAGACTCATTTTCCTGAGTTCAAATCTGACTTCAGACTTACTAGCTGTGAGGCCCTAGGGAAGTCACTTTACCCTGTGTGCCTCAGTTTCCTCATCTGTAAAATTAACTGGAGAAGGAAATCACAAACTGCTCCAGTATCTTTGCCAAGAAAGCCTCAAATGGGGTCATGAAGAGTGTAAAATGACTGAACAACAACAAATTTATATTAAATTTTTGCACCTTTGAAATTTTACTGCCCAAGCATATGACTCTAGGTGCCTCATCCTGGCTATGCTTATTTAGCTCAATCTCTTTATTTTACAAGCAGAGAAACAAAAAAGCCTAGAGGTGTTAAATGACTTGCCTAGAGTCAAAATCAATGCAGGACTTAGAACCTCCCCCCACTCTGCCTTCTTTTGATGATGATTAAAGTTTCTGTTTCCTCTTTCTGGTGTAAGGAGGCTCATGGTTATTATTATTGTTATATGGTTCTAGGGTCTCATGCCTAGTAAGTGTTTGAGGTGGGTTTATGAACTTGGATCTTCTTGACTCCAGGTACAATGCTCTTACCCACTATACCACCTAGCTGCCTTCTACATTGATACAAGGTTTTAAGATTTACAGAATATTTTGTATGTTTACTTGTTTGAATCTTGCAACAACTTTGTGAAAAAGATACTGTTATTAGCCCCATTTTGTCATGAAGGAAACAGGTTCAGATAGTTCACACAGCAAGTGTCTGAGATCTTCTGAACCCAGGTCAAAGCTAGGAGCCTCTGAAGGGGAGAACTCAATCCAGAGGCACAACAGAAGGCACAGAGATGTACTTTTCTGATCTAGGCATCTTAGAGAGAGCATCCCCTGAAAATGTAACTTGGTCAGTAGACTTGCACATATAGTGAGTTTTATCATTGCTCAGCTAGGTCCTCCCCTCAACCCCAGGAGATGGAGTAAATGAGTCTCACCCAGGAGTAAGGCTGCCTGGGATTCCAGTTTCACCAGGGGTTGCCCTTCAGAGAAACATCACCAGCATATTCTCTACTCTCGAAATGAGCATGAGCAGCAGTGTAGCCTACAGAGTCAGATGTGGGTGTAAGGCAGCTTTTGTTCACATGTACACAGACCCCTTTTCCTGCCCTTCGCCTGACATCTCTGCCCCACAGAGCAAACAACAACCAAACCCACTCCTTAGTACAACCTCCTCAGCAAGGAATGCTGGACAAAAGGCAGGTTTTCAGGGCACTGCCATCGGGGGTCAGCTGAAGCAGGATGACTGTTCCAATTTGTTTATGTCCTTGTGCTCATTAGAAGTCAGAATCTCAGAAGGTCAGAGCCTGTAGGGATCTGAGATGTCAGCTAGTCTAAGAGCCCATATTGATCAGATGAGAAATTGAGGCAGAAAGAAGTGATGGCATTTGCCCAGGGTGCAATGAGTAGAAGAGGAAGGATTTAAGTCCAGTTCTTCTGACTACAAATATAATGCTCTTTATGTTAGACTATATTGATCATTGAATCCAGCCTCGATTTACAGAATGGAAAACTGAAGCTCAGAGAAAAGGGACTTGCACAAGGTCAAGCATATGGTCAGCGTGTGAATCCGGTTCTTCTGCTCTCATTTGATTCTGAATTGGGGTCAGTAACTATTTGAGAAATAAGATTTAGGGCCAAACCTAGGGTGAGAGGGAAAATGGACATCTATGTTTGTTTTCACTTTCAGTTGTGTGAGTTTCTGGTGAGACTAGTTCTTGTGCAGAGCAGGGACCTGAGCTGAAATCTGGGATTTTTCTTGGTGCTGACAGAAGGGGAGTCAAAGGCAACTTGGTCAGAGGAAAACAACAACTTACCTACTCCCTTTCTTTTTCCTCTGAGGAGACAGAGGGTATGGAAAATGGTGGAACAGACTCCTCTGCTTCTTTCTGCTGTTAGGTAATGATGGTTATGCACACTGGTACAAAAACGGGTTCTGAGCCAAGCACCATTGGCATAGAGATATCTCCATTTGCCTGTGTGGCTTGGGACTAAAAAAGCAAAAAAAGAGAACTACTGGGGGCTATTTTTATTTTTTAAAAATATTTTATTGATGGTCTTTTCTAGTTTTTATAACTGTCACTTCCCAATGACTCTCTGCCACTACCCATCACCAAATAGCATTCTGTCTTGTAACTTGTAAGTAGAGTCAAGGAAAATAAATCAGCATATTGTCTGTCCGAAAATTCACGCCTCATTCTATGCTTATGGTCCACCGTCTCCATGCCAAGGAGCAGCTGGGTAGCAAGGGGCATAGAGTGCTGGACTTATAATCAAGAAAGCCAGAGAGCAAATCTGGCCTCAGAGATTCACTAGATGTGGGACGTGGGCAAATCATTAACCATGGCAGCCTCAGTTTCCTCATCTGTAAAATTTGTTGTTCAGTTGCTTCAATTGTGTCTGACTCTTCATGACCCCATTAGGGGTTTTCTTGGCAAAGACTCTGGGGTGGTTTGCCATTTCCTTCTCCAGCTCATTTTACAGATGAGAAAACTGAGGCAAACAAGGTTAAGTGACTTGCCGAGGGTCATACAGTTAAGAAGTGTCTGAGGCCAGATTTGAAGGCAGAGAGATAAGTCTTCCTGATTCCAGGTCTGGCAATTTATCAACTTTGCCACCTAGCTGCCCCATCTATAAAATGGGGATAATCATATCACCAACTTTCTAGGGTTGTTGTGAAGGTCAAATGAAACCATCTAAACATACATAAATTAATGCCAAATTTGTGTGTGTGTATGTGTGTGTGTGTGTGAGTGTGAATGAATGTAAAACACTTTGTAAACCTTATGGCACTATATGAAAATGTTAGCTTTGCTTCTCCATCTATCTCCTTGATTCTCTATTGTTGACTGCAATGAACAGAGCCAAGCGGTTTTTCTGTGTTGCTTTCCTCTATATTACTGGAGTCCTGTGGAACTGTGGAAATTGTTCCCTCAGTTCTGATGGTTTCATCCGGTGTCAGTTGATACAAGTCTTCCCAATTCTGTCATTTCTTTTATTGCCATGATATCCTACAGCACTCACATGCCACAATTTGTATCGTTTTTTCCCAGTTGATGAGTTGTCACTCTCCTCGTCCTTGACTACTCCAAAAAAAAATTAATAATAAGCTATAAATATGTTCATGTATCTGGGAGCTTTCCCTCTATGTTAAAACCTTATTGTTATACATGGCTACTAATGCATGCACCTACTAATGGTATTTACCCTAAGGTACATGCTATGTTACAGGATATATTCAGTTATTTTTTTAATTTTGTTTTGCTTTGTTTTTAGTATAAGTTTTAGTATTAAATGCAGATTGTTTTCAGAAGAGTGGGACTTTTTTTTCACAACACCCACATTCTGTCCTCTGGTGCTGATACTATATTTGACAGATAATTTCCATCTCTGTGGTAGTAAATGAATGGGTGACTCCCTGGTGCTTATGAACAATTACGCGCTAATAGATTTTCAGTCTTGGCTAGATTCCTTGGGTAGCATTTAATTGAAGGTCCTAAATCATTAATTTATTAGCTATGGCTTGTCTTCCCCTTCTGTCTCCTGTATCACCTCACTTCCTTATCTTACCTTTATCGCCTCATTTATGGGAATATTTAGGATAAAATCAAGACCCATGTTAAGGTCCTGTGCCAAGGAGACGTCATAGATTTGTTATACGTTGACACATCAGCTCACCTAACAGAACTTGTGTAAATTCCTGACACTGAGAATGTCAGTGAGTGCTGCTGGAATCATTCATCCTAAGGAACCAGAGACTTGTGGCCATTTGAGGTACATCCCTAACCTGTGAAGACCTGATGGCCTTACTAGAGGTACTTACCTACAAGACTGAGATGGATAGATAGGGCATTAGGCTCATCCAGGGTGGCATTTCTCAATGAAGGTATATTCTAGACAAAAAGAATAAATCCTACTGTCCTGGCCCTGGAGGTAGACCAGGAATTTTAGACAGACATTGAAGTCTGCTCATTGTGTGGGTAAAATGGGGAGAGGAGGGGGTGTCCACCAAATCAATCAACCAACAAGCATTCATTAAGCACCTACTGTGTGCCCAGCACTGTGCTAAGCATTAGGGATGTAGAGACTAGAGTTAAAACAGTGTTTGCTCTCAAGAAGCTTTTAATGGCCAGGGAAACCCTCCTCCTAATCATTTGGCCTTATGAAAGCTGCTGCAGACCCAAGGTGAGAGGAGGCTATCCTTCTTAAGTCTGCATTAATTTCTTTAGAATCTGGTCATTTGAGAAGAGGGGAGATATATGTTGATGACTATAGGAGAGGTGAAACTGGCAACAAGACCAAACACCATGATGCCAAGAACAGGAACCCACAGGTTTGCCCACACAAGTGCAGCTGCACACCTGTTAGAAGACCGTTGTTCTCTGGCCTTGGTTCACCTGGGGGATTCTTAGCAATGGGACTGGTCTGAAAGTGGGAAGGACATTTTTATGAGTATTGAAAAAAAATTTTTTCTGGATAGAAAGACTGTATTACTGATGGTTCTTATGAGTAAGGGAATTAAATTCAAATTCCAGCCAGGGGAAGGTAAAGGCCCAGCATTGTTGGCTGGTGGCCCAGATGAGGAAGAGAAAGCTATGGGAAAGCTGCAGCAGGTAGCTATAGGCAGAGAGGAGACTTCTCTCAGGTCCTGTAGCTGCCTGGCTTAGAATGAGTGTAAACAGCAATTGTTTTCTGTTCTGGGCAAGAAACTTTTAAGGGTCTTTCCCTGCCAGCTTAACATTCTTTGATGGTAAATTACTCCATCTTTTGTCTTACTTCTTGCCTAGCCCTTAGTCACTGAAGGGCTTTGCCTCAGACAAACCAAGGCCTGGGAAACAAAGTTGATTTAGAAAGTCCAAAGTCATCTACTACATCCAGGGTCATCAACAGTCGTCTTGATTTTTGTCTTGCCCCTGAACTTAGATAACTCTGGAACAGAGAGTGAGACTGATGACTCCACCCAACCCTGCCTCCCTTAAATCAAGACATCACCCCATATTGTCATAGATCTTCTTTGAGAAGGATGAGCAACAATAACCACAAAAACAGCTGCCTGATACGAAAGATTTAATTTAAATTAACTCAAATATTTTGTGCCTCATCTTATAGATAGGCACACACACAGACAAAAACTCTTCATGCTTACATATATATGCACAAATAGACATGCATATAAACACAGAGATACACACATAGGCATGTATGCACATATGCGTGTGTACGTGTTGTTGGATTGGAAAGACAAATAACTTTGAAACTCTTAGGAACTCTGGTCAATGCAGAGGCCACTCGCAATTCCAGAGGCCCAGTGGGGATTTATACTATCCACCTCCTGAAAGAAAGGAGAGAGATTCAGAGGACAGAATGAGACATATATTTTTTGAACCCCCCAATGAGGAAATTCATTTTCCTTGACTATATTTGTTACAAGGATTTTGTTATTATTGTAATTGTTTTTCCAAAGGGAGGGAGAGAGAATTTTTTTTTGTAACCTCCCCCTGTGCCCCCCCACCAAATAAATAGATAAATGAGGGAGGACGGATTGGAGCAGGGGAGCTTAGCCTTTTCTGTATCATGACTCCTTTGACAGTCTAATGAAACCTATGGATACCTTCTAAGAATAATGTTGTTAAATGCATAAAATACACAGGATTTTTTATTAAAATTTTATTTAAATGCAGTTATTAAATTAAATAAAAAAGCAAACAAATGAGTTTATGGACACCAGGTTAAGAACCCCTGGACTGGGAGATCCTTAAGGTCTCTTCAAGTTCCAAATCCTATGATATTATGTAATTCTTTCCATCTACCATAAATCCCTAGAAAGCTCATACTACCCTCACTTTTGACTTTCAGGTCAGAGGATCAAACTATATTATCTCTGCTATCATTATAATCTGGAAATATACTCATCCCTTTACAAGAACTTCATTCTAATGAAATGTTTCTATCTCAATCACATTTTTAGCTCCTTTTTACATGATTATCATCTTTCATTTCTCCCCTAATATGTATCCTTCTTCTGCTAAGAATTTTCTCTGGCTTTGGTGACTGTTCCTGTTTTAAAAAAATCACAGGATGTGAGAGTTTTTGTATTTTCATCTTGAGTCTCTCCACCATGTTTGGAGACCTGGGAGGTTAGAGCTGCACTCCTAACATGCCTTGGCATATACAAATCAGATGAGCCTTGATTTGAACTCTCTCCTAGGGGACTGATCAAGGGCAGTGAAACATCTAGCAGTTTCAGGTGGTGTTTGTATGACTCAAAATAATCCATTGAGGAAAAGTCCATCTTGTGTTCTTCGCCCATTAGTAATGTCAGGACTGAACCCATCTGTGGAGTAGTGATCAGGGATTTGGAAGATTTCATGTTGTGTCTGAATATAAATACAACATAACCTTAGAGAGCTCAGCCAAAAGCCCCAAACCCTAAACGGGTGTGAGAAGGGTCACAGAGGTCCATTAGCTGAATGAATTCTTTCTGCTTGGCCCTAGATGGGAAAATGAAGAGTGAAATGTTGATGAGTTATGGTTGTTAATGAGTAAAAGTAACAAAGAGGAAGCTTTAGGCTTGATGGAAAGAGGAATTCCCTAAGAATTGGAACTGTGCAGAAGTAGAATGGGGTGCCTCAGGAGGTGATAGATTTCACCCCAGTGGAGGGCCTGGGGAAGGGGGAGGGTCAGGAGAAGACTGGAAGACCATTTGCCTGATGTGTTGTGTATTGTACGGCAGCTTGCCTGTGCCATGGATAGTGTTGGATTTAGAGAAGAAAGGTCTGCTTTTGAATTCCAACTTACTAGCTATGCGTACCTGGGCAAGGTACTTTTCCAGCTTTGGTTTCCTCATCTGTAAAATGGGGGTAGTAATTACTCCTCTTTTAAAGGATTATTGTTAGGCTCAAATGAGAGAACATACATATGTACATATATATGTATTTATGTGTGTATATATACATATATATATATATATATAGGTATAGATAGATACAGATATAAAGTGCTTTGTAAACTTAAAGCTTAGCTATACAAATACTATTACAATGATGATTCTTGTTCCAGTCTTAGACCTCCAAGGTCCCCTCTGAGATTCTAGTATGATCTGTGTGTTGACTGATTCTGACAGTGTATCGCGGAGGGATACATGTACTTCCTTCCATGGCTTCATGGCAGGCAATAAGCAGAAAGTACTGTTTATTTATTTAAAGAAGATGACTCATTCACTTGTAAAGTGCCTTGGGCTCTCTCCCTGTAGTCCTGACTCTAACACTTAGTGTGAACTGAGGGACTTTGGGCAAGGCTCTTAACCCCCTGAACTTCAGTTTACTTACCTGTAAAGTGACCTGAAATGGAGAATTGAAATTATTGTGCCATTAGATGCAAGGGGAGATGGGTTTAGGTCCAAATGATAGGGACAGTTACTTTAATATTATTTAGTTTTACTCAAGGAGACTCTAGGCTCAAGAGTTTCGATTTCTAAGAACTGAGAGCACTTTACTTTATGGGTCTTCTCTTAACAATTAAACTGCTTTGCATAGCAAGAACATTACTGGGGGGGGTCTGGTTTACTTATGTAAAAAATTACTGGGTGGCATATTGAAACACTTTGAGATTATTCATGACAGATGAAGCCTTTTTTTTTTTCCATTTCCACACTACAAACTTAGGTTGTTTTGGAGTTAATGGAGGTGGGAGGAAAATTATGATTTTTAAAAAAAAAAAACTCAACCTTAAAGTGATGTTGATTTTTAAAAATGTAAATACAGCATCCTGTTACATTGAAGAAAGAAGGAAGTGGAGCAATAACAGCCTGGATCGATATGGCAAGAATTATTGTAGGACATTAGGCTGGTATGTGATGTTCAAGGATTTCTTTCGCCTGGAAAATGAAAAGCCAGCCTATAAAAGGTGTTGTCTGCCTAGTCATCATAAGCTTTCTCATTTTAATGGGATGTATTGTCCTCCTGGAAGCAATAATCTCCTTTGGGTCATGGTTAAAATGATTTTGGTTCAATGTCAAAGTTTCATTACACAGAGCACATTTCTACAATGCAGCATAAGGAACAAAACTCCACCTGGTAGAAATTCTACATCGGCCACAATAATGTGCACAAATCTCACGGCTAGGACCCAATCACACCAGAGGGAGGCTCTCTATATGTGGAAGCAACAAATTCAACAAAAACTCATTAAAGGCTCACTCCGTGCTAGGGGGAGGAAGGGAGATGCCAAACTGAAACCATTCATACTGCCTGCCCTCAAGGAGTTTACATTTTACCTGGGGAGATGGACACAAATCAGTACAATGCACAGCAGAATTGAAAAGGGCAAAGGGGAGATCCTCTGAAAGCTTCTAAGAAAGATTTGAGGAGGAAGGAATCACTTCCAGCTAAAGGGTATCAGGGAAGGCTTCCAAGAGGGGAAGGTGCCTGAGACAGAACCAGAGGTATGCTGGAGACAACTCAGACTGCTTTCAAAAGCCAATAGTTAAAATTTTTAGTGTGAGCATTTATACCTTGGAAAAAGGCAAACTCTTCAAACCAGGGATTGATTTATTGTTTTGTTGATTGTTTAGCCCAGAGCTTCCCAAACTTATTTAGCTTACTGCCGCCTTAAAAAAAATTACTCAGCACCCCCCTGGAAATCTACTTTCTTTAACCCTTTAACATCTTTTTAAAAAAATTTGCATCATTTCAAAAAAATGTAAAATATAATTTTTAAAAAGTGCTGCATCTTAAATTTAATAAAGTATTGTCAATTTGTGGGGGTTTCCTGCATTGAAATTTTGATAATGCAATGTTGCATCATGTAATTGTATAGTATCATATTGTGAACAAGTTTTTATACACACATATTCCTGCAGATGCATGCTGGACTTCCAGACAATGCACAACACACTCACCTAACAACACTGACTTGTTAAGACTTGTCAATGGACTTGATCAATTATAACTTGCATCTCATGTTTATTTGGAAAATAATGTAATCATTATGACTTTAACTCTGTTACACAACAGATGAAATATGTATGAAGTTTTTCAAAATTCTCTTCTTTGTGCTTCCACTGCCTCCTTATTTTTATATGACATCCCCCAATTACATCCAAGGCAATCATTCCAGCACCTCCCAGGGGGTGTTTTCACCCACTTTGGGAATCCCTGGGCTCTTGATTAAAGAGAGTGATGGAAAAATGTTAATGATGCATTCTCCTCCTGGAAAGCCATAGTCAAACCTTTGCAACACATTCCTGGATAGAACTTGAAAGAAGGTGTGTTTGTGTATGGAAGAGAAGCCAAAATGCACAGTGGTAGAGGAAGATATCTGTTTTAGGTATGAGGGACAGTTTGAATATAGGGCACAGAGATGGAAAAGGGAAGAATGCAACCAAGAAATGGTGAGTGGTTGAGTGTAGTTAGAATATAGGTAGTGTTAAGGGTTGTGGTATAAGACAAAACTGAAGAGATAGGTTAGAACCAGATTGCAAAAAGATTTGAATGACAGGTTAAGGAATTTGTTCTTGATTTGGAAGCATTGAGGAACATTGAGAAGTGTAATGGTGTCCCTGAGGAGGGACATGAATGCAGGGCAGTATATTGGGAAGACTAAGTGGAGGCAGATTAAACAATTAGGAAACTATTCCAATAGGTGATGTTGACCTGCACCAGGGCACTGGCAGTAGGAGTGGAGAGGAGAGACAGATTTCAGAACCACCTAGAAATGTGATAATAATACTTCACATTTGCTATTTCTATGAACATTTTGCCCCAGTAGAATGTAAGCTCCTGGAGGACAGAGACTGTTTTATTTTTGTCTTTGTATCCTGCTGCCTTTCACAATGTTTGGCACATAGTAGACACCTAATAAAATGCTTATGAATTGACAGACTACATAGTACTTTATAATTTTTTTGAAGTGATTTCACATATATTATTTCATTTAATGCTCACAGAAACTCTATCAGGTAGGCAGGGCAAGTGTGTTATTTGCCACTATTTTGCCAGTGAGGAAACTGAGACTTATTGATTTTCTCCATATCAGAAAAGTTAGTGGCAGAGTTGTTCCCTGTACCCCTGTCTTTCAACTTCAAGCTTTCCACTGTGCCAGTGTATGTATGAGTGTTGTAACCTCAGAGAAGAAAACAAGCTTTACTGAAATTTGCAACTCAACTTCCATTATTACACACTATTTTCATTTGCTATTTTGTTTTCAGAGACAGTTTGTTTTAGAGGTTAAAATTTCCATTCTTGATTTTACCAAAAGAAGTATATTTAGCTGTGAACTTTGGAGCAAATGTAATCAATCAATTTCAACAAAGGCAAAGTAGAAAAACACATACATGTTATATATTTGTTTGTGTGTGTATGTGTTTCAGGGACATTAATAAAGCAGGACATAGATTTGCCTGGTCTTTTCAAAATTAAAAATGCCTGAAATTTCAAAGTCAATCCCTTCCAAATACAAGATGGTTCCCAGAGCCACCATTTTGTCAGTCTAGTCCTGGAGTAATTGATCATGTTTTTCCTGGATGTCCCTACATCATGGCCTGTAGTATAGAATTATCTTCACACTTCATTGGTCAGTTAACAGATATGAAGCACAAGTTTGGGGTGCACAAAATATTTGGAATTCTAACTTCCTCTAGAAATACAGGAATTTCTACTTCCCAAAACACATTCCTCCTTCTTCCCATATTCATAATGCTCAAAGGCATCAATTTTTCTTCACCTCTACCCAGACGCCACTCTAACAAGAGTCCAGGGGTTTCTGCCTTCATTGTTCATTGTTGTTGTTGTTCAATCATTTCAGTTGTGTCCAGTTCTTCATGATCCCATTTGGGGTTTTTTTGGCAAGATGCTGAAGTGGCTTTTCTTTCTCTGACTCATTTTACAGATGAAGAAACTGAAGCAAACAGAGTGTTGCCCAGGGTCACACAACTAGTAAGTGTCTGAGGCCAGATTTGAACTTAGGAAGAAGAGTCTTCCTGACTTCAGGTCCAGTACTCTATCTATGGCAGCACCTGGCTACCTGAGGACATGATTACCAATTTGGCATTGCACAAATCACTTAACCTCCCCAGGCCCTAATTTCCTCATCTATAAAATAAGGGAGTTGGACTAACTGGCTTCTGAGGTCTCCTCAAGTTCTAGAACTATGATTTCATGTGTGTGTATACATGTATGTATGTATATATAGATGTATGTGTATATGTATATGAATATGTATATGTATATATACACATATATATTCATGCTGGTAATTACAGTTAGCATTTACATAGTTCTGTAAGGTTTTCAAAGCAGTTTACAGTCGTCATCTCATTTAATCTTCACAACAACCCTGGGAGGTAGGTGCCATTATTATCCCCATTGTACTGATAGGAAACTGAAACAGACAGAAGTTAGGTGACTCATCCAGTGGCATGCAGCTACTTACGTGTCTGAGGCCAGATTTGAACTCATGCCTTCTTGACTCTAGGCCCAACTCTCTATCTACTATACCCTGCTCTAACTGCTTTGTAGTCTATTTACACCTGCTATATGTCTCTCCATTGCCCTATGAGTGATCTACAGTTTTGATTTCTCAGAGACTGTGGTATTCTATGATTCACAGTCACATAGTGTCATGGGAAGGATATTGGTGTTAAAAAAAAAGGAAATAAAAGAATGAGTTTTTGTTTGAAGAGAAGCTTGGGGTCATTGGAAGTGCTTGCTCTATAGCTTTTCTAATATAATCCTTCCCTTTCTCTTCCTTCTATTCATTTTTGGGCCCAGTTCATCTTTCATGTATCCAAGATATATATACTGACAGATCCATTCTATGGGCCATCCATCCAACCGCATATAGTCTGGACAACGGGCGTAAAGAATATGTCCACACTAAAGTGTCAAGATTTATATTAATCTCAGTCAGTTCAAAGCCACAGAACAACACTCTTCAGCAATGTCATTCAGGAATTCCATGAATTGCTGGTAAATAGGTCACATTCACAATACAGACAGTCAGGCTAAAGGAAGTTCCGAAAGCATGTTACTAGTCTGATCTGTATCTGAGCATTAGACGATAGATTTTAATCTGTGATCATTTGAGAAACCTCATCTCCCAATAAGTCCTGTCAATGTTTTCCTTCACTTTAAAGAAAGACTTTTGAAGTTCTAAGTCTTTAGCTACACTTGACAGCAGAGAAGTTTGAGAATTTTTTTGTTTGTTTTGCTTTTTGGAGGGGGGAAGGCAGGGCAGTTGGGGTTAAGTGACTTGCCCAAGGTTACACGGCTAGTAAATGTTAAGTGTCTGAGGCTGGATTTGAACTCAGGTCCTCCTGCCTCCAGGGTCGGTGCTCTATTCACTGTGCCACCTAGCTGCCCCTCAGTTTGAGAGTTCTTATCAAAGAAAGCAAATCCAAAGAAAATTGACAAAGAATTTTATGGGTTAATACAGGGTCACTCTTGCTGCAGGTTCTGTACTTTGGGTTGAATGTCATCCCATTACCACCACTGACACCCTTGTCACCTTTCCTTTACTGTCCATGTCCAACCCTATGGATGCCAGTCATTATTTCATCCCTTTGTGCCAATTTAGCATGCATTATGCTCCCAGCCCAGACCCTCAAAGTGAAACCCTGATTCTTCACCAGGATCAAGTAGACACCATGGCATGAAAAGACCTGGGGGAGCCTAATCCCACACATTTGTCCCCTAATTGGTGCTTGTTAACCATAAACAATTGTTCCTCCATCATGGAGTCTTCAAGCCATTAATAGTAGGGGAGGGGAAAAAGAAACTTCAGGTGGGAGTGTGTGACCTTGATACCCCATATGGATGATGTAGGGCCCTAGGAACAGTCTAGTGTGACTCAAACAGACTTTGAGGTGGTCCCAGTGATCACGGAATCTTAGAGCTTTCTCACCCAGTTAAGGTGGCCTTTTGTCAACAAAAATGGCCATCAAGCCTCTGCTTCAAGTCTGCAACAGCAGAGAGGGCTAGCTAGAAACTCAGTGAAAAATATCTGAGGGTTAAGTGGTCTACAGACTTCATATGAATCAGCCACCTGTGCAGGCTGCCAGGAAAGCTAAGGTATATTAATGAGGTGTGATATCTAGGACAAGGGAGCTTTTTGTCCAGCTGCACTTCACAAGGGTTTGCTGGTTTAACAACCAGTTCTCTGGGAGGAAAATGTAAGTGAGACAGTTTAAAATCTAATCTATATTGTTAACATTTTCTTCATCAGTTTCTCAAGCCTAAATAATCAACAAAACAATGAAATTGAGCTCTGACATATATCATTTGCCAGTTTCCTAGGTAAAAATGCTCCCACAGAAAATTTAACAATTAAATCCTATGAGCCAGTTTGAGCTGGTTCCAGCACACCCCTGACTCAGATTATACCTAGGGTATTTTGTTCACTTTTGGATTCTTCATTTTAGGAGGGAAAGTGACATATTGAGAGCTAGGCAACCACACTATTGAGGAGGATAGAAACTATGCTGTCTAGGACGGGTTAATGAAACTGTAGTTGCTTAGCCTGAAGAAGAGAAGATTTAGGAGGGACATGATAGCTGTCTTCAAGCATTTGAAGGATTATCATGTCTAAGAGGGAACAGACTTATTCTTCTTAGACCCAGAGGGAAGGAGGAAGATTAATGGGTGAAAGTTACAAAGAAGCATATTTCAGTTTGACATAAGAAAAAAGCTCCTGAACAAATAAATTTCTCCAAAAATGGAATGGCTTGCCTTAAGGGGTAGTGAGTTCCCCATCACTAGAGGTTTTCAGTCAGAGGCAGAATGATTATTTGTTAGGGATGTTGCATAAGAAGCACAACAATACTTCAGGTAGGTGTTGACATAGATGGCTTCTAAGATCCTTCCCAACTCTAAGATTCTTTGAATCTTTCTTTCTAGTACTCGAATGCTCACTACCTCTTCAGATGGCCCATTCCATTTTTAGGTAGCTAGAACCATTAGAAAGTTCTTTCTTACACTGGGCCAAAGTCTGCTTTCTTATCTCTTGGTCTTAGTGTTGTCTTCTGTAGCCACAAAATAAGCCTACTACAAATACTTGCAGACTGCTATCAAATACCTCCATCTACCTCTGGAGTTTGGGACCCTAGCTTCCTTGGGAATATCCCATCTTAGAATGACCAGAGATCTCCACTCTGGGGAATGTGGAAAGTGGAGTGAGTCTGGCCCCTCAGCCCCTTGTCCTGAATCAGGGCTTGCTGAGGCAGATTCATGGGCAATACCACGGTGGTGGAGTGGAAAAACCGGGGAATCCTAAAGCTGAATCCCAGCTCTCCTATGGGCTACCTGTGGGACCTCTTTGTGCTGTGGTTTTCTTATCTGTAAAACAAAGCAGTTAGACTAAATGGTGGTTGAAGTCCTTTCCTACTTAAACATTCTTTAGTTTAACAATCTCAGACAAAGCCAACTGAGAAATAAACACAGAAATTTGAGGTAATACCTGATATCAAGCAGTAAACCTCAAGAGATCACAGTGCAGGTATATTTTCTTCCATTAACTCTGCATAAATCTTTTAAGTGCCTCATTATTTACAAGTTGTCTTCTTCATCAGAAGGCAAACTCCTTGATGGCAGGAACTGCATTGTGCCCTTCTTTGTATCTAAAGCTTGTGGCACTCAGTAAGGAAGGGAAAGGGAAGGGAAGAATTTATATAGCACTCATTATGGGCCAAGCACTGTCCTAAGCACTTTTTACAAAAATTATTTCCTTTGACTTGGTAAGTATTTGATGAATAACTATCAGTCAGAAAAATGTGCTATCCATGAGGAACAAGAGATTTTCCACATTGTGTGAGAGATGTCCTCTAGATGGTTTGCCCATGGTGGTCAACCAAAGAACCATCTTAGAGGTGGGCATCAGAAGAACATAAGTCTCCAGCAGGCACATACATGTATACACAAATGTATCTCAGTCAGAGATTAGCAATCTTCTTAGCCCTGGCTTTTAGTAATGATGTCGATGCTCCTGGGGGGTCTAAGACATAGACAAAGAAGGAGAAAAGAGATGAACAGATGGAAATGAAATTCTCATTTGTGGGAAAAGAAAAATGGAGGAAGAGGTTGGGGGACTTGGGAAGAATCAGTTAATCAACACACATCCATCAAACATCCATTGTGTACCAAGTACTGTGCTAAGTGCTTTGTGTGGTTTGAGCCTATTTCAACCACCAACTTTCCAAAAAAGGGTTTGTTTTCTTATCTCAGCAATAAACACTTCTCCACTGGACAGAGGTGAGAAAAAAGGAACTGGATTGTGTCTCTTCTGCCTTGGCCCTTCCTCCCAATTAATGCTGTCTACTCTCACTCTCACCACTCTAACCCCTAGAGAAAGAGAGGAAGGAGTTGGAAAGATAGTGAGAACTCAGAGAAAGAAAATGGAGGAGGAAAAGGATGGAAGGGAAAGAGATGAGTAAGGGAGTGAAGGGAGAAGAGATTAGAGGGGAAGGGAGAAATTAAGAAGGAGCAAGAGAAGGGAATTGAGGAACAAGGAGGGGGAGATAATAGCTTACTTTTGAATATTAATTTGCAGAGTCCAAAATATTTTCCCCACACATAGCCTCCTCATAATGACTTAATGAGGCAGGTAAAATATTGCTTGTTGTCATTATTGTTATTGCTGTGGTGGATGTTGTTTCTTCATCCTGGAACAGGATCAATGACATGAGGGTGATGTCTTTGAGTTGTGCATGAATTGGATTTAAGTGAGGCAGAGCTGTACAAAATATTCCTATTTCACAGGTGAGAGAACTAAGGCTGAGAGATGTTTAGTACCTTGTTCAAGATAAACTACACCATGCCATAATGCTTGGAGCATGTGGCTGGGAGTTATAGAAACTTAATATTGAATCTGGTCTTGGACAGTCCTAGTTGTGTGACCCTGGGCATGTCATTTAACCTGTCTGCCTCAGTCTCCTCACTTGTAAAATAAGCATAATCAACTGTACTTCTCAGGGTTGTCATTAAGGAGCAAATGAAATATTAGTAAAGCACTTAGCACAGTGACTGGCACATAGGAAGTACTTAATAAATGTTTGTTCCCTTCCCTCAAGGTCACCTATTATTAAGTGGCATAGGCAGGACTTGAACCCATCATTCATGGGGTCACCAGATTTGCAGGTGGAAGGAACCTTAGCCTCCTCACTTTGAGAGGTAGTATGGTATAGGAGGGAGTCAGAGGGCTGCAGAACTTTGGAGTGCACCCAACCAGATTCAGATTTAATTGGGAAATGTTTAACAAAACATAAATAAAAACACAATATAGATAATGTTAATATGTGGTTTTCTAAGTCAATATGTAACCTAATATCCCTGAATCAGAATGCTAGATCCGAGTCAGAAAACCTGACTTTGAATCCCGCCTCCGATATGTCCAAGTAGCATGGCCAAGGAGAAGTCTTTTAGCCTCTTGGAGATTCAGTTTCTCCATCTACAAAATCAGGATGATAATATGTGTGGCATCTGGCTCACAGGGAGGCTGAGGCTCCACTGAGATAATGTACGTGTACTCTTCACAAACATCAGAGCGCTATGTAAACGCAAGCTCTTTGTATTATTAAAGAGGAGGCAGCAAGGTCTCAAAGAGATTCCATGACTCATTCAGGTAGCAAGGCAGAGCCAGCATCTGAACCCAGGGTTTCCACTACAGCAGAATATGGGAAATAGAGAGGGGTACATGGGAAGGGAGAGAGAGAAAAGATGTAGATGTAGAGGAGAGAGCAAAGAAAGGGAGAAGGACAGGGAGAGGGGATTCCAATTTTAACTTTGCTGTGTGACCTTGAGCAGTTCTGTTCTGGGCCTCAATTCTGGTAGCTATAAAACGAGCAGGTAGAACTAAATGATCTTTGGGGTCCCTGTTTGCACGGCTATTATACGGGAAGGAGTGAAAAAAAGGAAAAGAGAAAGGAGTCGAGAAGTCGCTAAGGAACTGGTGGCGTTTCTTACCTTTTCAGAAATATAAGGAAATGAGCGTCTAACCAACAATAGCTGTAAGGTTTCCTGCCTACCGGACCTTGATGCAAGCCCTGCAAAGCAGAGACTGAGGGGGCATTGATGTTTGTCGTCCATTTTATTTTATTTTTTTTCCCCTCGGTTACATGTAAAAACAGTTTTTAACTTTTCATCCACTTTAGAAATGCACTCAGCAAAAAACAATTGTCATCTTCTGAGTGGAGACAACCTTCAGTCTGCCATGTTTCTCTGAGATCCCCAGGGATTATGGGAGCATATATTTAGATCTGGAAGGAATCGTAAGATTCCACCTCCTTCCCTTTGCAGATGAGGAAATTAAAGCCGAGAGGTTAACAGTTAAGATAATACAGGTGATGAGCAGCAGAAACAAAATTCTTATAAGTCAAATACACTGTTCTTCCAAAGTGTCAGTCAACCTCATTTCCTAGTAAGTGGAAAGGCATCTATTCCAGAAAAGGATGATAGGTGGGCTGGCATTTCCTCCCCACAGCTAGCCCTTCCTTTGGGGTGCTGTTTGTGATTTTGACTCAGATCCAGCAAGCAGCCCATGATGCCTTAGAGGAAAATTCACCTGTGCTTAGGCAAAGGGTTTCAGCAAAGTCTCACAGACCATTTTGTTTTTGTGGGTTTTCTATTGGTATCTATGTTGGCTTCTGAAATCACTAGCCATCCCTTCCCTTTTCCCCCTAAATCAGCAGAAAATGCTGGGCCCCAAACTGCTGAGCAGAAGAAGCAAGGCAATATTATCATTTCACTCAGCACAACAAAGATTAAACCTTTCCTTAATGCCATTTCATCCAGGATCATGTCCCTGCCTAGGACTATCTCTGTATTTTGGAGCCTCTATGTATTTCTCACATGTATGACATATATACACATATATAAATATACAAACATATATACTCATATATACACATATGCAAGTGTATATTTGTGTGTGTGTGCACACAGCTACAGATTCGATGAATTTGGGTTTTGTTTTGTTTTACTCTGGACCTGTGATTCATTGGTGGAAACTTACAATATGGAAACTCTCTCCTCTTATACACATTAGCAACTCATCTTCAACTAACCAAAACAATCAATCAGCAAGCATTTACTAAGCAAGTAGTCTTAGAGTTGCCAGGAGGTATAGAGAGGTTTAGTGACTAGCCCGTGGTTCTAGAGCTGGCTGGGGTCAGAGATAGGACTTAAACCCTGGTCTTTCTGACTCTTTCCATTATGCCACACTGCAGATAAATAGACAGACAGACAGATAAGACACAGGACAGACAGATCAATAGGTTGATAGATCAATTGATGGATGGATACACTGATGCTTATTAATAGATAGACAAGATGGAAAGATATATCAATAGACTGATAGATCGACAGACTGATGGACAGATGGATGAATGCACAGATGCAGGTAGGTGGATAGATGGATGCACAGCTATAGATAGACAAATGTGTAAATTGTTTTTATTTATTTTTTCATATATGTGTAAATTTAAATATACTTCAATACTCAGAAAACCTGGGATGTCATTGGTGCTACCTGTTAACATAGATCAGCAACATCACCCCCACACACAGACATATACCTTAGTACACAGTCTTCGAGGGATAAATAAAAATAAATTTAAAATAAGTAAATAAATAATCCCCTGATGACCAACCTTTGTTAATGAACATCTCTGAATTCATATAGCCCACGGGTGGGGAACCTGTGGCCTCGAGGTCACATGTGACACTCTAGGTCCTCAAGTGTGGGCCTTTGACTGAATCCAAACTTCACAGAACAAATGCCCTTAATAAAATGATTTATTAGAAAATCTGAAACTCAAGGGACTCTGGAACCAAATGTTGTAAACTAAAAGTAAATAAACAAACCAACTAAAAAAAATATTAAACAAAAAGGATTTGTTCTAGAAAACTTGGACTCACTCAAAAGGCTGCACCCAAGGACATGTGGCCTTGAGGTTACAAGTTCCTCACCCTTGACTTAGGGTGATTGTTCAGTTTCCTCATCTTTAAAGCGAAGGGCTTAGAACCTTAAGGTCCCTGCACAATCTTAACGTATCGTCCACAATTCCTTTCTTCAGCTGAGATCTCTGGGAATCTCAGAGAAGCATGACAGGCTGAATTTTGTCTCCACTGAGAAGTGTGAGATGACAATTGGCCTTTGCTGAGTGGATATCTAAAATGAATGAAAATCATCAGTGCCCCCTAGGTTTCTGCTTTACAGGGTTTGTGTCAACTTCAAGCAGGGGCGAGACTTCACAAGACATCAGTTATTTTTGGTTGGATGTTAATTTTATTCTGTTTCTGAATAGGTAAAGATTGTCATATGGCAGACACTCTGCTGCCAGGATGGTTTTCAAAAGTTCTCCAACCCCAGGTCAACAGAGTTTCCGCTTCATGGCACAGCAATATTTAGTCAATGGGACATGAGTTCTAATCCCACCTTTGCCAGTGATTACCTGTATGATCTTGCACAAGTATCCTGCCCTCTGTTTCCTTATCTGTAAAATAAAAGCATTGGATGAATGACCCCTTTACCCATCTCTAAGTGATCCTAGAGACTCAAGTCTTTATGAGCTCAGAATTGCTTCCACACGCTGCAGTGAGGTTAGAGACTCAAGTCTTTAAAAGCTCAGAATTGCTTCCACGCGCTGCAGTGAGGTTGGAGGGCTGATTGTGGAGGTATGTGTGTGGTGGGGGAGGACAAAGCCATTGAAATATTTTCCCCCTTTAGGCTATACCTACAATTCTGTTAGTTTGGGGGAACTCCCCAAGCCAAAACTTCTTCCACCCCTCGAAACGTTAGAGAGTTTTTTTTTAATAATTAGAGTTACAATTAGGAAATAACAATTAGAGAGTTCTGTGGGCCATGGGGAAGTTTTGAAATGTCCCAGATCATACAGATGGATGTTTTAGAGGTAGTACTTCAACCTAGATCTTTCTGACTCTAAGACTGAGTCTCCATTTTCTTTGTCTCAATACTTCTCATTTAAATAGGTAGAAATGTATATTATGTGGACAGCTAGGTGGACAGTGGATAGAGCTCTGGACCTGGAGTTAGGAAGACCTGAATTCAAATTTGGCCTCAGATACCTACTAGCTGTGTGACCCTGGGTAAGTCACTTAACCCTGTTTGCCTCAGTTTCCTCATCTATAAAATGAGCTGGAGAAGGAAATGGCAAACCACTTCAATGGTTTACAGCAGAATCTCAGACATGACTGAAATGACTAAACAACAACATACATTATGTATAAATATGTATTCTGAGGCAATAGTTCCACTTAATACATGGCTATAAAGAATATGTAACATCAAGCAACAACCATTTGTCGAATACCAGACACCATGCTAGGTAATGGGATGGATGGTGCAGAAGGAAATAAGTGTTTTTTAAGCATCTACTGTTTGCCAGGCAGTGTGATTAAGTGCTTTATAAATATCCCATTTAGTCCTTACAGCCACTCTGAGACATAAGTGCTGTCACGATCCCTGTTTTACAGTTGAGGAATTTGAGATAGACAGATGTTAAGTGACTTGCCCAGAGTTACAGTCTGAGGCTGGATTCGAACTCATGTCTCTCCTGACTCTAGGCCCAGTGCTCTATCCTCTGTTCTACCTAGCTGATCTCAAAACAAACTCAAGATGCTAGGCATACAAAAACAAGAAATGAAATAGTCCCTACTCCCCAAAAGTTTACGTTCTATCTGTGTACATATATTAATATGTATGAAATAAATGTATACTGAATCAAAGTAAAATAAATTCAAAGCAGTTGAATAAAAGGTAATTTGGGAAGTTGTAGAAAGCAGGAAAGGTTTCCAATACAAGGTGGTGTGGCATTTGAAGGAAGTGAGGGATCGATTTTGTCCAAGGAGGAGGTAAACGGGGAGTACATTCCAGGCATGGAGGACAGCCAGTCAATGAACAGCAGAAATGTGAGACGGTGCCATGTGAAGGACAGATGGAAGGCAGGTTTGGCAGAGCTCTAGTAGGTGCTAAAGGGAATAAGGCAGGTTGGGACTGAGTTGTTAAGGGCTTTAAATGCCCAACAAGGGAGTTTACATCTTATCCTAGAAGTGATAGGGAGCCAGTGGAATTTAATGAGAAAGGAGGTAACCCACTCAGATTTGTGTTTAAGAAAAATCCTTCTGCATGTCTTATACTTGAGATCCTCTCATGTTCAATAGCCCATGGGTTTGCATCCCCATCTCTGAATTTAGCTTGCCTTTCCTGTGCATACATCTCCAAGAAAGTCCTGCTCCAGGTCCCATCTCAGAGCTCCTCTACCCAGGATGGGGTCAACCTTCTTCCAAATTCTACTGGTGAAGTGTCTGACTTAGAAAGACTCAGACTATGGTAGCACTAGCAGCAACCTCAGAGACCATCTAGGGAAGTGGCATGACAGTGGAAAGAATAGATTCTGAAGTCATAGGGCTTACATTTAAATTCTGCCTCCTGGTGTGACCTTGAGCAGGGCGCTTAACTTTCCTGGGCCTAAGTTTCCTCTTCTGTAAAATGGGGGACTTGTACTAGATGACCGCTGAGGTACTTTCGGGTCTAGAGTTAGAATTGCAGCACAGCCCCCCATTTCACTGATGAAGAAACTGAGATTGAGCATGGTGTATGTAAGTCATGGAGAAACACTTACATGCTTGTTTCCACTTGCTCAAGGACACAAATACAGACACACTTTGTTTTATTGTGCTTTTTAAAAATTGTACTTCATAGCTATTGCATTTTTTTTTTTTTACAAATTGAAGGTTTGTGGTAACTCTACATCAGGCAAGTCTATGGG
>CM053584.1:49435587-49523229 GCA_028627135.1 Pseudochirops cupreus | reverse complement strand
GCTAAATACACTCTAAATTAGGTATCTTGCCCTACAGGAGAATAGGGGGGAAGGGGATGAAAGGGAGAAGGATGGAGGGGAGGGCAGGTTGGGGGGGAGGGTTGTTAGAAGCACACACTTCTATAAAGGGACAGGGACAAAGTAGAGAATAGAACAAGTGGGGGGCAGAATAGGAAGGAGGGAAATATAGTCAATCTTTCACAATATATCCATTGTGGAGATGTTCTGCATAACTACATATGTATGGCCTGTATTGAATTGCTTGTCTTTCCAGTAGCGGTGGGTGATGAGGGAGGAAGGGAAAGAATCTAGAATTTAAAGTTCTAAAATCAAATGTTAAAAAAAATATATATATTATATATATATAATTATTATTATTATTTACATGCAGCTGGGTAATAAGATATATAGGCACTGGGGTAGGGAGATCCATCTTGCCCTACTACAAAGTCAGAGGGGTGATGGGGGAGGATATAGGAGACAGCAGATTGGGGGAGGGGATATACAGTGGGATCGCTGTTTTGGAGTGATGAGTAGGGGAAAGACAGGGAGAAAATTTGTAACTCAAAATCTTGTGGAAATGAATGATGTAAACTAAAAATAAACAAAAGTTAATCTAAAAAATTTTTTTAAATACTCAAAAAAATTAATGCTAAAATTTTTCTTGACATATAACTGGGAGAAAATAAAATACTATTTAAAAAAGATTATAAATCATAGGATTTCAAGCTGGATAGGCCCTTAGAGGTCATAGAGTCCAGCCCTATTATTTGAAGTAGAAGGTAACTCTTTGAGGGAATGGTTTATTTCTCTCTTTTTGTTTTGTCTTTTTTACTTCAGTTCCTGGTATAGTGCCTTGGACATTTTCTTTTGACCTGCATTTGCAATTTTATTAATGTAGGGGATTCCCTGTGTGCGAAAATCCCTCCAGTGATGTCAGTCAGCGACTTCTCTATAATTTATGATCTCAGCTGCTCAGGGACACTGAGAGGTTTAGTGATTCGTAGAATCCACACAGACCAGTTGGTTCAATCAGTCAACAACAATCAGTTAACTGTTTACTATGTGCTAGGCATTAAACAAAGAGCTGAGGATACAAAGAAAAGCAGAAAACATGGTTCCTGTTTTCAAGGAGCTCACATTTTAATAGGGGAGACATCATGCAAGTAACCGTACATCTAAGGTCTGTGTCAGTGGCAGGACTTGAACCCAGGTCCATTACTTTAGCTCACTGTCCATTAGTGTTTCTTACCTTCCACCTGACCTCCAGGGTCCTGTCCAGCTTGAAATCCTATGATCTATAACCAAAAGTAGAGCTGCACATATTACGTACCTAATGTTTGTTGAAATGAATCTAATTTTGCAGATGAGGAAATTGAAGCCATCAAAAGCTTATGAAGTATAGAGCTGAGGATGTGTGGGGAAACATCTCCCCAGAAGGGGCCTTTTTGGCATCATAATTTATATGCCATTCACATTTGAATTTGTATAATTTATATATGTAATAATTATATATTACATGTAGATAATTTATATAAGCGAGTAGTATAAGGGACTGTTAAAGGCTTTAACTTTTTTGAAAAAAAACCTATTGCCCTCTGCTAATTATAGGAGTCCGTTTTCTCAACTATAAAACGAAGGTGGTAGATATGATCTCAGAGCCTCTTTTCGACTCTAGAATTCTGTGATTTTGAGAATTGTTTCATGGGAGTATGCTGACAAACAAAGGCTCATTGATGCCCAGGTGGGCATAGCCATGAGCCCTTCCACCATCCTGGGAATTCATCTTCTCCTCTTCCATCAATATCACTCACACCCATGATTCAATCTGTTTCATACTCCAATCCACTGTGGAAGAGGCAGAACTAAACGCCTATTTATTTCCCAAGCCAGAGATGATGGCATCTCAGTGGTGACTAACATAATCCATCTAGAGAGAGGAGACTTATTATAAAGCCTTTTGGCAATCTGTCTGGAGGTTAGGTCATACTCAGTATCAAGGGGTTATATTGGTTTTAAAAAAAAATGTTCTCTTCACTCTTCCATGGTGGTAAGAAGAAAAGGAGCGCCACTGGTGGACGTGACTATGGCTGTCATGCCTCATCTTCCCTGTCTACTCTACCTGTTACAAAGGATTCTTGCCCTCTGGACTTGGGAAGTTTTGCTTCTTGGGGGCATCTTCCCTGTCTACTCTACCTGCTACAAAGGGTTCAAGGGTCAATCTTGCCCTTTGGACTTGGGAAGTTTTGCTTCTTGGGGGCAGAAGGGAATGGAGGAGGGAGGCCAGCTTTGGTGAGAGAGGGGAAAGATAATGCTGACTGACTACTAAGAAATGAGCTTTACAGGAAAGTCAGAGTGAGAAGAGAGGTTCACTCCACCCCACCCACTCTAAGTGAGATACAGATTCAAAATAAAGCCTGAGGGAGAGCCAGGAAGACCAGACTGTCATTTATTCATAATGAAGGACACCTGGGGCCAGTGGAATCTGACCTTTCATTTTATTTATTAAAAAAAAGTAATTGCATCTTAGTGATATCATTCTTTTTTTATATCACATTCATTTCTGAATGTATCTCCTGCCCTCTTCCCTAGTGAGCCATCACTTGTAACTAAGATTTTAAAAGAAAATTAAAAAACAAAACAATTCAATAAAACCAACCCATTGACTCTCTCACAGATAATATTCTACACCTATAATCTCCTGTTGTCATTCAGTCATGTTTGATTCTTTGTGATCCTATTTGGAGTTTTCTTGGCAAGGATACTGAAGCGGTTTGCCATTTCCTCCTCCAACTCATTTTATAGATGAGGAAACAGGAAAAAGCAGGGTTAAGTGACTTGCCCAGAGTCACACAGCTATAAGTGTCTGAGGCCAGACTTGAGCTCAGGTTTTCCTGACTCCAGGTCCAGAGCTCTAGCCTTTGCCCCAACTACCTGCCCTTATCTCTACAAAAAAGTGAAGGAGGTACATCTTCTCAACTCATTTCCAGGGTTGGGCTTTGACCTTTCTTTAGAACCAACAACTACAGACCCTTTGAGAGAGGACAGGTGAAGAAACTGGTTTGTCCAGACTTATACAGTTATTATGTGTTAGAGATAGGATTCCAAGTCCAAACTCCATGATACCATGTCCAGAAAGGTCTGGGGTTAGAGGCAGAGAAGGGTAAAATGAATCATTATTTTCCTTTTGAGGCACTTATGCTCATATGTAAGTTTTCAAGTCACTGAGAGAAATAGTAAGGTAGGTGGCAAGGAAGGATACACAGTCCAAGCCTCCTTGGTTAGTATCAGCCTTTGGAGGCAAAAACTCTAGATTCCTAGCTGTATTATTGACTCTCAAAGCTATTTCTCCTCCATGTTGTTGTTACTGAGTCATTTCAGATGTGTCTGACTCTTTGTTACCCCATTCCGGGTTTTCTTGGCAAAAATACTAGAGTGGTTTGTGATTTCCTTCTCCAGTTCATTTTACATACAAATGAGGAAAGTGAGGCAAACAGGGCTAAGTGACTTGCCCAGGGTCACACAGCTAGTAAGTATCTGAGGTCACATTTGAACTCAGGTAGATGAGTCTTCCTAATTCCAAACCCAGTGCTATCTTCTGTGTAACCTAGCTGCCCATGTGCCCTAGTTTATCACTTCCTGTAAAATGAGGCTGATAGTAAGGCATGACCCCCAACCCACTCAGTGAATCTACTTGGAGAACCAAGACATAGCTTTTGTGACAGTAGGGTAGAGTTTCTAGCAATTGATTTTTCAACTGAAAAGGTTGGAGCCATGTCAATGTCATTTTGTAATTTGGTTCAACTAAGGGTACAGTTTGAATCAACAAGTATTCATTAAACCCAATATGCCCAGCACTGTGTTAGACAACCTGGGCAATACAAGAAGATGCCGCTGCCATCCCTTGGTACCTTATCATTTATTTTGGGAAAAAAGGCACAAGAGACAATGAAAGAACAGTTCAAAGGTGTCTCTAAGCAAGGGTCAGACTATCCTCAAGTCTTAAGGGAATTCAAAGTAATGGAAACATCATTGTGAATGAGATGATAATTACAGAAGGCTTCCCAGAAGAGGTTAATCTTTAAGATGTAACTAGGATTTGCCTTTGCAGAAAAGAGGTCAAAGACAATTACAGACAGAAGAAAATAGCATGATTGAAGGTACGGATGTGGGCATGAGTATTGCATGTTTGGCACACTGTGAGAAGACCAGTCTGGCTGGAATGGAAGATGGGTACTGGAGAGTAGTGGAGAAAGTTGGAAAGTCTCGTAGGGTTAATTGGTAAAAAGCTTTGAATGCCTTATTGAGACTATAAAATGAGAAAGTATAGCTCACTTTGGAGTCAGGAGAGCTGGGTTCAAATACCACCTTAGATATTTGCTAGCTATTGTGATGATGGACAAGTTACTAAACCTCTGACAGACTCAGCTTTCTCATCTATAAAATGGCAATAATATTAATTGTACTATCCACCATGTCCATACAGCACTTTGCAAATATTAAAGTACAACACAGATGTTATTGTTAAGCTCCATTACTAGACTGCAAGTTCCATGAGGTCAGTGGCTTTTGTCTTATACATGTTTGTTGAATTAATTGATAGGTAATATAATGAGAGTTCATCATAAAAAGCTATTGTAGTTGTTTTTTCAGGGGAGTGACATGATAAAAATGTTATTTTAGGAAGGTTAGTCTGAAATCTTGTGCAGGGCATGTTAGAATTGGGAATGACATATGTGTGTGTGTGTGTGTGTGTGTGTGTGTGTGTGTGTGTGTTTAGCGGGGAATGACAGAAATCAAGTTACAAGCTGAATATTGAAGGGGAAAGACTAAGAGATAAGCTCCAGAAACTGAGAACTGAGAGAACAGAATTTCAGGGTCAGAAGAG
The DNA here is from genome assembly GCA_028627135.1 of Pseudochirops cupreus. NCBI lineage: Eukaryota > Metazoa > Chordata > Mammalia > Diprotodontia > Pseudocheiridae > Pseudochirops > Pseudochirops cupreus. The sequence continues at coordinate 49,518,341 of CM053584.1, read as the reverse complement.
ACCTCGGAAGTTGCCTAGTCCCACTTATACCTAGCTGGGAACTCTTCCTCCAATAATATCCCCTTCCAATCTCTGTTTAAAGATCTCCAAATAATGTATGCACTGATAATACTAACTTCCATTTACATAGCATTTTAAAGTTCACAAAATGCTTTCCTATGATGTAGGTAATACAAAAATTGCCCCCATTTTATACATTAGAAAAGTGAGGATCGGGAAAATTAGACCATGGTCACGCTGCTAGTAAATATTAGATTTAATATTCAAACACAGGTCCCTCCTGAGTTTATTTTGCCTTTCACACTGCCTTTGGCAGAAATGAGGAAATGGGGGTAAGGTAATGTGTTTGTGTTAATGACAAGATAGTGAAGGTTCTGAAAGCAGCTGGACTAGGATTTGATGTGGACCTGGGAGTCATCAGTCTGAAAATGACAAGAAAAGCTTGGACAGTGAAAAATGGGGTTATGGAGTACAAGGAGAAAGATTAGCATTATTTTAAAATCATAGGATTGAAAGTGATTTTTGGAAAGATGCTGAATCTACCCCCATCTTCAAGCATATGTGAACTTGAATCATTCCCCACCTCCAAATAGCTTGCTCTGCCTTCTTTAAGGTTACCAGAGGGGAAAATTTCACCATCCCTTTCAACATGGTCGTTGTGAGGCTTAAATGAAATAATGGACGACAAGCACTTTGCAAGCCTGAAAATACCATGTAAATGCCTGTTAATGTTAGTTGTTGCTTTTAGCCTTCAAGCCTCAGGCCTCCAGTCTAGTGATGATTTCATTCCCTGAGTCTTCTGCATCCCAGCTGAGTTCAAACAATGTTTATAAAGCAATTTAGGGGTGTGCTGGGAAATATTTAACAATCTGGCTGGTGGGGGGAGGGGAGGAAGACATGCAAACACATTTTTAAATTCAATCTGCATCATTAAATTTTCTTGAGTCTAAAAAATCAAGAAAACAATAAATCAAGCACTGATTTCTAGATTTCTGAGGTGTAAATGATCACATTAAACCCTTGATGATTAAGCAGTCTTCACCATTGTTTAAATAAACATTCATTTGTGAAGTTTTTCCCAATGTCTAACCTAAATTCCTCTTGAGGCTTATAGAATTATAGTTTCAGAGTTGAAAGGGGACCCCTATTTCTCTCCTTTTCAGTAGTATAACAATTATTCCTGATATTATCTTTTTTTTTAATATTTGAAGATAGTGTCCCTCCATCTTTTGTCTTAAGATCATTCAGTTGCCCCCCACCCTCACCCCTTCTCCATAGTGACTAATCCTGGTTCCCTAACTCTGGGTTTACCAGCCAGCCCACTTAACCTTTTTGAGTCATACATGTTCTTGCCAATGGCTTTTACCCCACTTCTTAAATGAAAGTCACCCCCACTAGGAAATTAGTTTTCAGAATTTGGAGGGACCTCCCATCTAGTCCAACCTGTACCTGAGAGAGTCCCCTCTACACTGTGTCTGACATTGGTCAATCAGACTTTTCTTGAGGACAGTGGTTTCCTCCTTTCTTTTTTCTTAATAATTAATTAAGTTTGAATTTTCAACATCTACTTCCATAAGATTTTGAGTTTTAAATTTTCTTGCCCTCCCTCTCCTCTCCCTTCCCCAAGATGGAGTGCAGTCTGATATGGACTCTACATACACATTCATATTAAACATTTTCACATTAGTCATGATGGAAAGAAGGATTAGAAGCAATGTGAGGAACCACAAGAAAGAAGAAACAAAACAAAACAACAAAAGAAAAAGAGTAAATAGTATGCTTCCTTCTGCATTCAGACTCCAGACTTCTTTCTTTAGATGTGGATGGCATTTTCCATCATGAGTCTTTGGGAGTGGTCTTAGATCCTTATGTTGCTGAGAAGAGCTAAGACTATCAAAGTTAGGCATCATACAATGTGGCTGTGACTATGTACAATATTGTCTTGTTTCTGCTCATTTCATTCAGCCTCAGTTCATAGTCTTTCCAGGTTTTTCTAAAGTCTGCCTGCTCATCATTTCTTCTAGCACAATAATATTCCAGGTTTCCTCCTTTCTTAAGGAGGAACTTAACCCACATTCCACCCTGAGATAGCTCCAATGATCAGGAAGTTTTCCCCTAACAATCAAACATTTATCTGCCTCTTTGCAACTTGTCACAACACAACAGTTTGTTCTCTGGGGGCAAGGAGGACAAATCCAATCTCCTTTCCTCATAACCATCCTTCAAGTGCTTAAGTTGGCTATTATATCCCACTTTTGTTGTTGTTCAGTCATGTCTGACTCTTCATGACCCAATTTGGGGTGATACTGAAGTGGCTTGTCATTTCCTTTTCCAGTTCATTTTACAGATGTGGCAACTGAGCAAACAGGATTAATAAGTGACTTGCCCAGGGTCACCCAGCTTGTAAGTATCTGAGGTCGGATTTGAACTCATGAAGATGAGACTTCCTGACTTCAGTCCTGGCATTCTATCTACTGTTCCACCTAGCTGACCTATGTCCTACTCATCTTACATTTTATCCTTGTAGCACCTAATTCCAATAAGGATAAAGTGTTTTTTCCTCTTTCCTCCATCCCTTATCAACCCTCTTTGCCTGAGTCTCATCAATCCAACTTCCCTCACTCCAACATTGTGGACTTCTACAAAGGATGAGAACAAAAGGCAGCTAAGTGTATGCCCAGCAACCTTGGGGGGAGGGGGAGCAGTTCAGTGTGGAGATGCATTGGTGGAGGTTTTTCTGAAGAAATCATACCAATGTGTCAGAATATTGACACCTACCCTTCCCGGTATCTCCCTAGCCTACCACTGCCCCGGCTTCTGCCAACTTCCCAGCCCTAGGATCTCAGATACCCCAAATGTGCGCGCACACACACGCACACACACACACACACACACACACACACACACACAAGTTCATGCCCAGAGAGAGCACCCAGACAGACTAGGAGATACATCTGCTCAGTGGTTTTAGTCGCAAAGCCCAGAATGTTATCATGTATTACTGAGATGAAAATTCTGTTCATATCTCTCCTCCCGCTCATTTCCAGGAGGGGAAACAAACCCTTTTTTCCACAGCGGTTCTAATTTAATAAGGGTCGGGGAGGGAGGGGGGACTCGTGCATTTACTGGTCGGTTTAATCAGGTTTCTGAGTCTTTGGGGCAGGGGCGGGAGCGCAGGCTTACCCTCCTTCAGCAGACGCACCCCCCTCCTGATAACAAGTAGCTCTGCCCAGAGGGGCACAGGGCTAGGTTGGGCTGGGTTAGGTTGGGTGGGCGGAAAGGAGATTCACATCTAACTTTAAAGGAACTGGTGTCGATTTGCCTGGAGGCCCCCCGAGTGCTTGGAGCCTGAGCCAGGGGAAAGAGAGAGGTTTAGGGGGGAGTGATAGGGGAAGGGAAGAGGAGGGAAAACAGTCAGACTATTTATATATCCCCGCCTATATTTAGAATTTAGGCAAAGGCCGCATGTTTTAAAAACCGAAGCAGAAAGCAAACGAGCCGGGGCGGGGAGGAGGAGCGGGGGACAGAAAAGGGGGCAGAGGTCTGCTTCAATCATCTGTACTTAAGGGGTTTAAGAGGGAATAGGGGGAGGAGGAATGTTGTTGGTGTTCACATCTTGGAAGGCCCGTTAGCTGCCTGAAGAAGCAAGCTAGTCTCCACAGGTATGCAATCGGAGGGAGGCAAATTTAGGAATTAGGTTTACTCTAACAAAAAAAGAGCATTCTATCTAATAAGCTTGTCCACCGAAACATCAGTTAGCTACTTAGTGAGAAAATGATATTCCCATTCAGAATGCTTTCAGGCATAGAAATGTCTCCGATTCCTCTATCGGGTGGGAGGTTGCACTAGATGGCTTATTAAGAACCTTCCAATTCTAAGATTCTCTGAGTGAGCAGAGTCTATCCTGCAGAGAAAAAATGAGTGCCGGGGCTCCCAAGTCTGGCCAAGGAACCTGCTGCCTGCAGTAGAACAGTAGCTGTGGAGGAAGAAAAGAAACAAGAGAAACTTGGCTCTTGGCGGTAGGGGAGCGTAGAGGTGTGAAAAGAGGGGGAGGAAGATAAAGAGAATGGTGAGGAAACCGGGGCTCGATCCTCCTCCCGTGATGATTCAGACTGGCTCCCCCTGCCCTTTTCCCTCCACCAACAACAATCACTGGAAGATGGAAAAGCACGCAAATTGAAAGTATGGACGAGTTCCCCGAGCGATTCCGAGTATGCATGGTAGGACATTTCCCCGAGTGGAAGGTGGAAACTTTCTCTTTAGAGCAGTAGGTTGGCAGACGGGATGAGACAAACATGATGGCTGCAGCAGCAGCTAAGGTGCACCTGTGTGTGCGACCCCCAACTCCCCATCCGTTATTTCGGCCTCACCGCTGCTCACCCAGTCCCAGAATTCAGCAGTGGGGCACCTTGTGAAGGCCTGCACCAGGCAATCGTCAGCATTGTCGAGCGCTTCAAGAGAAATTCTTTCTCGAAGATTCACTTTTTAAATTTCCTTCTTTCTTCTACGGTCTTTTGATTTATGTCTTTCTTTTGAAGGAGCCCAGTGCCAACTTGAACCCCTAGACAGGCAAGGAGGCCAGATTTTGGAAGTCAGAAAATATTCCTAACAGTGGAATCGAAAACTTGAATAGGCTACAAAACATATACCTTGGGTCGGTTCCAAGAGTTATCCCAGCCCTGGAAAAAAAAATCCTCAAATTTTGCATTTTCTGTATTGAAATGTTAGCAAAGTTAAATTTCCCGCATGGGTTTTCCTTACCCAGACTACTCTTACGTCTGTGTCTGTGTGCACGTAAATAGCGATTTATTGATAGATACACAAAAGGGTTTTGAAAACCTTGACCTTCAGCTGCAAACACTTCCAATTTTGTTAGTTGTGAAGGTTTGCTGGAGGTCATTCCAAATGGAATTTCCTTCTCCCTTCAACCCCCTCTCCTCCCCAGATCTGAGTCGATGAACCAGACTTTGATTCTTTCTGTGACAAATCAAATTATAAAATCTTCTGAGTCTCAACAACTAAAAGTCAGGGGTTGTCGCAGCTGAGTTTTATTTTTGTTCCTGGGCTTTTATTAGTGAATGGTGATGAATTTTAGAGATCGCTAATCTTGAAAATGAAATGTGAGAGGCTAGTTGTGCCTGGAGAGGAGAGGTGTTGGCCTTGCAGTGAAGAAGGCGCTATTCGGACGATGAAATACCAGATCGAAAAATGGTTGACCCAGTATTTGTCCGCCTTAATTAAAAAACTGAATCCACTCCACCCACGCTCACCCGGCTGTAGGAGCTTTAAAACTGAAACAGCTGCTGTCTCTTTCTCCTAACGATTCCTTTGGCGTATCAGAAATGATCTTACAACAGAAAAGCCAATGGAACTTTAAGCTTCTGTTTGATTAAACAGCCCTTTGTTATCTTGTTTCTTCTAATCAAACAGAATCTACTCATTCAAATTTGAATCATTCCCCAGATGGTACTGATCTCACTCACAGAGCCAATTTCAAAAGGTGTATTTCTATTTCTAACCCCACCTAGAGATTTCAGTTATAGGAACTCCTTCCTTTGGGTTGTGACTCGTTTTCTGTGCTTATATACAGCTGCTCAAAAACTCAACCCGGTTCTCTGGCTGGCTAGATAGAGTGAGAAAGTCCTTTATTAATATTAACTACCATCACAATGTCTAGCTAGTTTGGGAAACTCAGGGAGCTGCTGACAAGTTGCTAAAATAGAGCTACAATTCGAATTACTGGCTTAGGGAGCAGAAATATTGTAAATTCTTATCCCTTTACTCTTATTACCTATTCTGTTTAAATTTTTAGCTGGGGATGAGAGGGTAGAGAACGTGATTTGCAGGTAGGGAGGGGTGCCAAAAGGAGCTACTTTAACATACAAGAGTGGCACCCCTCTTCAGACTTTGAACAAGTTGTCAGCGTTGTAGAGAAGGCAAAAGAATACTTAGTCCTGAGATGCTGGGCAGCCCGTGGACCTGGGCTCACTGTGTGTTCCTTGGAACTTAATTGAGAAAGTGATATTCTATGTCAGTTTTTGTGAGGTTATCAGCAGACCTTCTTTTAGGAATCTTCATATTAAATTGATTGATCATCTCCCAATGGCCAGGAGAGGTGTTTTGGCTTGTTGTCAAAGCACCCATCAGAGAAACCTAGGTTTTGGAAGGTTTGAAAAATGGTTTCAGTGGAAAAATTGACTCTGTTCAATAATAAATTACAGTGATATTTTGTATTTATATAGTACCCTTCAACCAAGGGAGCTCCCAGTGTTTTATGGATATTAACTTGCTGATCCTCACAATAGAGAAAAGATAATTTTGTTGATTTAATATTTTTGTCATCTTTTTTTTTTTTGGAAGAGAGTGAGAACATTAGATAGTACAGGGAAGTTTTCTCTTATTAATTTGGAGGCAATAAACCGTCCTTTCATTTCTCCTTTGGAAAAACCTTTATTATTAGACATCACATAAGAAATTAAAAATGAATAGCAATGTCTCAAATGTGTGTGTATGCATTTATATATCTGTGTGGGTATGGTATCTACATAAATATTTAATTTTTATGATCTAAGCTTTCTCCCTCTGTTTTCATGAGCTAGAATTTATTAGCTGCTGAACAGTGGGCCTATTATCATTTGCTTTTGTACCTAAATGATTTAAAAGTCAATTATGAATTGGTTAAGGGGATTGGTGAGCTATGGTGTGTAATATGGGGTCTTGCAATTTCAATTTGTTACCAAATGTCTGGAATGAGAAAGGTGTTGAGGGGTGGGGGTGGGAGTAGGGTGAGTATTGTAGCCTACAGACTAATAGTACCAATATCAAGACAGACAGAGGCTCTAGGTCACTGGGAGACAATCAATTCAGTCAGGTTTTATTGTTGGGACATTTTGTATGTGTATGTATGTGATCACAGAGGGGAGGACAGGTGCACACAAATAAATCTGAGACGCTAGAACTGCCTAAAACACCAAGACGAAAAACAGATCAGCCTAGGGAGAGCACGGTCGTCCCTAACTCACCCCAATCCAATAGGTTGTGGTGTCTGCAACACTGGTGGCAATTAGAGAAATTGCCAACTAACTTGGGATCCAACTCCAACCTCAGCTTTAGCTCCAGGGAAGGATTGTAAACTTTTATGGCATTTCCTATTTATCTGCAAAGTGTCTGTCTCCTGTGCACTGAGAGGAGGTAATAACCTAATACAGTGGAATTACTGGTTAGCTAAATTCCCCAGGGAATCTATGTTCCTTGATCACTTTAAAATAGGGTTTTTGGGTGTCCCGATACGTACAAAAGACATGGGAATGGAAATCACAATGTATGATTTATGCATTGAGTCCTCAGACTAGTAATTTTTTTGTTTGTTTTTGCTTGTATTTGTCTAAAAGATAAATAAAGATAAAACTATGGTTAAGCTTCAAAATAGCCAGTGGCTAATAGTGAGCCATTATTAAAACAAAACCAAAAACTTAGGTAATATTCTAAATAAAATTCCTCTGTGTGGAACTGTTATTGAGAAAAAGAAACATGATGATGACATTCTTATCCTCTACCTGGTTCAATTTCTAGTGGAATTCAGCAGGTTTGTTATTCTCTGAACAATCTTAAAGGAAGAGAAAAACAAGTCAGTAGTTGTGTGCATAAAGAGAATGATAAGGCCAGTTCACATCCGCCTTGTTTGATTGCAGCGAATGGTTTCTTTCTCCCAGCAGTAATAATGACTTTTATTATTACTTTACCGTTATTATTATATATTTCAATGCTTGAGATTTCATTTGTGTTGGTAGTCATTTTACCAGATATCTAGGGATGAACCTTTCCATGCTTAGCAAGGCTGCTCCTCTGAGGACAGATATGCAGTCTGTCCTTTATTAGGTCAAGCCTTTTCAGGTCAGTAGAAATAGTCTTTGAGCCCCATAGCCAAGGTCACCTTCATGCCATGATAAGGTATAGGAGTGGGACTTTAGGAGAAGACTGTCATCACCATTATTGCTATTGTTATAACGAATACTTTCCATCTGATGATTTCATGATTTACAAAGCATTTTCATGATCTGATCATGGGTTCTCAAATTAACCTAATTCTGTTCCAATTCCACCATAGCATGTGAAGAGGATCAGGTATATTTCCAACATAAAGCTATCCCTTTGGCTTCCTTAACTCTATAATATGTGATTCCTTGCTTTTCGATGGTGTCATTTATTGATTTTTCTACCTTCTGGGGATATCTTTATTTTTCACAATTAAAGTCAATATCCTCCACTAAAAGTCTTGTTTCTATGTCATCATGGCATGGAGGTGACCCTGGAGTCTTGAAAAGTATAGTGACAGAATACAAATTCTAGTAGAAATAGGCTTTGAGCAGCATCCTGCTTCCATGAAGTGGAAAACACTTTGAATGTAGGCCTCACCAACTAGGCCATGTGTCTATCAATTTTGGGACTAGACCACCTAAAGTCATAGAGGTCCCTCCACCAAAGCCAGACCACCAGGTGTCTCATTTTTCTACCCTCAGCAATTCATGAAAACCTCCTAGTAATGCATAGAGGGATTGTGATCTTCATAGACAGAAGAATTGTTATATCATGCCAGTGAAATTATGGATCTATGAAATAGGTAAAGTTAATTTAAAGTTGTTTCTGATCTTGTGTAGGAAGCTTGAGATCCCTTGAGATCTCCTCAGGGGTCATAAAAACAAATGAGCAAGATAGGGACCCCGGATTTTAGGTTATCATTTGGTCTTCACTGAAATTAGCATTGCGCAATTACAATTAATATCCAAACCATCTTTCCATCCTCATGTAAGCCCAAGAGAATAGTGGGTCTTTTTTTCATTTGTTTGTTTTTAAGCAGGTTATCACCATCTCTACAAAACAGCTTGAGAAGTGTGCAAAGGGGGAGACAGCATGAGTTTAGAGTTTTATTTTTTAATTTTCCTAAGCAATGCTATCAACATTCTCCTTTTGTGAGAGCTAATAATGAGCTGTACACAGAACCTTACAAGGTGGCCCAAGGTCCCACAGCCTCAGCCTCCAATGAAGTTAATTAAGTTTAAATCTCATACTGAGTGGCTAGTTGATAACAGAATAAATCTACTGTGTTGTCAGCAGGATGAACCAGAAGAGCAGAGCTCCAATGAGAAATTTCTATGCAGTAAATATCACTTAAATTCCTCTGAAAGTTGGAGCCAGTGTCAAAGTCCAAAAAAGCAATATTCCCTGGGTACCACGAGAGAGAGAGAGAGAGAGAGAGAGAGAGAGAGAGAGAGAGAGAGAGAGAGAGAGTGTGTGTATGTGTGTGTACATGAGCAATGTATCATCTGAACACTCAAATTAACAGGGAAGAAAGATAGCGAGCTAATATAGCCCAGCCAAGCACTCCAGGAGCTGCTTTAGCACTAGCCTGAGAAATATGAAGAGGGAACGGTCAGTCATCAATGACCTCCGAATGACTGGGTGCTTGGAATTTCCTGGCAGACCTGGCTAGATAAATAATTCCTGCTGTGAAATAAATCCCCCAAATATTTCAGGAAAGCCAGTGCTTTTGCCCCACAGCTAGTCTAGCCTAAAGATTTGAAAGGAAGCATGGCAAATGATTGAAGGAAGAGGATAGAATGGATCTTTTGGGTGACAAGCTCATTTCATACAATTAAGGGAGAAATAGGGGTAGGGACCACAGAAGGGGGTTATGTTATTTTAAGAGCTGACTCAACACAGATCTGCAAACAGACAAACATAAAAACCCTTGAGAGAGGGGGGCGAGGGGTCAGGAGATTCTTCAGTATTTTTTATAAGAAAAAAAAGGCAGAGACAGAATAAAAAAAGAGAAAAAGTTGCAATGAAAAAGGAGAAGGGGATAAAAGAAAAAAGTAAGGAAAGAGAAAACAAGAAATGAAGAAAGGAAGCAAGAGAAGAAAGGCAGAAAGAAAATGGAAGGGACGAGAAAATAAAAAGACAAGGAAAGAGAGAAAAAAGATGGAAAAGAGAACAAAGGTTAGGAAAAGATGGAAAGAGATCAAGAAAACGGTACCTCTGGTGTTTCACAATCTTCTCTTTAGCTGAATAGCGATGCCTGCTTATTGCTATATTTGGAGCGATTTTAGCGGGCGCTGGACTGCAGTATTATTTTCTCCCCTTTGGGGTATTTCATTTTGCTCTCAAAACAGTGACATTTTTGAGTTTTAGGGCTCATGTTTCCCACCCCCCCCCCATCCCCAACCCCCAGGTGCTTCAAAGCTAGTCAGCCTCTAATTAAAATTCCTCCCTCTCTCCTCTTATTACTATGGTGTGTTTCTCCCAACCTGCTGCTTCCAGGAATACAGAAGAAGATTTTCCAAGGAAAAAAACTAGAAATAGATTTGGACAGTAAAAGTACTATGGTCAGTTTCTGCTTAAAAGAAACGGGCTCTTTTTACATCCAATTTACGGGCATAGCCACAACCATACACACACAACTTTAGTTTCCCCAAAAGGGCCTATTCCCAAAATATTCATCATTAAGCCATTGCTTGGATAGAGAAAAGCAGGGCATGGAATTAGCTGGCACACTGAACCTAGTGTAGAGCTAGTGGCTGTCTTGAGTGTTGGCTAAGTATTCCTGAAAACATGGGTGGGGGAAGTCAATAAGTTGTCTTCAGTATAACTCCGATCAGGAATTGAGGCTCAGGAGCACCCATTTCAAAATTAATTCTAGATGGATTAGCATGTTTCTTAATTAAAGACCCACAGGAAAGACACTGCAGATTACGTCTAATGAAAGCATAGTTTGTCTAATCTAATTGACACATCCTCTCAATAGATACACTTATATAATTATATAATAATAATAACTAACATTTTTATAGCTCTAAAGTTGGTAACATTGGCAAAGTGCTTTGCATATATTATCTCATTTGATATATATAGACATACTTTCAATTCAGACAGAGACATACACCATCTCCAACCATGGTATTTTTGTCTCTGGACCTGAGGTGCCAAGGAGATATGTTTTATTAGCCAGCGTTAGAATTTCTGCAGGGTGTTCCATTAGCTCATTTCATCTGAAGGACACTTCCAGGGCTGTAAGTTTCCTAAGTCAGCAGATAAAAACATTAAGATATATTTTATAAATACTAGTTTATACGTGTATTGCACATTGCTTTATAAATCTAAGTGTAAGATATACTTATGTGTGGTTTGTAAATATATATTTGTACAAACATACGTATTATTTCTTTTAAAACTGCCCTATTCTTTACCACACACCCTGGGAAAACGTTAACTGGGAAACCAGAATTGTACTAAGTGAGATAGCTGATCATTTTAGAGTATATTTTAATGTTCTGATTTGGCTCCACAGTTTTAGGAAATATACGTTGGTTAAGTTGCAATTCAAGTTAATTCATTGGGTGGTTCTATTTGTTTCTTTTGTTATGGCTTTTTTTTTTCCAGAGGAAAAAAATATTTTTATTCCTTTCTCAGGTTGGTTCCATTTGGTGTTTGGTAAATTAGGGCAGCTTATTTGAGCTTTTAGAAATCACAACTTCCTCAGGTAATGGGCCAGCGGCTATTTGAACATTTTTAACCAAAGGGGAGGCAGGAATAAGTTCTGTTAATTGAGTGTGTCTCAGCAAGTCTTAAAAATGGCAGCAAATCTAACAGTGGGCTTCTGTGTGCTCTGTCTGTCTGAGGATTATGGATAGCTAGAAGTCTGAGGGTCATGGGTCAAATTGGAGAACTTACAAATCCCAGAGAAAATTCCTGTATGGAATGACATATGGCGTGACCTTCATTGCTTAATAGCCAGGAGTGGTTCATGCCTTAGTAGGCAGACTGTGCACAGAAGTCATTGCAGCTAGGTTATAGAAGGGAGATGTCAGAAAAGAGCTGTGGCTCATCAACCCAGTTCCTATTCAGGTACAACCCTCTGGTAATTCAAGAGGGGCTCTCCAGAAATACCACCTCTTCCCTCCCAGGTCTTAAACAAGATTTTCCTGAATAGTGTCTTACCTATGGTTTCCTAATGAAGAAGGAGCCTGGGAAGTACCCATCTAGGTTTCCTGGAGGGTGAATGATGAGGGCTCTGGGGTAGAGGTAGAGAATACATAAGAGGAAGAGATAGTGAGCTGAGGATGGAAAGAATGAAGGAAAAAATGGATAACAATGTAAAGGGGAGAATGAAGAAGAAATTAGGGAAACACAAGATGTTGAAATAAGAGTGAAAATGAGACTGAGATTGAGAGGCAGAAAAAGAGACAGGAGGGGGAGGTGGGAAGGAAGACTGGTCATAAAAATAGGGTGGGCAGACCTCCTTCAAGGTGTAAATACTGCTCAAACTTGCCCCTCTTATCGATTGGGCTCTGGCTGAGTATATTCTGTCCACGTCCCTGTTCCACTACAGAGGCAGAACTAAGACGGGGAAGAAAGGCACAAATGCCTCTCCATTATAAATGGGTCAGCAGCAGGAGATTGACTGTAATAGGAAAGACTGTTTTAACCCTCTCTTGGTCAGGGCTCAGCCTGAAGAAAGCTGCTTTAACTGCCTCTGCCTGGAACTCCCACCACGGAGCTCACTCTTCCTGTAAACTAATGTACACATATATATGCAAAGCATGTTCATAGACATATACATTTGTATGTGTGTAGGTATGCAAATAAGGTATACACATGCACATACGCATATCACATCTATCACCCAGGCATGCACACAGGTATGCACATTCATCCCTATTGACTCACATGCACACATTTATGTACAGTTACTCACAGGCTTACATGTACACATGTATTAATACATACTTTTACACCCTTACATAAACACTCTAACATATACACTACTACTATACCCACACACAAAGAAAAGAACACACAGAGATACAACCATGCACTACAACCAAACTGTGTCCATTGGTGTATGCAAAATGGAAGTCTTGTGCAAATTTCTGCCTGTATTCCTGCCTCCACACAAAGGTAGTGTGTCTAAATCATGCCTTTCCTGGTAGGTCATTTCTACCCTTACATGGATTTCTCCCTTCCCCAGTATTCCATGCATTTATTCTATGGCACCATGCAACACCTGCCATTTATATTGCCTGGCACAAGCCACCTTCCTCCCCATCCCTCACATCTCAACAGTTCAAGGAGGTATCCTTGACTTTTGGGGTCACACCAAAATTTGCTCCTCAACTGGCCATTTTTTCTTGAGCAAGAAAGAACCTTGTGCTCAGGGGAGCAAAGATGAAGCACCTTCCTGCCTTAGTGTGATCGAAGAGGAGACTGGAAAACATGCTTGGCTTCTACCTCTAACCTTTTGTGTGACATCAGAGAAGCCCCTGTGAGCTTTTGGGCCTCCTGATAGCATCACCTAGAAATCAAATCACGTTTGTGTCTTGATCTTTTAGGTACAGATAATGTCCTATTTCAGCCCATGTTAAATCCTAGAATATCACTGGGCACATTCCCTACCATCTCCCAGATGGTCTATGCTCCAGAAATACAAAGGAATTTGCATTAGTTTAAGTAAAATATAATTAGAAGAGAAATCTCCCTGGGGAAAGAAAATCATGTATGAATGGCTCTGCCATATTTTGCTCTTTTAGACTATCTATACTACTTTGCCCATCTATTGGCATGGACAGACGGGTAAGGGTTGGCCAAATCACATTTATTGCCATGTTATCTCTGTGAGATAGACCAGAGATCTTTATTTTTATCCTCATGTTACAGGTTGCAAGACTGAGTCAGGAGAGGTGAAATTATTAATACATTCTGGTTTGGAGCTATTGTTCAACTCTCTGTGGACACCCGTATAAATATCAAAGGATTGTAGGATCAGAGAATTAAGAATGGAAGGGACCTTTGAGACCCAGAGGACCCCAGTCAAGCATAATGTCAAGTCTATGGGCCCATTTTTCCCTCCTGTGTAATCCTTCAAGTAAGAGCTTAGATTGTTGCATTCCATGTACTATCATTTAAAAAAGTTATTGTTATGCTATGTCATGGAAGTGCTTGTCTTATACCATAAATTAGAATTTTAAATTAAAAATTTTAACAAAGAAAGATCAGGTAATATATGTGTGTGTGTGTGTGTGTGTATGTTTGTGTGTGTGTGTGTGTACTTGTGCACCCACTAGCAAGGTTGGCAGCAGCATCAGAAGAACCTGTGGGATCTTTGATCCATGATTAAGTGCGTCACAAACGAATGCTCACATCGAGTGGGTTTTGTTTGCTGTGTTGGCAAACTGAAAAACACACTGGGTGGGTGGGGGGGAATCTCTCTCTTCTCTGTCTCGCTCTCTCTTTAGCCCCCACCCATCTGATTCCCACTTTGCCTGTTTCAGAAGTGACTTGGACCAGGAGAAAATGTCCTCCAGGCCCCAGTGAATTTAGAGGGAACTGAAAATAAGGAGTCCCCTGAACTGCTTCCAGCAAACTCAGTCCAAGCTGGGGCTCACCATCCTGAGAAGAGCCAGATGGGACACATGGGCACTTCACTGTGGGCAGGAGTTCTTTCTACAGAATATTTTTTTAAACAGAAAGCAGAGTTTTATTCCATCACATCTTATTTCTTCACTGTCACAAGCTTTTGAGCAGTTGAGGACAACGGAGGCCCATAGGGCTTGGGTTGAGGGGTGTAGGTAGAAGCTCGGGGCTCAGCCCTAAATGTGAGGACACAGGTAATGTCCCCAATATCCTGATTCTCTTCACCTTGCACTCGCTCCTTTTCTTCTCAACCAGTAAGGCTACCCACAATGCCTCTGACGGGAGAGGGAAGGCCAGGGGCTGGTGTCCACCAAGGTGAGAAGTCAAAGGCTTCCCAGAATCCTTGTTTCCTTACTAGGGACCCTCAGGCCCATGTGGTGTAAAGGTAGTTATCTGATCCCTTGAGAGGGCTGCCCTTCCCCTCCCTGGATCAAGTTTAGGAATTCCAGTGCCAGTGTCCTCTTCTCTAAAACTCAGACTTACAATTGCCTAGGTTTGTTAGTAAAAAATTAGCATTTAATGAGAAGCATCATGGAGTAGTAGATAGGAAAGCTGGCCTCAGGTCAAACGAAAACCTGAATTCAAGGCCTGCCTCTGACACATACTGTTTGTGTTGATATGATATGATATGATCATGAAAAACACCATAGTCACATTTGATCCTCATAGCAATCCCGAGGAAGTAGTCCAAGTAGACTTATTCCCATTTTACAGATGAGAAAACTGAGCCTTAGGGGACTTTGTATCTCTCTTCTACCCTCATGTATTAGTTTGTATGTCTCCTGTCCCACACCAGATTATAAAATCCACATAGAGCCCTGTGCCTAGCACAGTACCCTGCTCATAATAAGCATGTCACGAATGTTAGTTGAATTAAACTAGTTTCTCGATTTTCAAATGAGGAGTTTGCTCTAGCTGACCTCAAGTGGCTGGTGCAAATATCACCATTTTAGAGATGAGGAAACTAAGAGAAATAAATTAATTTCTCAAAGTCACACAGTTAATGGGAGAGCCTGGGCTTGAACCCAGGTCCTAAGTAAGCAAGCCCCAGGCACTTCCACTGATTTGCACCACCACCCCCAACCCCCAGCTACTCGAGAGTATCTTGGACCTGACAAAAGTGACCCAGATTGTCACACCAGCCGTTATCATAGGATCCCAAAATACCCTGAGGGGCACTGGAACAATGGGGGCAGCGTTGAATAAAGATGAAGGGGGCAGTGGAAGCACAAGAAGAACATTTTCTGTTGTGTAACAGAGTTAAGGTCGTAGTGATTATATTGTTTTCCAAATAAACACACAAAATGCAAGTTATAACAGATCAGTGGTCAGATCGACTGACAAATCTTAAAAAGCAAGAGCTGGCCGGCAAGAATGTCGTGCATTGTTGGAAAGTTCAGCATGGGTCTGCAGGAGTATGTGTGCGTAATGACTTTTACTGTACTATATGGTTACGTGATGCAATCAATATGGCATCATCAAAATTTCAATGCAGGAAAAACCCCACAAACTGACAATAAATTATTAAATTTAAAGGTGCATCTTTTAAAAAATATATATATATATTTTTGAAATGATGCAAATTTTTAAAAAACCATTAAAGGGTTAAAGAAAGTAGATTTGGGGGGGGAGGCACTGAGTAATTTTTTTAAAGGGGCATAGGTCAAATAAATTTGGGAAGCTCTGTCATAGACCCTTCATTCTGTGCCATTTGGTAGAAGAAAATGTAGTTTATAGATATGGGTGGACCTAACATATAACCATACTTGTCCAAAGAAAGACATTCCCTTACACCAGGGCAAAGAATGTTCCTTCCCTGGCCTGAGGCAGGGGATCCTTTGGGTTGTCACCAAGGAGAGAGTAAACTTAATTCTTAAGAGTAAGTCTCAGAGATTAACGAACTTTGAGGTCAGTATTAGAGGACCATCAGTGTGGATTCAGCAGCCACTGAGGATGAAGAGGAAGGCAGCCATTTGTTGATATCATTAAGCAGCTTTGGCAAATATCCCGGAAATCAGACCATATTTTCATAGTGAGAACCTGAAAAGAAGTTGCTGAGTATAGTTTTCATTGACTAATTAAATATTTGTGTTCGTTTTTTAATTGCCCTTTGGTATTCGTGAAGTTTATTTCAGGAGGGTGCAAAATGTTTTGCTGAACGTTTCTCTGAACTTAGATTTTTTTCATTATATTAACTGTAGGCTTTGACATCTCAGATTTGTCACATCTTGTTTATTATTGTGATTTGCTTTCCTAATATTACAAAAATACATGGTTTATTAAACTGTGCATCTACAAAACAGTCTTAGAAATAGTCTGTTGATTCTGAGAACTGCTGTTATAATGACATTTTGGAGTCCCCCCATGTGAACAGAGAGAGAGATAGACATAGACAGACCCCCTCCTCTTTCCTGTTTCTGCTAAGTGCTAAGTATCTGCCAAACTGATTGCTGTTACACTCTGATGGAGGGTTAGGAAGGCTCACAGATGGGGACAGCTCGCCACTTCACAGCCCTCCTGAGCGTCCCCCTTCTGATAGAAAGCCCCCAGGTTTCAGAAATTTATGTGGACATGCTGCTTACAGTGTGACCTCTTCCAAATCCTTAAAAACGATTCAGCGATTAAGCTGGGCGGCTAAGTTCCCTTGCAATATGCAGTTGTGTGTAACTGTAACAATGTCTATGCATGTGTGTTTGGGGTGTGCATGTAACTTATGCTAAGGCTGCATAGACCAGGTCTCAGGAGTCAATCCACAAGCATTTACTGAGCGTCTATTAGAGACTTTTTAGCGGGGTTTCCCTACCCTAACCAGAAGATGCCTCTGGTTCAACACCCGGGAGCCGGAGGGTTGGACACCTTTGCTAGCCCCTGAGCCTGACACCAGGGAGACCCCTAGGCTTCTGAAGCCTGTGACACGTCTGAGAATGAGCCGGGTGGGTGGCAGGGAGTGTGTGGGGGGGGGGGGGATTGGAGGTGGAGAGTGGTGTTGAAAGAAGGGACCGCATGTGGGGGCGGCGGCTGCATGTGTGAGTGCCTCAGATACGGAGATCATGCGGTGATAACCCCCCTCCCCTCTGAATTGCTGCGCTGCACAGGAAACCTCCAACTCAGAGAAACAGCTGTCAAACTCGGCCGGGAGGGGAGGGTGAACTGTTCTCTCTAACCACACTAAGAGAAGTCAGGAGGAGGGAGGGGAGGAAGGGGACCCACCGAGAAAGGGGCTCACTGGGCTGGGCCAGGCTGCGCTGGGAGGAAGGCAGCCCGGGAAGTGCCCTTGGCTCCTCCCTCCCTCCTGCTCTTTCTGCCCCTCCGTTTCCTCTAACTCACCTTGAAACTTCTTTGGTTTTTTCAGTTAGAATTTTTAACTTAGGGCTTGGGTCTTTGGGGACCGTGAAGCCCAAGCCAGGAGAGAGTGCAGTTGAGCCTTTTCTGCCTGAAGGCGACTAATGAAGGGCCTTCTAGTTGTCCTGGAGGTGTTCTGTTTTGTTTTTTAAAAGATACTCGTCTCTTGGAGTTTACTACAGTGAGACCTGCGTAATAAAGAGGTCCCCTTATCAAGGGGACAGAGTAAGGGAGTGGGGGCTATTTATCTAATATATATATACATATATACACATACACACATATATACATATATGCATACACATACGTACATATAATAACATATAATATTAATTATATATGTGTATGTGTATATATATATATATATATATATATATTTTTTTTTTTTTTTTATGAAATTCTCCAGGCACCTCCCCTAACCTTTAATCTACTCCATGGATGATTCTTGCAGGTCCTCACGAGGAGAGCCTTCCCTCAGGGCAGAATTCTTATGTCAGAAATGAAAGAGTGCTCATTTTGAGAATAACTGTTTTAATAAAATTTGGCGTCCCCTCCCCCCATCACAACAAAGAGAGAGAGGAAGCCCTCCGCCACCCTCCTTCCTACCCATTCTCTGACAGGGTGAGGAGGGGCTCAGCCTGGGAGAGCACACAGGCTTGACAGTTACGCTGAACATTTGTGTCCCTTTACAGATCTCTGGGGTCTGTCTGAGGCATGATGGGGAAGGCGTACGCCTCATCCTATTATCCCCTCCATTCCCATATTAACGTGTGACTATGGTCACACATATGTGAGTATGTATGTGTGTGTCAAGGTATCACTAAAGATGAGCAGCAGAATGAGGTATGGGGCGGGGCTTCTGTAAGAGTAATTATAGCTAACATAGCAATATAAATATTATATATAAATACAAATAAACGTAGCAAACATGAAGTTTGTAGATCGCTTTTTATATGATCTCATTTGATCCTTACAATAGCCCCGTGAGGTGGGTGTTCCAGTAAATAGAACTCCTGATTTGGAGTCATGAAAAGCCGAAATGGAATCCAGTCCCAGGCTTCTTACTAGCTTTGAGATCCTACTTTCTTAGTCTCAGTTTTGTCATCTGTAAAATGGGGCTGATACCATCTACCTTCCAGGGTGGTTGTGAGGATTGAATGAGATGTTTGTAAACTAATTAGCAAACTGTAAGGGTCTATATAAATGCTAGACCTCATTATCATCATTATCCATCTAATTGTGTAACCAAAGGAGGCCTCATACTCAGTTCCCAAGAACTTAACAGACATTTATCTAGAACCACAAGGTCTGCAGAGCTGCTTTACATACATTACCATACATTATTCGAGCCTTCTGGAACCCTATAATGTAGAGACTACAAGTAATACTTTGTTTCTGTTCAGTCCTTTCGGTCAGCATCTGACCCTCCATGGCCCCATTTGGGATTTTCTTGGCAAAGATACTGGAGTGGTTTGCCATTTCCTTCTCCAGCTCATTTTACAGATGAGGAAACTGAGGCAAATAGGGTTAAGTGACTTGACCAGGGTCACACATCTAGTAAGTATCTGAGGCTGGATTTGAACACAGGTTTCTTCTGACTCCAAGTACATCCTTTCTGCCATACCACACAGCAATATTCTTTTTCATTGGCTTCAGACTCATAAATTCAGAGCTAGAAGGGACCTTAAAGATCATTTAGTTCAACCTGGGGCCCAGAGAGGTGAAGAGACTTGTCTGATGCCATACGGGTAATAAATGAGATTTAAATCCAGAATGCTCTTCTCACTGTCCCATGTTCCCTGCATGAAAAGCACAATGATGGCACAAAGTATGGTCAGAATCTTACCTATTCCTAAGTTCCACTTGGGGAAGGCAAAATCTCAGCAAAACCTCAGATGGTCAGTCAATCGAGATCAACATTTAAGTGCCTACTATGTGCCAGGGGATACAAAAAAAAGGCTAAAAACAGAAAACCCAGCCCCTGTTCTCAAGGAACTTAACATAGTAATGGACAGAAAATTGTAGTCTATGTCTAACACAAATCTTTCCTGATGTAGTGAAGTGTATTTGTTGAATGTAAGGGAGAATTTTCCAAGCTATACAGGATGTGCACTGTATTAAGACTTTTAGGACATCCTCTCTATTTCCAGGTGTGTCCTAGAATTGGCATTTTGGGAGGAGCCGTGGCAGGAGAGAGGAAGAATTATTCAGCCTGGGTTTATGTGGGCTGATAGGGACCTCTGTGTAAACACCACCCCCTCAATCCCTTTCAGGCAACTATGTACTTCAAATTCCCCAAGGTACTACCTCCTCCTCAAGGGCACCAGATTTCCTGTTTACTAGGCTAGTAACTTCATCATCAGTTGTGTGTAGGAACCCAGGGGAATCCTAGAATCCAGGTCAGAGGGGTGTGATGTGGAAGTTGCCTCTCTTCTGTGTCATTGAGGAGGGACCAAGATTGACTTCAAGGCATTTTTATATATTGTGGGTGTTAGAATTAGGGATGAGGTAAAGAGCAAAAAGTCTTGCTCCAGCTGTGTTGGTCTGCTGCAGCTCTTTGTAATGGAAGGGGTACTGGAGTTAGATCCGAGACTTACATTCAAATCCCAATGCCAGATGATTCATAGATAGATAGAAAGACAGATAGACAGATGGATAGATGGATAGATAGATAAATGGATAGATGGATGAATGGATGGATGAATAGATAGATAAGTGGATAGATGGATGGATGGAAAGATAGATAGATAAATGAAGAGACGGATGGATGGAAAGATGGATATAGATCAGTGGTTCTCAACCTGTGGGTTATGTTCAATTTGTAATAATGAAAATATATCCTGCATATCAGATAGATTCATAACAGCAGCAAAATTACAGTTATGAAGTAGCAATGAAAATAATTTTATGGTTGGGGATCACCACAACATGAGGAACTGTATTAAAGGGTCGTGGCATTAGGAAGGTTGAGAACCACTGATATAGATGGATGGAGAGATAGATGACTGATGGATAGATGAATAGATGGATAAGATTAAATGGATAGATCAGACAGATAATAAATAGAACATTAATTAAGTGATGTCAGACTGTGCTAAGCTCTGGGGTTACAAATATAATCAAGTGAGACAGTTCCTGCCTACAAGGAGCATACATTATAATTGAGACAACCTAAATGTCTCTGACTAGTCAGTCGGAGCTTCGTCTTCATAAAAATGGGGGTGGTTATAATTAAAAGTACTATATAAATATTAATTTTTATTTTTATGTCTTGGCTTGAAAATTTTTATAACTCCTTGAACAGAATATGTGATCAGTATTTGTTAGATGAATGATGTAGAAGGGTTCTTCAAATCTAGTAGTACTTGACACCCTAAATTCAATAATAAGAATGGTATATGTCAGATTCAATGTTTCAGTCATATCCAACTCTTTGTGACCCCATTTGGGGTTTTCTTCTGGAGTGGTTTGCCATATCCTTCTCCAGCTTGTTTTACAGTTGAGGAAACTGAGGCAAACAGGGTTAAGTGACTAGCCTGGGGTTACACAACTAGTATCTGAGGCTGGATTTGAACTCAAATTTTCCTGACACCAGGCTCAGAGTTCTATCCACTGAGCCATCTAGCTGCCTTGTATATGTCAGAAAGGGGATATCATTATTTAATAATATGAGAGGTCAGCTTTGAGTGCTGGTAGTACAGATGAATTGTATTCAATACGTATTTACTGTACCGAATGTGAAGTGTGTATACTTTATGTTTGATCTTTGGAAATTAAAAGTATAATAACTATTTAAAAAGTTAAGTACACAGGGGCCACTAGGTGGCACAGTGAACAGAGCACCAGCCTTGGAGTCAGGAGGACCTGAGTTCAGATTCAGCTTCAGACACTTAACACTTACTAGCCATGTGACTTTGGGCAAGTCACTTAACCCCAACTGTCCTCCAAAAAAAAAAGCAAAAAAAAAAGTTAGGTACTAGTATGATATAATTTATTAGTCTTACTAGTTACATAAGATTTTTCACATTACGCAGTGCTTTCCTAACAATAATCCTATGAGATAGCGTATATCCATTCTGTTTTACAGATGAAGAAACTGGAGTTCAGAGAGGCTCAGTAACTTCCTCCGGGTCATGTGAATAGTATGGAGAAGAGCTAGGAACCTTCTGACTCTCCCCAGTTCAGCTTCCTCCTTCTGGCTGCCATGCAACCTCTCTGTTTAAACCACAAGAAAACACAATTGCATTGTAATAGGAATACAAGACAAGAGGTGTCCCAAAACCAGATTGCTAAATGCTTTGACCTCAGAGGAGGATGAGTTGGCTGTGAGCTGGGATCAAAACAAAGGAAGGAGTAGATAGATGGGAATGGACAGGTGGCCAGAGCAGGAGGTAGCCTAGAGATCTCCCTTGGTTGTTGTGGGCTCTGACTCCAGATGACTCATGTGAAAAGACTTCGAAATGTCCCAGGCAGTGTAGGTGACTATTAGTCAATGGGCAGGGACTGGTTCATATTATCTTTGTACCTATTTTCGCTCAGGACACACAGAGGTGGTCCTTGGTGAATGTACAGGTGATGCAATTCTTAGTTAAGTATCAGGGAGATTCCTTGACACCACCCAGA
The DNA here is from genome assembly GCA_028627135.1 of Pseudochirops cupreus. Classification (NCBI taxonomy): domain Eukaryota; kingdom Metazoa; phylum Chordata; class Mammalia; order Diprotodontia; family Pseudocheiridae; genus Pseudochirops; species Pseudochirops cupreus. The sequence goes on along the minus strand of CM053584.1, from coordinate 49,495,910 downwards.
AGGACAGGAAGGTATGGGGCTGTGCTGGGGGGGGGGGGGGGGGAGAAAGACCATCTTTTCCAGGCTTAGAGCCCCAGGGTGAAAAGGGAACCTCCAAGGCATCCATTCTCAGACTTTGTGCAACCACAGATTCAGGGTGTGATGCCTCATTTCCTCTGTCTGTCCATACTGACTTAGAAAATGGACGAGCTTGTGTGATTTGGGGATGCAGTAAGACAGGCACAGCTTCCAGGAAAAAGGAGGCGTCTGGAGCGTAGTAGGAGTTTAATAAATGTTTACTGATCATTCATTGACTGATTTTGCCGCAGTCTGCCCTAGTTAGACCACATCTGGAGATCTATGTTCAGTTCAAGAAGATACATTTTAGAAAGGCTCTGGAGAAGCCGGAGAAAATTCTCCTAAGGGCAACTAGGGTGATGCATCGCTTTGAATTCATGCCAGATGGGAGTAGGTTGAAAGAACTAGGACATCAACATGTCCCTGGAGTTTTCCTGAGAGCTGGGACGTCTTATTCTCCCCCATAGCACCTACACATGTTGGACATTTGTTTAAATGTAGCAGGTGCCCGCCTGGTTCTTCCTGGGCCTCCTTCCTTGTCTCATCTCTGTCTCATGGAACTTCTCTTCCTTCAAGACACAGCTGGAACACCCTCTTCTAAGGAAGTCTTTCCTGATCCCCATCCCCTTTCTCCACAAATGCTGGTTCTCTCCCTCCCAAACTACCTCTGTTTGTTGTTGTTTTCAGTTCTGCCTGACTCTTTGTGAGCCCTTTTTTGGGAGGTTTTCTTGGCAGAGATACTGGAATGGTTTGCCATTTCCTTTGCTGGGTCATTCTACAGATGAGGAAACTAAGGCAAACAGGGTTAAGTGACTTGCCTAGGGTCACATGTCTAGTATCATTGACATACTATCCTCAGGTCCTCCTGACTCCAGGCCCTGTGCTCTATCCACTGTGCCACCTAGCTGCTCTGCCTTGCCTTTAACTCCCTGTATTATGCCAGTGTTTGTTGTATCTCTAAACTTATTCTGCACATACTTATGTAAGTGTGTTGTCTCCCCCAGTCAAACAGAGGTTACTTGAGAGCAGGAAATGTTTTGTCTTTGTATCTCCAGGGCCTATCACTGGGCCAGGCATGCAGGACCCCGTCCCACCTGAATGCCAGGGAGATCTGTTGCTTTGTCTGAAGCGCAAGTGATGGGGTTAATCTCTACTCTGACTGAAACACACATGGCATGTTTGTCAACCGTCATAAAGTTGTATCATCTCTTAAAAAAAATCCCACCCTATGACTTCTCTCTCCAGAAGCTCCCAGTTCTCCCCAGGTCCCCACCCTGCTGACTGTGCAGAGTAGGAAGAAATATTCCTTTTTATTTGTTCCGGATTTACAGCTCCATAATTTCACTGTTCTCATTTTATGGGACAGGCTAAGAAGGAACAGCTGAGCAGTTTTCAAGAAGACCTTTCAGACTCAACAACGACTCAGTATATTGTCTCCAAATCCTCTGGTCTGGGCTTACAAGAAAAGAAAAAAAGAAACATTCTCATTTTTGTGTCTTTCATCATGAGAAAATCTGAGAGGCAGGCTCTCATTGCTCTCCCCCAAACCTCGTCCCTTTTTACTGTTTTCGGCCAGCGAGGCGGCATAGAGAATTAGAATAGTGAGCCTTTATATAGCACTTTGAGGTTTGCCAAGGGCTTCACAAATATAATCTCATTTGATCCTCGAAACAACTGGGCAGGTTGGTGTTATTGTTGTCTTCATTTTACAGATGAGGAAACTGAGGCTGAGGGAGGTTAAGAGATCTGCCTGGGGTCACCTGGCTAATGAGTGTCCAAGGTTGGCTTTGAACTTTGTTCTTCTTGATGCCAGATCTTGAAATCAGGGAGAGTTGAGTTCAAATCCAGCCTTGGACAAACTCACTAATTATCTGACCCTGAGCAAGTAGCTTCTGTTCACCTCACTTCCCTTATCTGTAAAATGGGTATAATAATAATAATAATAATAATAATAATAATAATAATAATAATAATAGTAGCCCCCCCCAGGGTTTTGAGAGGATCAAACAAGAAGACATATGTAAAGCTCTTTGTCAGTCTTAAAGCACCATATGAATGTTAACTATTATCGTCAAGAGGAGAACAGATGGCTAAGACACGAGGGGAAAATGAACTTGGACTGGCAGGGAAGTATGGAAAACCGGGGTCTGAACTCTACTTCCTAGCCTGGAGTGAGGCCCCTCACCTCTCTGGGCCTCACTTACCTCATCTGAAAAATGGGAATAATTGTTCTGGTACTATCTGCCCCGCCAAGCTTGTTGTGAAGAAAATGCTAGGCGATGGTACGACAATGTGGGTCGTTGCCATGATTGGCGAATGAATCATTTGGACCAGGTGTAGGGAGTCGGCGCTCTCCTGCTGGAGTGCTTCCTGCCCTCCGAAAAGCCGCACCCCTGCTCTGCAGTGTATTCAGTGGTGAGATAAGAAAAGTCGGATCACAGGCTTCCAAGCTGGAGGGAGCTTGGAGAGCTCTCTCTCCCTCCCTCTGCAGGGGGGCACAAGTTCCCATTTATCAGCAAGGCCAGAATGACCTGATTATAAAAGATGCTGGACAAGCCCTTGTCCCTGCAGGAGCAGAAAGAGCACTAGGCTGGGAGGGTTCTCCGCCCTCTGGAAAACAGAATCCGAGGCCCAGAGAGGCAGGTGATTAACCCGAGAGGTAAAGCTGAGCCTAGAATCCAAAGGTCCTGTTTTCAGTCCAGTGCTCTTTCTGTTAGGCTGTGCAGGACACGGGTCTGTGTCCCTGTGTTCTGCAAGAGCAATTCCCTGTCTCCCAGTCAGATCCTAGCCCTGCTCATGGACGGAGGACTTCATCAAAGTATGAGAAAGAGAGGAAGAGAAAGAAGAAGGAAGGAAGGAAGGAAGGAAGGAAGGAAGGAAGGAAGGAAGGAAGGAAAGAAGGAAGGGGAAGAAGGAAGGAAGGACGAAAAAGAGAGAGGAAGAGGAAAGAAGGACAGAAAGGAAAGAGAGAGAGAGAGAGAAAAGGGAAAGGAACGAGGGAGAACAGGGAGGGAAAGGAAGAAGGGAGAGAGACAGAGAGAGACAGAGAGAAAACAAAAGGAGAAAAGAAGAGATATCTTATTTTTGTATACTGCTGATAGGCTACAAAGTATTTTCACATACAAAGACCTAGTAGCTGATACTCAGCTCTGCAGGGGAGGTGAGGGGCGGAAGAGAGGAAAGGAAAAGGAATAAGAAAGGACAAAGGGGGAGGGAGGAGAGCAGGAGAAGGAGAGAGAGGAGGAGAAGGAGGAGGGGGAGAGAAAAAGAAAAAGGGGAGGGGGGGAGAGAGAGAGAGAGAGAGAGAGAGAGAGAGAGAGAAGGAGGGAGGGGGAGAGAGGAAAGGAGGGGTGGGAAGAGAGGAGAAGAGAGATAAAAGGGAAAAAGGAGGAGGGGAGAGAGATGAGAGGGAGGTGACAGAGGAAAGTGACAGCCTCCTCTCTCCTCTCCACTTTTGTATCTAAATTCAGAGCCAGGGAATAAAACTGAAGTGGTTTCTGGGGGGCTAGGCACAGTGCAGGCAGAACCGAGTGCTCAGCCATGGTTCCTCAAACTTCACAAGGACGTCAATCTCCAGCCCTGCCCTAATTCACCTTCTTGCAGGCGGCAGGCACCGCAGGGATGGGGAATTGCACCTGCAGCCTGCAGGTGAACTAGCGTCCACTAGGGGGCGCGAGCACCTTGTCTAGATTCACAGCAGGCAAGGTCCACCTGCTCCAAGCCAGGAGACAGAGCCAGCAACTTAAAATATGGAGGAGAAAGATACCGAGATTCTGAGGCTTTGGAGGAAGAAGACCAAGCACAGAAAGACCAACAGCTAAAATTCTCCGGGGATGCAGGGCAGAGAGAAAACAAAAACAAAACAAAATCTGTGATCCAGAACAGAGACCAGCAGCCAAGGTCCCAGGCAGCATGGCAGCACCCCCACTTGCTAAGCCTTGGCTCTGCCAGTTACTGCCTTGTGGCTTTTGGCACATTGCTCCATCTCTCTGGGCTTCAGCTCCTCCAGAATCTTTTTCTCTCTTTGAAGCTGTGTTATGACCTCGTGAGTGAAGTCTTCCCCAGCTTCTTTCCTCTCTCCAAATTGTTAATATTCTTTCTCTTTTCCAATATGCTCAACTCACTTTGTTTAGACGTCTCCTTCTATGCCTCCTTATCTTTCCATGTACTTTCATGTCATATACGTTCAACAACCCCTCCCCCCAGCAAAATGTAAACTTCTTGAGGAGAGGGGTTATGTCATTTAAAACAATGTTTTTATTCTACTATCTCTCAGTCCTTTACATATATATAGTAGGCATCTGATTAAAAATATGGTTTGGTTTCTTTTTTCTGAGCCTGGGTTCTCCTATGTCATCCTGGCTAGGGGGACAACAGTTGCTCATGGGCCTGATTTTACTTTTATCGTTGGTACAAAAGCATTGACCTGCTTCATTCAAACCTGGGCCAGTTTGTTCCCTTTCTAGGCAGCCTGGTGGCCCCTCCTACTCCTGTGGGCTTACTATATTAGTAAGTTAATATAGTAACTTCACTATATTACTAATGTAGCCTCCCTAGTAGCTAGGGATTATAAGCGGGCTCCAGCATGCCTGCTTTAAATGATGGGAGTGGACAAGAAAAGACCTTTAGGATCCTTCCACCTAAATTCTGTAATTTTTAGTTAGATGGTATAATGGATAGGGAGACCTGACTTCAGATCTGGCCTCACTCACCTATGTCTTTTGTAATACAGAGAAATAGAAATCATGGTTCCTTGCCCTCATGGAGTTTACAATCTAATGGCGGCAGTTCTGCCTGCACTCTGCCTAGCCCCCAACCTAAAAGAAATATAGGAGGGAAAAAGAGGAGGGAGGAGGTCATTGAGTCTAACTCCATCATTTTACACATGAGCACAGAGTTTGAATCTCCCCATCTCTTACAACACAATGCCTTCCCACAGAGGCCCAGAGTTTTGGACTGACTGACCCAAGACTGTGCTACCTTCTAGATGGCATACTCTTCATTTATGGAGTCATCATCACGGCCCTGTTCCTGAGAGCAAAGGTGGGTCTCTTTTTTCCTTCTTCTCCAAACCTGTGATTTCTTCAGGTTGGAGAACTCTCAGTGTGGAAACTCCCTCTTCAGGACAGTCAAACGCTTGGTATTACATTGGAAAGAATGTTGGATTTGAAGTCCAAAGGACTACTTTCAATTTGGTGTTTGCATCTACACCAACACTTTATGTAGAGCAGATGTACAAGTGCCTGTAGGACTGGATTGGTTTGGGAGCTCCAGCTAAGGAATCACTGAACCCTGTGTGGCAAGTTACAGGGAGGTTATCAGGTGCCAGGAGCACCTTTGTTTGGAACCCTGATGGAATGGGGCCTGTCTCTTGGCAGCAGTTGACATAAAGGCCAGCTGTCTAGCCCCTCATTCTCAGTGAATTCTTGGCATATGTATATGAGGTCAATATTGTTTTTGTTCGTTCTTTCTCTCTCTTATACTCTCCTTTTCTTGTTTTTTTTCTTTAGTTCAGCAAGACCGCCAGAGTCTCCAGCTACCAACAAGACCAGAATCAACTCTATAATGTAAGTTTCTATGGTGTGTGTGAGAGAGAGACAGAGAGATGTATGAGAAAGAAAAAGAGAGTGGAGAGACAGAAAGGAAAGAGACAGACAGAAAGAGAGGAGAGAGAGACAGAAAGGGCAGAGAGAGAGAGGAAGGGAAAGAGAGAAAGAGGTAGAGAGAGACAGGGAGGGAGGTTGGGAGATAGGAAGAATCACTACTTTACAGGCTAATTTAAGGTGTCCAGTTCCAGAGGACTCTGGATCTCATTGATATGTGATGTCTCCAACAGTGTCCATCACAGCTCATCCATGCCTACCTACCCTAAAGAACTCTCAACTCTGTCCTGCCACAGATTCAATAGAGAGGTCCACCCACTGTGTTACCCTATGTTCTCTTGATGTCTCAAGGGTACCAGTTGAACATGATGCCAGTTATCTACTGGGGATCCCTCTCTCTTGCTGTGTGACCAGTCCATTTTCTTTTGTGGTCAGACATTTCTTTAATAACGTCTTTTTTACATGGTTTCTCCTATTTAATTACTTTTTTTTTTGTAATAGGCCATAACTTGCTCATACCCAAGGGTTTATAGGAACCAGGTTAAACAACCTCTCAATAGCCAATTGTTAAATTTTCAGTGTGAGCATTTACACTCCAGAAATTATCAAATGCTACAAACCAGGGCTTGGTTGATGTGCTGATTGTCCTGACTTAAGAAAGCAATGGAGGAAATATTAATAATGCCAATTCCAAGTAAAAGTGTATCATGTGTACATTTATTTTCCTGGAGAACCAGCTGTTAAAACCTTTACCAGTACACCCTTGCTCACACCCACCATGAACTTCTGCAGTGTCTTGGGTTGATCCTCCACTTTGGTTCTGTGCCACTCGTGACCATCATCACCAAAATAATCACTCACATTTATTTAGTGTTTTAAGTTTTTGCAGAGTGTCACTCACAACATCCCTGTGAAGCAGGGTAGTGTATTATTATCTGCATTTTACAGGGGGAGAAACTGAGGCTCTGAGAGTTTGATGGACTTACCCAAAGTCACACAGTTAACTATCACAGGCAGGATTTGAATCCACGTCTCCTGCCTCCAAGTCTGGAGCTTCTCCAACCACATTATGGCCCCTCAGTGTGTTCTTGGTGATTTATGATTTTTTAAGAAAAGAGACAGATTGTCCAGTGCCTGAAGAGCTCTCCTAGCTGTGTTTTTCAGAGACACTCCCCATTTTGATCCTTTCATTCTCTCTGGCTTCACTCTCCCTTGAACTGTTGTGTTCCTGGGGAAGCCTACTTGAGGCCTGTTCTACTGGTAGGGCCACTGGCCCCTTTTTACCAGGGCCCCCAGAGGACTGGGTCTCAATGCACCTGTGACAGCCTGTGAACTTTGCTTCACACTCTAGTGGTAATGGCTTTTTGTTGGGGTAGAGTCATGCAAATCTGTGGTAATTACATGCAAATTGGCCATGTAGCAATTTCTCAAGATTTACTAGGGGAACCCAGGGATTCTTACCTTAAGTCTGGGATGGATACCTATCTGAGGCAAGTTGAGTACAGTCCTGCCCAGAGGGAGATGCTCCACCTTCAGAGGCCTCTTTCATTTCCACCACTCTCCAGGGACATTTCTAGGGCTGCGACTAATAGCTCAAATAATAAATTGCTAAAAAAAATTTTAAATAGTGAGGTTCAGAGTGGGTAAGCTCCTTGCTCACATTGTTACTAAGGGCTGGAAGCTAAGACGCAAATCCAAGTCTTCAGCTGGCAAGTATGCTGACTTCTTATATGACACACCAGACTGCCTGCTTAGAGGCCAGCATGTGACTGCTCCTTCTCTGGTGCCATTTACATCACCCAGATCCTGGTTGTTTGTTTTTATGTTACTTGCCTTCTCCAGACCCCAGACCCAGACGCAAACTGCCTGGCCCCCAATTGCCCTCTCCTAGAACCTTCTCCTCTCCTCACCTGGATCAGCCATGCTCCTCTGACATTTGCCTTCCTATTTCAGGAGCTCACCCTAGGACGCAGAGAAGAGTATGACATTTTAGATAAGAGAAGAGGCCGTGACCCGGAGATGGGAGGCAAACAGGTGCCAAATTCATCCTCTTTCTATGGCTTTCTTTGTTCCTGTACTGTTCACTCTGGGGTTTAGCCCTCTGCTCCCATGATGCTTTTCCCTATATGTGTTCATTCATTTGTTTCTACCCTATGCTGATCTGAGGCAGACTGTCACTCTCTCACTTCAGTGGCCAGGTTCCCCTCCAAATAGTTGATTATGAGATTCAAGAAGCTCTTCAGGAGGTATGAATCCTTATCCTCTTCCTCCCCACCCATGGTGATGTTCTTGACCCACCATCAGTAAGCCTTGATTTTATTCATTAGTGAGCCAGTCAGTCAATATTTATGTAGCACATCCCCTGGGCCATACATGCTAAGCCCTGGGAATGAACAGAAAGGCTCCCCCAGAACTGGAGAAGCTCACAAGCCAATGTGACTAGAGACCCAGCCTCCACTGTGCCCATGGTCACATATCAGTTAAGATTGAACGACCGGGAAGAGGACCGTGGTCTTGGATATGGAACAGAGCAAAGCCGACTGGCTTGATTTAGGGATAATTCCTCATCCCTCAGATTTCTTGAGTGTCTTAAGGCCTGTCAAGAGATTGCCTTCCGAAGTTGTAAGCTAAGTAGTACAAAAATTACCATGAGATAATATATGTAAAACACTTGATTTGAATGTGAATGCTCTCTATTACGGGCACTGCCATGTCCACAGTAGAACAGAAAAAGGATTGTGAAATTGCAAATGTCTGTTCTGTACAGCTTGCTTTTCCTTTTGAAGTCTATAATAGATTTAGCATGTTACTTTCAAAGCTGTCCTGCTCATCTGGGCTTTTTTTTCTGGCCTTCTTTCAGTTCTCCTTTGTAAATTTCAAAAGTATAATTCAATCCAGTATTCCTTTTGTTGCACATGCACGTTTGCCCTCTGGAGCATTTTGGTCTGAGTTTACCATCTTTGTTCCTAAAGAAAGTCAAGAGCTATTCTTTTGCCCAGCTCCACCCCAAAGCCCATTGGCTGTCAGGGTTGGTATTACTGCCCCAGGTGTGTGTACTCTTGTAATTCTAGGGAGGGAGAAAAAGAAGGTGTGCTCCTTGGTGAGTGTCAAGGCTTTCTCTTTGTGGTTGTCTAGGCTGGTTTTGTACACAAGCTCCTGACTTTACATGGATAGGCCCCATTTGGGGCTTTTTCTCCCTAGCCACATCATGGCCTTGATTTGAGAGATCCAATCTGGCTCATTTTCCCCCAGGGGTGGGGAATTTGTGGCCTCAAGGCCATGGGTGGCCCTCTGGGTCCTTGAGTACTGCCTTTTGACTGAATCCAAACTTCACAGAACAAATCCTCTCACTAAAAGGATTTGTTCTGTAAAACTTGGACTCAGTAGGCTCCCCACCCCTGCAGACGTTGGTAGACCCTCTCTCTTCCAGTGCTCTTTAGTAAAGGGTTCAAATATACTTCCTGATGGTCGTCCAGATTCATTTATTTTGCATACTTTCCTAGTTCTCCTTAATCATAATTCCTTCCCTCTAAAACTACCCCCACCTTACCTCATGTATGTTTGCTTATTGTCTCCATTAGATGATGAGCTCCTGGGGGCAAGAGACTGTCCTTTGCCTTTCTTTGAATCTCCAGTATTGAGCACAGTGTCTTGCACATAATAGGCACTAAAAAGGACTTTATCCACTGATTGACACCCTGAGAGTTAGGATTTTCTGTACATAAGAGGCACATTTATGTGAATTAAAATATAAATTCATACAAATAAAAAAGACTGCAATCATTTATATGCTTACTTTCTATGGGCCAAGCACTTTAGAATTTTTATCTTGTTGGATCTTTGCAACAACCCTGGGAGGTGGGTACTATTAATATTATCCCCATCTTAAAATTAAAGAAACTGAGGCAAGCAGAGGTTAAGTGATTTGCCCAAGTACACAATTAATGAGGAACTGAGGCCAGATTTGATGCTGCGACTTCCTGACTCCAGGTTGGGCTCTATGCACTGCCCCACACAACCCAGGTTTCTGTTGTTGTTTGTTGTTTTTGGAGGGGGAAGCATATAGTGTTTGGGAGAAAGCAGTGTTTAACTCTGGTAATTTCAGGATTCTTGAAGAAGATACTGGCAGTCCCATTAACTGGGGATATGAAGATAAAGGGTCAGTGGCAAAAGGCATGAGGGCAGCAGCCAACGTATGCTGGAGAATTGAGCCTATACCAGCTTTGAGAAAAGATACTAGAGCCGCCATGTCTGCCTCCTGAGAAATCTCCTGTTATGCCCACATGGGCTTCTGGGAGGGCCAGTGAATCTTCCTCACTGACCGTGGTGAGACAGTATGTAGATAACTATGTATATACAAGATAAAGACAGCAGTAATCTTAGAGAGTTGGCAGCAGCAAGAGGATTGGAAAAGTCCTCCTGTAGAAGGTGGGATTGAGGGAATCTTGATGGAAGCCCTAAAAGCCAAGAGGTAGAGGTGAGGAAGGAGAGCATCTCAGGCATGGGGCACAGCCAGTACAAATGCCTGGAAATAGAAGAAGAAGATTTGTGTGTGAGGACCAGCAAGGAGAAGAGGATCATAGCTTTAGAGCCAGAAGGGATATAAGAAAAATTCCCCACATACCTTCCCATATTTTACAGAAGAGGAAACCAGGACCCAGCTTATATAGCAGATTTGGGTATCAAACCAAAGTCTTCTGTCTCCAAATAGAAAATTCTTTGGAGGCAGTATGGCCTAGTGGATAGACCATTATATTTAGAGTTAGGAAGACTTAGGTTAGAATTTGAACTTGGACCCTTGGTGGCTGTGTGACCCTGGGTAAGTCACTTAAGCTCAGCCTTAATTTCCTCTTCTGCACAATGGAGATAATACTACACCTATCATAGGATGGTTGCTAGGATCAGATGAATTAACATATATAAAATGATTTTCCTACTGTAAAACACTATGTAAATATCATGCATATTTTGGTTTATAAAACTGTTGCATCTGCTATCTCTTTGGATGCTGAAAAGCTGCCTAGTGGAGTAGGCAATCACCCCCATTTTACAGATGGTCAGACAGACTCAGAGAGGCCAAGGAACTTGTTCAGAGTCACACAGATGGTCAGCGGTATTGCTGAGCTTCTCAGTGAAATTGGTTCTAGTCGAGCAACAGGTCCCAAGAGCTGTTATTGCAGGGAGGCAAGGTTTTCTGACATCCATTCCAAATGAATCGGCTTTGTTTTTGTTTTTACATTTTTAGCCACAGGTAGAGCAGGTGCCCTCTGCCCCTTCTATTTGCCCCATCCTACCCCTGTTCTGTATATCCTACTTTTCTTGATAAGAAACCCTACCTGCACCCACTCCCAGATCACAAACAAGAACTCCTGTGTAGCACCTTGTTACATCTGGTAACCCAACCCCTCGCGGGTTTCCTGGATGTCATTCTGGAGGTGTTCTCTCTGATGCTAATCTCCCCCAGGGTGGGAGGCATCTGGGGGTGGAGACAAGAGGTAAAGGTATAAACAACCACAGGAGAGAACAGATCGATGTGCACAAAGGAATACGGTTTCTCTTTCCTCCTCCCTCGAATGCAGAGGACGACCACACTGGATAGCAGCACTAATGTGCTTTGGGGTTGAGTTGGGTGTGAAAATGGCTCTTGACTTAGGATTGTCCCATGGAATCAGACCACGGTTCCATCCACTCTGCGGCTTTTTCTCTAGCAATGGCTCCAAAGAACCATAGGTATTGTCAGTTTAGAGCTGGAAGGGAATTTAGAGCTAGTCCAATTCAGTTTATAGCTGAAGAAACTGAAGCCCAGAGAGGTCGTGATTTGCTCAAAGTTTCACAAGTAAAAAGTGGTATATCTAGCCTTGAACCCTGATGCTTCAATCAGGGTAACTAAGTGGCACAGTGGATAGAGCACCAGGCCTGGGGTAAGGAAGACCTGAGTTCAAATCCAACCTCAGATATTTCTTAGCTGTGTGACCCTGGGCGAGTCACTTAATGCTGTTTGCCTCAGTTTCCTCATCTGTAAAATGAGCTGGAGAAGGAAATGGGAAACTACTCTAGTATCTTTGCCAAGACAACCCCATGAAGGGTTGGACATGACTGAATGACTGAACAATGAAGTCCAGTGGTTCTCAACCTTCCTAATGCCGCAACCCTTTCATACTCGTATGTGGGCGTATTTGCATGTGGGCAGACTGGCCTGGAGATGGATAGAGGAGAGGTGTCTTGGTTCTTAAAACCATTGGAAATATGTGTTTTCTGATGGTCTTAGGCGACCTGTGTGACCCCTGTGAAAGGGTTGTTCGACCCCCAAAGGGGTCTCGACCCACAGGTTGAGAACCGCTGTACTAGTCCCTGAAGGAGATACAACATTTGAATAAGACATATTTCTTGGTCTCATGGAACTTAGCTATTAGTCAATAAACATTTATTAAGTGGCTACCATGTACCAGGCCCTGTGTTAAGTATTCTGGATACAAAGAAAGGCAGAAAACTGTGTGCCTTCAAGGAGCTCAGGCTAATGGGAGAGGCACCATGCAAACAGTTATGTACCAACAAGCAAACCAATGGGAAATAATCAAGAGAAAGGAGACCCTAGAATGAAGAAGGGTTGGGAAAGGTTTCCTGCAGAGGGTGGGATGGTAGCTGGGGCTTGAAGGAAGTCAGACAAGCCAGGAGGCAGAAATAAGGAGAGTCACGCAACCTGAAAGGACGTGGGAGCAAAAGGAGCTTCTCAGGTAAGTGATGTTCCCAAACATCCCGACTCCATTCGTAACCTGTTATATGACTCTGTCATCCTTGGAGTTAGCTAAAGCTGTTTTTGAAGGCAAGCTTTCTGTTTCAGCTGCTGCTCAGATCAGCAGGGTCATGGGAGGGGCTTGCTTTGAGTGCCTCTCACCAACACAGGGTCTCCTTCAAAGCGGAGGGAGGAAGATGGAGACGTGACCAGAGTCAAAGCAGCTTGAGTCCAAATAGTGACTGTCTGATGGTGGGGTATGGAGAGACAAGGTTAACCTTACTTGCCAGTTCAGTATCCCTTTAAAGATGATCTCTAATAACCAGAGACTATGGAGAAGCAAGGGCTTCCCATCCCAAAGAGGCAAGAACAATTCCGTGTGCTAAAGACACAATCATCACTTGTATTCCCCTCTGTGTACTGAGAGGTCTCTCACCACTTCTGACTTCTTTTGTTCTTTTTTTCCTTGACAGAGAAGGAAGAATACTCAAGAAACTGTGTACAATGTGAGTAGGGAGAAGTAAAATACATCTGTGTGCCATATTTTTTTTTCAGCCATCCCCAACTGATGGGCACCTAGTGTGCTTTTTGGGGTAGGGGGATAGGATTGAAAGGGGAGGACAAAAAATGGGTCAGGGCATGGAGAGAGCTGGATTCCCTTCAATTAAACAGATGCTTAAAAATACATTTTATTTATGCCTTTTTTAAAAATTTCACAATCATCTTAAGCTTTCCCCCCAACACCTCCCCACGATACACAATGATTCAACCCTCCTTTAGGACAAACAAAAATAATTAAGCAAAAATGCCCAGTACAGTGACAGTATATACAATATCCAGTCCTAATAGTCCCCAGACTCTCTGCCTTCAGGGACATGTATGTTTCATTATCTGTTCTCTGGAGGCCTTTACTGGGTTTTCAGTTACTCAGATTCAACTTCCTTTTAGTGATGTTTTCATCGACACTGTTGGAGTCATGGATGTTTGCAGTACAGGAGGAGTGGGCAGTGGGTTGGAGGAAGAGCTACAGAACCATACAGAGAAAGCAGTTACCTAGACTTGACTGTTATTCAAGGAGAGGAGAACAGATGCCAGTGGAAAAAAGTCTTGGTGTGTGGCCCATAGTCTGAGGGCAGCACACAGTAGGAAAAGCTTCAGATGTGCAACCAGGCAGGGGTTCTTGTACCACACTCAAGGCCCAAAGTACCTTGAGGCTCAAACTTAGTGTTTTAGATAAAAAGCTGACTTGGCACTAATAATTGACTTCATCCACAGGGCAAGATAATAGAATAATCAGGATTGGTGAAATAAGGGCATTTTCTGAATTGTCTAATGAGTGAGGAAAGAGGCACAGGGACCCAGGAAACTTAATTTCAATTGTGCCAGCCATCAAGAGGCTGGAGAGTTAGGGGTGAGAATGCCCAGTGTCCAGGTCATATGTGCATCCTCAGGGCTAGGGCCAAATCAGTCAAACCAATTTTTACTAATTCATAATATTATTCTCTTGGTTCTGCTCATTTCATTCTACATCAATTCATAGTAATTTCCCCATGTTTCTCTGAATTCCTCATGTTCATTATTTCTTATTGTACAATATTCCATTCCATTCACATACCATGTTTTTTTCAGCCATCCCCAACTGAGAGGAACCCAATTTGTGTCCAGTTCTTTGCTACTACAAAGAGTGGTTGCTATGACTATTTTGTTCATTATGAGACTTCTGTTTCTGTGTTTGACTTCCTTAGGGTATGTGCCCAATAAGGGAATCCCTGGGTCAAAAGTTATGGTCATTTTAGCCACTTTCTTTGCATAATTCCAAGTTATTATCTAGAATAGTTGGAACAGTTTACAGCTCTACCAATAGAGTATCAGAGTTCACTAACATCATATTGAGTGGCCACCATGTGTGAGACCTGGTCCTGATGCTTTCAGGCACCTAGTTTCCTTTTGTTCTGTTATTCCTTCACTTTCCTGACCCTCTTTCCTTTTCCCTGGGATCAAACACCAGGAATCATTAGATTTTAGAATGGGAAGGGATCTTGGGCATTATATTCATCTTGCCTGGACTGCTCTGCTGAGAGCTCAGAGTGAGACAGGCTGAGAGAAGCCTCAGAGAAAAGGCTGAGGAGCAAAAGAGTGAATGGAAAAGGAAGTAGGGGACAGGAAGTAAACTGTGCAATGCTCTCTGAGGTAGGATTGGGGATTTGGAGAGGAGGAGAATGCCATTTTTCATGTTAAGAATTTTCTTTCTTTGACTTCCCCCTCCCAACACTGTTGCTGCTCAGGCATTGCAGAAAGACAAGATGGCGGAGGCCTACAGTGAGATTGGAACAAAAGGAGAGGTGAGTGCTGCCATGATTCTCTCTCTGTGAGGGCCTAGAGGGAATGACCAAGGGAAATGACCAAGAAAGTCTCCTAAATTAAAGTCGGTCACAAATGCCTGAAACAAAAATGCACATGGTAGTTTTCAGGTTATCTATGCAAAGAGACTACTGTATACATATATACACAAACATATACATATATATATATGTATGTATACACACATATATGTATATATGTGTATTTTATATAGATCATGAGTCCACTGAATTCTGTACCTGTAACATCCAGTCACATGTTTCTAGAACCTTCCATCCCCAATTTTAAAAAGACACACTCTTAAACATCTGGGTTGATTGTCTATGTGCCTGGCACATAGGGCAAATCCTGTCATAGTAAATTCCACATCTGGTGAGTGCCTCTGTGTAATAAAAACCTTTCCAGTTCCTGAAGGGTGGTTTACCTCTTTGGAATTTCATGAGACAGAATTCCTGGTCAACCCAAGCACTGACCAATTAACCCTTGGGAAGCTAATATTCCTTCCATTATGTAAGTAAGGGTCTGTTCACCTACCTTATCCAGAGAGGGGAGAGAGGATTCTTCCAGATGACACCCAGGCTCTAGCTTTCAAGGATCATGACCCATGAGAGGATCACTTGGGTGGGAAGTCTGTCTGTGTCAATAATCTCTTTCTTGTTCATTTTCCTAGAACCAGCGGAGACGAGGCAAAGGAAATGATGTCCTGTACCAGGTAGGGACTGATTCTGATCATGGTCTTTCTCTAGCTCACTGTCACTTTAACTGTCGAAGATGTGGCACTTCCTGAGGAGGCTTCTGTTCCCAGCAACTTGGGATGGTGGAGGGTGGGGAGGGATTGGAGTTCTAACTTACTGGATGTACCAGGTCATCGCTGAGATGCTCATTCATTCAGCCTTCTTGGTGATCTTTGTGACTACAGAGAGTACAGATGGGTGGGAGGCTGTGGGTTGGATCACACCACAATTTAATGAGTACCTATTAAGCACTCTGTGTATGTATGCGTGCCCACACAAGCACAACTTTTCAAGAGGGAATGGATAAATCAGAGAGAATTTACCAAGATGGTAAACTAGGGAAGCCAAAAATGGTTAAAGGAGCGGGGAACATTTAGACTGTAGAAGGAAAGTCTAAGTTGTCTTCACATTTGAAGAATTGCCTTGCGGAAGGATCACAATCAGTCATTCAGTCAATGAACATTTGTTAAGTGCCTGCTCTGTGCTTCCTTAGTACTGTGCTAAACAGCTGGGAATACAAAGATAGGCAAAGGACAGTCCCTGCCCTCAAGGAGCTCACAGTCTAATGAGAGAGACAATATGCAAAAAGTTATGTAGAGACAAGATACATACAGTATAAATAGGAAATAATCGACGGGTGAAAGACACCAGAATTAAGAGGGGTTGGGAAAGGCTTCCCATAGACAATGGGATTTTAGTTGGCACTTAAAGAAAGCCAAGGGAGCCAGGAGGTGGAGATGAGGGAGAGCATTCCAGGCAAGGGACAGCCAGAGAGAATGACTAGAGCCAAGAGGAGATGGAGTGTCTTGTTTGTGAAGCAGCAAGAAGCCCAGCGTCACACTCTGTGTGTGTGTGTGTGTGTGTGTGTGTGTGTGTGTGTGTGTGTGTGTGTAGATAAGAAAGGTGAGATCAAGTTACTTGTCCAAAGTCACCTGCCAGGGTTGCTGATAATGACTAACGAGGAAGCAACCCCAGGTGCCAACTGGGGGATCAGGGTAGGAAGAACCTCCATGAAACATTGGAGCTAAGTACCAGTCTCCCTACTCTAGATACAGCTCTGTTAACATGGGCTTCGGGTAGATCCAGGTGGTGGCTCAGTGACTAGGGTCGGACTAGCAATCAGAAAGATGCAAGTTTGAATCCTGCCTTGGACACCTACTACGTGTGACTCTGGGCAAATTACTGATCTTTTCTCTCAGTCTCTGTTTCCTCATCTATAAGATGACAATCATAATAGCACCCACCTCCCAGGGTCCTCCTGAAGATCAAATGAGAGAATGTTTGTAAAGCACTTTGAAAACCTTAAAGTGTTATGTGAATGCTCTTTGTTGTTGTTGCTGTTATTATGATTATTTAAAGCTGGAAAGAACTTGGAAATGGTGAATCTGATCCTCTCTTTTTACAAATGAGGAAAGAAAGGCTCAGAGGGTTCAAATGATTTGCCTGTGGTCACATAAGTTAGGAAGTGTCAAAGCAGGGATGTTTTAATCTAAATTGTGTGACTCCAAGACAACAAGTGGTCCCATCACTTCCTGGCAAATAGAAGGAGAAGAAATAGAAGGAGTGTCAGATTTTATATTCTTGGGCTGACAGATCACTGCAGATGGCGGCTGCAGCCATGAAAATAAAAGATGCTTGTTCCTTGGAAGGAAAGCCGTGGTAAATCTGGACAGCCTACTCAAAAGCAGAGACATCACCTTGCCCACAAAGGTCCATATGCTCAAAGCTGTGGGTTTTCCAACAGCAACGTATGGCTGTGAGAGCTGGACTATAAAGGGAAGCTGAGGGTTGTAGAATCGACACTTTCAAATTGTGGAGCTGGAGAAGACTTCTGAGAGTCCTTTGGATAGCAAAGAGATGATATCGGTCAGTACTTAAATAAATTAATTTAGACTATTTGTTGGAAGGTCAAATACTGAAACTGAAGCTTAAATACTTTGGCCACATAATAAGAAGTCAGGTCTCACTGAAAAGGACTCTGATGTTGGGGAAGATTGAAAACAAAAGGAGAAGGGGATGGAAGAGGAGTGGAGAATAGAAGGTGGCATGCTATGGTCCATGGGGGGAGGGGGTCACTGAACGACTGACCAACAAAACAAAAGCTACATAAATTTTATCCAAACAAAGATTTGAATTCATGGTGCGGTGGAATGATCTTTGGATTTGAATCCTGATTCTTCCTGAGTAGCCCTGGTCAAGTCACCACTTCTTCAGGCCTGTTTCCTCATCTATACAATGGCAGAAGGGCAGCTAGGTGGCTCAGTGAATAGAGCACTGGCCCTGGAGTCAGGAGGACCTGAGTTCAAATTTGATCTCCAACACTTGACACACTGTGTGACCTTGGGCAAATCATTTAACTCCAATTGCCTTGCCTTCCCCCTCCAAACATAAATAAATAAAAAACTAAAAAGGGAGGGCCCAATTATATGAAATCTAAGGTTTCTTCTTGTGTTAAGTCTATAAGTCTATGATTTTAAAAGTCTTCTTTACCACCTGAGGTTGGGCTATCTGGGCTCCACAGGCATAGCTCACATGTATGTATACAGTACTTTACGGCAGAAAATGTGCTGTCTTCAAAGCAGCACTTTAAGGTAGGTGGTGTGTGTATGGTTATTTCCAATACACATAATTTAAAAATGAATCTCAGGAAGATCCAAGGCTACACAGCTACTGAGTGTCAGAGTCTGACTTCAAGACCCGAGCTCCTTCCCCTGTGTCACCACAGAGCTGCCTCTTTCTGGACAGCATCGGACATCTGTAGACTGGGCCTCCCTTTTTTGTCTCTCAGAGGTGACAGGAGTGGGAGAAAAAGGAGGAAGAGAGAAGAGAAAGGGAAGAGAAAAAGCCCCAAGAAAATGGCAGCTTTCACAGGCAGCAAGTGCTGAATTTACGCAACTAGTTGCAAGTGATTTTGCAAATGAGACCCAGCCTACCTGCTGGCATTTCAAATACAGTCTCCAGGGGCTTTTCTCCTCCACACCTTCTCCCCCTACCCCAAGCTGTTCCAACAGTTTCCACAAATGCTTCTAAGTATCAGAGCCCTGGGTTGCCTTACCAGGCTTCTTTAATGTACATGCGAAATAGAAGTCTCTGCCAAGAATGGGGAGGGGGCTATAGTGTGGTAGAAAAACCATAAAAGCCTCCCGTAGGCAGGCCCTAGGGAATCTGACCAATCTGGGGAGACAGTCTGAACAAGGGGAAGTCAAAGCCTCTCCATCCAACACCATCTCCTGGAGTCCATCTTCTCCAGGACGTTAACACCTGTGAGAAGCTCCAGTCGTTCCACTCATATCCATGTGGTAGAAGAGTCATAGGACCAGAGTTACAATCCCAGACCTGCCACTTCCTGGCTGAGTGAACTCTGGCCAGTGGCTTCCCATCTCTGGGGTCCAGTTTCCTCCTCTCTGAATGGAGCGGGTTGGACAAGATGAACTCGTCCTTTCCCACCTCCAGATGCCATGTTGCTAGTCACAGATGGAAGGAATGCTATAGCAGAGTGTGGCCTTGAGCCAGCTTGTCACCTTTGGGAAGTACCTGGATATTTGGGTGGTTTTATTCAGTTGTGTCCAACTCTTGGTGACCCCATTTGGGGTTTTCTTGGCAAAGATACTGGAGCAGTTTTCCATTTCCTTCTCCAGCTCATTTTACAGATGAGGAAACCAAGGCAAACAGGGTGAAGTAACTTGCCCAGGGTCACACAGCTAGGAAGGGTCTGAGACTGGATTTGAACTCAGGTCTTCCTGACTCTAGACTTGGTGCTCTATGCACTGTGCCACCTAGCTGCCCCATTTAGATCAGTCCTCTCACCCTTATTCCAATCAGGTTTCTTTCTGATAAAGCCTGATAGGAGGAAAGCCTCTAGGCCCTCACCTCTAGTGAATCCAGTCTGGGTCAGCATCTGCTGCAGTGGTTCTCAATCTTCCTAATGCGGAGACCCTTTAATATTTGGATGTGGACATAGCTGCATGCGGGCAGACCCGCCTGGAGACGGATAGAGCAGTGGTGGCCCGTGTTTTCTGATGGTCTTAGGCGACCCCTATGAAAGGGTCGTTCAACAACCCCCCAGGGGTCACGACCCACAGGTTGAGAACCACCAGTCTACTGGGTAAAGAACATGGCAAGGGATGTAGGAATCTAACCACAAAGGTCAGACAGGAAGCCCCAAGGGCAGAGGCTCTGCCACAGCTACTTCAAGTACTGGTACTACAGACAAGAGATTTGTCTATGAATAAGACATCAGACAAAGAGCAGATTTTGGGGCCAGGAACACCTATATTCAAATCTTCCCTCTGAGACTTTCTATCTGTGTGACCCTGGTGCAAGTGTTAAACCATATTTCTAAAACTGTATTTTGCTAAGAAAGTGCTGACCTGCATTGGAAGAGGCAATTTTGTCACCAGGGAGTTCCCTAGGTCAATGAAACTACATGTTTAATATCGTCCCTATCTTACCATTTTACAGCATCTGGATAGGTTCTGTTCATCTTCAGTCCTAGTGAAGCCAGATTGTTTCTCTGCCTAACTCTGTGTCCCCACTGTGACCTATCTCAGTGTTTTGTACACAATAGGTGATTCATAAATGTTTCTGGAATTTTGTTTCTTTTCCACTGAGAAGACTTCAGCCACCATGTCAGCTCAATGCTGCTCAGACTCTGGTGGCTGCAGGTTGGCAAGAAGGGGATCCAGGGAATCCAGTTCTTCTTATCATCTCTTTCTGCTTTCCCCAGGGCCTCAGCCCAGCCACCAAGGACACCTATGATGCCCTCCACATGCAGCCCCTGCCTCCTCGTTAACAAGAATACACTGCCACCGCCCGCCTGCCCTGACAGGTTTCCAAAGAGACAGCAGTTAAAACCGACCCCCACCAAGAAAAAAAAAATCACTCTTGTTTCCCAGCAACCAAACAGCCTCTCCTTACCTGTGGGATGAATCTCAAGTTAATGTTTGGGCATGTCTAACTCCTTTCTTCAGAGACCTTGCCTTTGAATATTTCAGGGGATTTCCAGCCTCCAGGATTATGATTTTGTAGTAATGATAGTAATAGAATACATTTCTGAAAAGGTTTGCCAGGCACTGTTCTCACCACCACCCTTCAGGGTTCGGGTATCATTAGCTCCTATGTAGCCGGCCAGTCAACAGTTATTAAGTACCCAGTAGCCAGAGCATCAGTTAGAGAGAGAATTCTGTGCTCGGAGAACAGCTCTGGGGATCCGGTCTTAGGTCTTCTCCTGGCTCTGCTCATATCTCTAGGCCAGTCCGTTTTTTTTCAGGACTAAGTGCTCATGTCTGTGCAGGTGGACAGATGTTCCATCCCACATAGGTGCTGTTAGCTTCTACTATGTAAAGCCTTCAGGGAGACTGGAGGCATTTGCTGTTGTTGAGTCCCCACCATCTGCCCCCTTGGCTTGATTCTGCTGTACATTTTGCTTCTCTGCTTTGTTGCCCTCTCTCATTTAGATTTTTGTTACCCCCTCCCTTCCTATTTTAAAGTGACTTGTCTGTCATAAGGTCATGGAGTTAGCGTTGGAAGGGACCTTAGACTTCGTCTATTTGGACTCCATTTTTCAGAATAAAGAGAATGAGGAGCAGAATCAAGTTTAGAACTTGGGTTCTGTGTCTCCCAATGCTTCCTGTGGGAGGTCTCTGTTGGGGGTGAGGAGGGGATGGGGGGGGTCAGGTGATTTGGTCCATGACAATATGTAGGTCTAAACAGGATGAGGGGAGTGGAAGGGGGGGAGCTGGGAGAAGTTATAGTAGCTTAGGCAGAATCCTACAGGAACAGGAATGGGGCATGGAGGAGAAAGATTAAGACCATCTTCATGAAGGCCTCGATGAATGATCCAATACCTCAGGGACTCATAAAAATTAAATTTGATAGAGAAAAAAAAATGGAAGAGGGACCAACTGGAACTAATGTAAATGTCGTAAGTGGGGAATCTGACATTTGGCCTTCTGGTTTTTATTTATACTTGTTTGCTGAATTCATGTGATTTTTTTCCCCAAATAAATGCTTCACTGAAAATGCTGTTTTATGTCGAAAATAATTAAAAAGGTCATTTCAGCAGTCACAGAAGCATGGGTGACTTAGTCACTGACAAATGTGGGGGAGGGGCTGCCCTTGGGCAATTCCAGGATTTCCATCTGGGCGTTCTTGGACTGCTTGGACAGATCCCAACATCCTCGGTGGCTCAGATGGAGTCTAGCGGAGTTCTGCCCACATGTGTCAAGGAGGGGAGCTTGGTCTCCAGCTCTTTGAAAACTCAAAGGGTCATCTGTGCATATAACTGACAACAAAGGGGGAAAAGAACTGTGAAGGGTCCACCAAGGATCATGAAATTAAAATCCAGAAAGCTCCAAAGATAAGGTGCTTCAAATACCACCTAATAACATCAACGTCGTCCTTGTGGTTTGTTTTTTAGAACACCCATGGCACTACAGGCACTGGGGCTTGGGTGGAGGTAAGGCTTGACCATTTCTATTCAACAATAAGGACCAGGCCTGACAACCCGCACACTTGGGGGCTACTCTGTGTGGTTCTCCGAGAACTGGTCGCCTCTTTCCCCTGGCCCTTCTCCTTTTGTGGGGTTTGTCTTATTAGTCTGGGAGTGTAGTTTATGTGAATTTATTCTTGTAGGCTCAGCTCCTACCTGATGAAAAAAACCTGGCATCTTTCTTTACTGCTGGTTTTCACTGAGTCATCCCCCGTCTTGTAACGGAGCCCACCCAAGGCACAAACATCGTCATCGTCATCATCATCGTCATCATCATCATCATCGTCATAGTTAACAATAGTTAACATTATCTCAACACGAATTCACTTAACAACCCTGGGAAGGAGGTTCCATTATTCTCCCCACTTTACAGATAAGGAAACAGAGGCAGACAAGTTAAGTGACTTGCCCAAGGTCACACAGCTACTAAGTGTTTAGTGTCTGAGGCCACATTTGAACTCAGGTCCTCCTGACTCCTATTCAATGGGCCCTCTAGCTGCCCTCTTTTCTCCCCCTTTTTCTACAGTCCTTATTTCAAGACTTAGAGTCTGAAGGACAGGACTAACTGAAGCAAACAGGACTAACATGCTCCTCAATCGAGGGGGTGCTACCCCAGACAACTGTATAAAGAGTGTAATCTAAGGAGAAACTCCTGGCCATTGTGCTCTGCTCAGGCTGGGGGGGTGGGGGGGGGGAGATACAGATCCTGGGGGTGATGTGGGAGAGGTCAAAGTTAGGTCCTCCAGCTCTTCATCAGACTGGGTCCTCCTCTCATGATAATATTCATCCTCTCTCATTGTTAACCAATCACAGCCGACAGCCACCCTCAGGAATGCCCATCCTTCCAACGGCATATAAACTGTGAGCCCACAGCTGTGACCCAGCTTTGGCATTCGAGGGTGTCACTGACTCATTTTACTGGTAGTATGCTAGCATTATTAATAAAATGATTCATTACCCAGAAACTGTCTCTCAAACTTTTTAACTGTCACATGAGCCAGGAGATAGTGTGGCCAGTTTGAAAAACAGTCAGTAGTCCAATTTGGGAGGAACAAAGCTCATAGAGGAGAGTAAAATGTGTGTTTTCTGATTTGTTCCCCTCCACAACCCTGGGAGGTAGGTGTTCTGATTGTTTCCATTCTTACAGATGATTAAACTGAGGCTTAATTCTTGGTTCTCCTCTTACCTTTTTTTCCTCCACCACAAGGGCAAGTTGTCTTGGACTGTCTCCTTTTCTCTTTCTGGGTGACTTCATTAGTTTCCATTGATAGGATTACCATCTCTTTTCCAATGACTCCCAAATCCAGTGTGTGCGAGTGTGTGTGTTTATGGTCAGAAAGACCAGACTCAGACCAGCTGTGTGACCCTGGACAAGTCACTTAACCCCTGCCTGGATAAAACTGGAGAAGGAAACGGCAAACCACTCTGGAACTTTTTCCCAAGGGATCCCTATGGACCATTGGCCATGGGGGTCACAGTTGGACACAACTGGAAACAACAATGTGTGTATATATATAAATGTGTGTATATATATATATATATATATATACACACACACACACGTGTATCTATGTCTGCATATACATGGACATACACATGTAACCAAAGATATAAGTAAAATGCTTTGTGTCCCCAGAGCTTAACACGCTGCCTGCCAAAGAGTGGGCGCTTAATAAATGCTAGCTTTCCCTGTTTTTGTTGCTGCGTCGCCATTCTTCATGGTCACCCAGATTTACCACCTTGGTGCTAATCCTTTTCTCTTTCCCCTCCCTTTAACCTTCATATATAATCAGTGGCTCTGATTAGTCATTTTTCAGTCACGTCTGACTCTTCAAGACCCCATTTGGGGTTTTCTTGGCAAAGGTACTGGAGTGGTTTGCCATTTCCTTCTCCAGCTCATTTTACAGATGAGGAAACTGAGGCAAACAGGGTTAAGTGACTTATCCAGGGTCAAACAGCTGATGAGTGTCTGAGATCAGACTTGAGCTCAAGTAATTCTGACTCTAGGCCCAGGGCTGTATGCACTATGGCATTACCTTGATGCCTCTGACTGGCAGGCTGGGGAACAAGGGAATTGAGGGTAGAGGACTGTGTGCACATGGCATACACATGTATAATTTGAACCAATTAAAGACAAGGCACAAGAGAGTGAAAGGAAGTTAAGTGAAGCCAGACCATGGGCAATTAAGAGGACAGGAGGGAACTGTGGGATAGAAATTGCAGCGAGAACATTATACAGAGTGAAGAAAAGAGAGATGAAAGGAGAAGAGAGTATCATAAGGAAAGGAAATGTTTTAGGAGTTCGAAATCACTGAGCTGGTCGTTATGGGTGGTAGTGAAATCTAGGGCATAACCATTCCTGTGTCTCCAAGAAATCAAGAGGTAGTTTGTAGAAATTCAGAAGGCTGATGAATTGGGAGGCCACGGTGGTAGAAGGGTGTCTTCTTGTGCATCCTGGGCATATATCCGTGGGCACAGGTAAAGGTAGAGAGAGAGACTGAGTTAGTCAGGCAATGAACTTCTTCAGAGAAGGAGATAGATCTCAAATTGAACTGGAAGACATGAAGCTGGTCTAACAGGGAGCAGTTGGTAAGTGATGGACGAGGAGAGATTAGTGAGTGTTGTTCAGAGGGAAATAACAGTGGTGGCCAGGGGACAAAAAAAAAGGAGCAACCAGCATTGAAGGACGCTAGGAAGATAGGAAATGTCTTCTAGACAAGCTTTAATCAGCAAAAGAATCAATCAAAAAGCACTTCTTAAGTACTTAGTTCCCAGCCTAATGGGCACAGCACATACATGACTAGGTAGATGTGAGAAATCTCAGAGGGTGGGGGAGAAAGCCTGTGAAAAGCTTTCTACAGAGATTTTCAGCAACTATTTGTAGAAGTAATTGACTTGAGTCTTGAAAGAAGCCAGGAATGGAGGTGAGAAGGGAGAATGTGAAGGGGGAGGGCCAGTGCATAGGAATGGAGACAGGAGATGGGGTACCAATGTAGCTGATTGTAGAATGTGCAGGAGAGTGAAGTATGACAACATTGGAAAGTTATGTAGATTTTTAAATGACAAAGAGAGGACTTTATATTGGACCTGGGAGGTAACAGGAAACCACTGGAGTTTACTAACTAAGGAGGTGATATGGTCAGACCAATCACTCTCGCAGCTGAATGGAAGATGGGAGTGGGAGAAATTTGAGAGGTGATGGAAGCCTGAACTAGAGTAGTGGCTTTATGAGTTGAGAGAAGATCACAAGAGATGCTGTGAAGGTAGGAAACACAAGACTTGGCCTGAATATGGGCTGAGTATGAGTTGGGGATAACAGAACAATTGCCAACCCAAGGTATTTGGGAGGATGGTGGTGCCTTTGACAGTGAGAGGGAAGATGGAGAAGAGGAGGGTTTTGGGGAAGAGGTAATGAGTTTTGTGTGGAATGTGTTAAGGATGAGGAGCAGGAGGTTCTAATGACATTGCATTAATTTCCTAGCCAGGGAGTGAAGTACCAGGTATTTGGGGTTGTTATGGAAGAGTCCTTTGATGATGGAGGGATCAGTATCTCCAAACAGGAGTGATGGGATTTGGTGGAGAATTCAGATCTGAGATTCAAGTTAGTAAATACCTGGTGTAGGTCTCCATAGACCAGTGTAAACTCCTATGGGATCAGCTCAGTAAGTTCATCTCAGCACATGAAGGGATAAGGGACACTCAAGCAGATAAGTCACCTGTGGAACTCCAAGGCAGGCCTGGTGTTTAAAATTTAATTCTGTTAAGATTTGATTTTCCTTCTCAATTTGCCAACCAAATAACATGTCAGATGGGAAAGAGAATAACCTTAAAGATCAATTATGTCCCCCCTATTAAAGAATAAGATATTAAAATCTAGACTCAGATTTCTGATACAATTTCTGAGAGTACTAAACATTTAGCACATCGTACCAGAGGTGGTACTGAATTCAGAAGAGTTAACTCAAATCTCCAGCCTTCTGAGTAAAATATAGATGGAAACATGGGAACTTTGAAGAGTTCTCTTGGAGGAATCCTCTCTTGGAGGTTCAATCGACGTCCTGTGTTTGATCACAAAAAGCACCCCAGATCTGAGTGAGACTGCCATTGAGCTTGGTGGCTCACTCATCTCATCGATAGCCTG
This sequence comes from Pseudochirops cupreus, assembly GCA_028627135.1. Classification (NCBI taxonomy): domain Eukaryota; kingdom Metazoa; phylum Chordata; class Mammalia; order Diprotodontia; family Pseudocheiridae; genus Pseudochirops; species Pseudochirops cupreus. The sequence continues at coordinate 49,469,791 of CM053584.1, read as the reverse complement.
GTAAAGAAGTGTGGCAGCCTTGACCATCAAATATATTAGAGAGAGGTCACTATGTGGTAGAAGAAGACTGAGCGTAGATGCGCAGTTAAAGAAAAGAAGAGAGTGGCGATCTTTGGTGCTCCTTGACTCTGGAGATAATACTGTAGAAGGAATATCTTCCCTCCCTCCTTCCCTCATGTTACCATAGATTTTCAAAGATACTGACCAAAAAAACCCCAAACAAACTTCAAAGAACTCATACAATGTTAAAACACTTGGAAAATGGTTTAATGATGTTTACAACAGAAATGAACTGTACAGTTACAGTAAGTTTTATATATATAAAAAATTACAGCAGACAAATGCATCTACACAAAATCTACCATTTCATTCTGATTCACTGTCATCTACACAATCTCTCCAAGCCTACAGTCCCCTGTAGGCAGCTCCTGTTTCTGGAGGGTGAGAGGAGGGGAGATATGAAGGGTACTTTTAAAGAGAAAGCACCACCAGCATTCCCCACCACGTCCCAGCCTCAGGAGACATCAGCTAATTTCCTAAACGTCAGGCCTTGTGTGTTTCAGGTTTTTAAAACCAAGAAAGCTGTGTTTCATATGGGTACAGATAACAAGACCTAAGTCTCTTAAGTATTTAGCTGATTCTCTTAAAAGTATTTCTGTCAGAGGGAGAAGTAGCTGACCAGGCAGTCTGGGAAAGGGGGCTATACAATAGCCACCTAGATTGCAAATTTACCTAAGGAGAAATGTAAGAGGACTCCCAATTAACCAAATGGAAATTGTCATTGCCTTGTTAAAGCTACTGGACAATTTGGGAAGGAATCATTTACACCGCATCTCAGGTTCCACAAAGAGGAACACAAACTCACATTTTAAAAGTAAAGTACATTAAAACAAAAAACTCTGGGGGGCAAGGGCACTTAAGGCTCCTTGGGACCCTCCATTTATAACAGTGGAAAAACACCCCTGAATCAATCTTTGTTTAAAAAAGAAGAAAGAAAACATTTTTTAGAAAAACAAGGTCGCTGTCTCTTTAAAATAAAAAAAAAAAATCCCAACTGGGAACAGCAATCAGTGAAAATGTAATCCAAATCAATAGTCTGGTGGAAGTTCATTACTGAATATTATGTACACTTATCCTTTTTAATTTTCTTTTTTATTATGAACACCTAGGCAGTGAAAACTGTTATGTTAATACATACATAGACACACCCAAAACATACAAAAATACTATGATTTCAAACTACTAAGAATAGGACAGTTCCGTTATTTCCATGCTATGACTTTTAGAGCATTACACTGAAACAAACGAGAATTTTAAACGACAATTTTTTTTAATATCCCAGAAATATACCAAAATATACATCTAAGCTTTGGAATTACTGAGGTTAGACTAATGCAAGTGCTGGGTAGTCGTACTTCATACACAAGTCTAAGGTTCTGCAGGAGAGAAATTATCTTTGGTATCTGCATCAGGCGAATATTATTAACATTTGGATTTTGCTTTGGGATAGAGCTTGTATGACCGTAGAACCAAACACCCCCCAACCCCCAATCAACTGAGATTAAAAAGATCCATGTAAAAAGTTCCTTCATTTGCAATTCCCCCCACCCCCCAAAGTTAAAAAGTCACAGGCATCTACCTAGCACGAAAGGTTGAGAAATACAATGCATAGTTGCACAGTAGGGCTGCAAAAAAGATAGAGAGGGAGGGAAAAAAACCGAAGAAACAAGAAGCTCTGATCATCTTTCATTGTGATTTCCCACAAACAGGGCAGCCGCTTTTGAGCAGTTGCAGCAAAGAAATTAAAACACAAGGGAAGGAGGCCTCGGCAGTGCTCCCAGCCCCCCGCTGAGCAGCCAGGTCTGCCCTGGTGCTCCGGCCCCAAGGTGACTGCCCACACCCCCCAGTGCCGCCCCAGGTCTCCGTGGCTGAAACCTGGCTGTTGTAGGACAGATTTTATTGAGTTTTGTCTATTTTTGAAAACTGGGAGCAGCACATTCCCCTCAAGAGTAGAAAGCTGGCAAACTGGCTTTATATCAACTCTGCCCTGGAAAACTGCTGAATGACCTTAGCCTGTGGAAAGGATTTTTTTTTGTTGTTTTTTCTGAGCCAGCTAGGAGTCCCTCTGCCTTCCTCCCGCTCAGCTCCCTCAAATGCCAGACCGCATCCCCAATTGGAACAGTGCTGAAGACTCCTCTTTTCTTTGGTTTGTTTGTTTTGAGTTTATACAATCATTAAGAAATCTTTGGTTTTGGCTGGAAATTTTTAAAAGAACAAAACAAAACAAAGAAACCACCCTCCCCTGGCTTATAGCAGCAGTATCACAACCTGGCAAAGCTTTTCTCTCCAATGGGGGGTGGGGGTGGGGGGGATGTACATTCAAAGAAAAGGTGAAAGGACAGAGGATGCAGCTTCTAGACCGCCCGTTGGATAGAAGATTGTCAAATAATAATAATAACAATAATATTAATAATAATCATAAAATTAAATATTTGGATTTTTTTGGTCATGTCAAAGAAAAAAAAGTGGAATGCGTATGCAGCAGTTAGCTGGGAGGAGTCTTGATGTCCTTTCTTGGACCCCTGAGGCCTCCCAGGGAAGGGGACAGTCCCCGTCCCAACAGGGAAAAGGCATTGAATCCTGTAGGCAGGGCTGGCAGGATGGAAGAGCTGGGGCAGTGGTGGAGACACAGACGGCTTGGCAGCCCTTTTCTAGGAGGGTCGGAGGGAAGCAGATGTTAAAGGCCAATGCAGGGCTGAGAAGACCCCCAGGAACCAAAGGAAGTAGTACAAGATTGCAATTTGCCCTCAGTTTGCAGTAGCTTTGAAGCAGCGACATTCGGAGGCTTCGGGGGTCCCAGCCCAGGCTGCGGGTGACATGATGCTATAGGCCAGAGTTCAGCAGAACTCCAGGGAGGGAGGGTGTCCTTGGCACCTCTGTGGGGTTTGGAGAAAGTTAAAGCTAGATACTCAGTCACGAGTTAGAAATGAGGTATACGAGAGCTTCTGTGCCGGGCGGAGACATCAGCCCACCCTGAGTCACCTCTCCTTTTGCCACTACCACAGATGAAGGAAATGGAACTACCTACGGGTTTTCAGTGCTGGGAGGAGATTGTGTGGCTACCTTAACCTGCTTCCCACTCAGGCAGAGATCAGGTTTTGATGAGGAGTTCATTTCTCCATTTACCTGAAGAGGGGAGATTTGCCACATACCAACTAGTGTGTGACCCTACCATTGGCCCCTTTCAAAACTCTCTTTGCTGTCCTAAGCCCAAGTAGGTCAGCATAATCCACTCTATTCCTTTTTGCTACTCATCCAAGAAAGGGGGCCCAGCGCCCAGGTCCTCTTGGCTCAAACAATGACCCTTTTCAAAAGGACACTATCATCTTAATTTCTGGTGTACATTTTTCCTCCCTCCCTCTCTTCAATTTTTATTCCATAAGGGGACAGGGAGGGTGGGAAGGAAGCATTAATCATACCCTATTCTTGGCTCTGTCCTTTTCCACCTGAAAGACACCCCAACTCTAAGGAACTTCAGGGCTGGTATGTTCACTTCATGGTCTGGCCTTTGACAGCACAATATTCAACTTAAGAGCTTGAGACTAAATGCCATGGCCAAGTTAGCTGAAGAAACCCTAAACTGTTTCTAAGGTGGCCTTAAAAAAGACATACAAGTAAATACAGAAAAAAAATAGGGGAGGGGGGGACTTTACAGCAGATTTTAATTATCCTTAAGGTTAGTCAGTTTTGAAATCTGAAACCTTTACCGGTGTCCTGTTCTGGTAAAAGAGATGGTGCGCCCATAGGAGGTGGGCAGATCCAAGGACATGAATATTCAACTATACACCACCCTGAGCACCAGGTACGCTTCATTTCCTTCCTCAGATTTGTTTTTGGGAAAGCACACCTTGTTTTTCCACATCTTTTGTTTCAAGTGCTCTTATCTTTGAGAAGTCATTTCTTCAAAATCCCTATGACCTATCATCTACAGCCCTAGCTAGCTCTCTGCAAAGTCACACAACATTAATCCCACTTTTACATAACATCAGAACAGCAGATCTTTGAATCAGTAAAGCTTTCAAGGGAAACCCCATCACCTGGTCATAGCAGAGCAGTCAGTCCATGTCTTTACCCTCTTCCCCTCTTCTATGCCTTAACAGCACACCAGACAAATTAAAGTACAGAGAGTACAACCTTCCCCAAGCAAACTGCTGCTATGCAGAAGAACAATCTTCAATTTCCAACACAGTCCTCACCATTCCACGCTACTTTTTTTATAAAATGTAGCAAGAATATAGGAACGTCATCTGAACTCAAACACATCGTGCTGGTTTTATTTCATTAGGTGTTAGAAGACAGGGAAAGAAGAAAAAGATTCTCTCCCTTGACCCAGTTTCCCAGCAATTCTAAGCCTAGCACTGTGACACAGCAGTAACAGTCTGTCTTTACTGCGTCAGAGAATTGAACCAAAATAAGGTCTTCCCTAAAGCCAGGAGAAATTCACAAGGTGTCCCTATGGAAAAAAAAGGTGAGTAGTGGTGGGCTAAGGGAGGGAGAGAAAAACAAAGCTTTCCTAAGATCCAGCTTTTCCTGCTTTCCAGACCTGCTCATTCTGAAAACAGCAGGGCCAACACTGGCCTATCAATAGCCTTTGTTTTCTGACCACACTGAGATGGATTTTCTCTAAAACCTGGCCTTTCTGGGTACATACAAAACTCAGGAACTCTAGACAAGGTGCACTGGAGTGAGGATGGAAAAAGATCCTTAATTTGTCCCAAATAAGCATCACTTCCGCCCTCCCCCAATGTCCCATACCTCATGCCAAGAGAATGCCACAATAAACATTTCTTCCACAATAAAAATGACTCCTCTGACAGCCCAACAAGTTATGTCTCTTAAAGATGGTATCTCACAGCTAGTTGGTAGACTGCTTGGGGGATACCAGTCAGGTGTGCTCAGCTGTGAGGTGCAGGTTAGCTTTCACTTCTTAGTCTAGGTTTTTGTTTGTGTTTTTGGTCTAGAAAGAATTAGCATTGCTATCAGAAAAGGAAATAATTTTTTAAAATGTTGCACTTATCTGCTCTACAAGCACTACATTCAGTATCAGGACAAAAGGGGAAAAAAGGAATCGGTTTTACTTTCGGTCTCCCACTTAGGTTAAGCTACAACCATTCATTCACTTTCTACCTTCCTCAAATTAAACAATATATCCCTATTTTTCCGTCCATTTTCCAACCACCCAAATACACCCACCCAAACACAACCAAACACACTCTCCCACATCTACACCCACACACACTCTTTAATCATACACTCACTCTCTGTTGCCTAAGCTTTAGATCCTTACAGAGATAATGATTCCTTTGGAGGGGCAGGAAGAAAGGAGACAGTGAAAAGGGAAGGAGACATGAGTGTGTGTGCATCTCTGAGGACCCTGAACCCATGCCACCCATTCTATCAACCTGCGTGCCATCGTGTGCTGTGCTACAGATTAAAGCCACAGATAAACCAACCTAATTCCAATCACAGGAGTGACAGTTTCCTTTGGCAAGACAGAAAAAAAAATCATGAGCAACACTTTCCTTCGAACATAATCAACTCTCTTTCCCCTACCCTCCCAACCCTATAAAGTTGTAACCTATAAACAGGATCCAAAATACATACAGCATAATCATGTTTATCAATCATAATAAACATCAGTTCAACTAAACTCTACGGCTAGAATTATCTCCACTATTTATTTATAAAGTCTGATTTCTTCTTTTTCTGATTTTTTCAGTTTAAAATCAGTTCTGCAACAATGCTAAGCTATGCTGAGGTATTTAATGAAGGTGCCAGAAACTAGCTGCTACCCATAAGCATTATCTGCACAGCCCTATAGGACTATCATTCATAGAGAAAAGAGATAAAAGAGTGAGAGGAAAGGGAACCAAGGCCATCTAAATCAGGGATTCTCCAATCAGCTATCAAATATCATACAAGAAGATCCACTCAAGACAACTAAATGCTTCAAGTGAAAACCAAAAATATAGGAATTGAAGTTACGAGATGCTGCCTGAATAGGGAGAGTTAGAGGAAACAACAGCTGATGTATTACAAAGTGATCTGTGTCTAAATCTGCCCACTGAGAACCAGTAGAGAGCCTTTCCTCTCCTTATGTATTAGCTTTATAATTGCAATGCCTCTTTCCAAATTCCTCTAGATGAAATCACAGGGTAGTACTGTGGGGTCTCTTCTGTCTAACAAAAGGAACCAGATCAATATAAGTCTGCTACTGAGGCAGTCACTGATTTATTCCATGCCCACTCAAGTTTACATGGGAAATAGGAATTCTGTGTGCCTTCATCTAGACAAAGGATAGATATGTGGTATCTGACCTTTGTCAGGACTGAACAGTGAGAAAAAGGAGAGTAAAGAATAAGTGAATTCTTCCTTTTCCATGGGAAGTGAATATTCTACAAAGTTCTATCTATCTCCAGCTTTTACAGGACTGAACCTAAGGGAGATATTTGCAAAATGCTACTCCTGGAAATGTTAAGACAAACATTCTTCTCAAATAGTGAAGCTGCAATTAAGTTAATATAGTGTGAATTCATTTGTTTAGGTAATTATTTTCAAGCTTCTTTTTTCCCCCCTTCATCAACTTTTCCTAACTTTTGACAAATTCACTACATATTTTTGTTCATTTGACCTTTAATTGGCAAGACAGAAATAAAGCTGAAATTCATTAATAACCTATCATACTTAATTCTTCAGATCTCTTCCTAAACTATTACCTAAAGTGAGGATTTGTCCTGGAAAGTTCTTAGTGGTTTACAAAGACCAGAACAGCCTAATAGCACCCCTTCTCTTTTCCTAAGGATTTCCCCTCACCTGCTTTTCTGCTCAGTCTTCCCATATGGTAATCTTGCCCCATGCTCCAAACAAAAGAAAACAAAACCCCAACCCACCACCACCACCAAAAAGCAACAATATGAAAAATCCCTATATCCTTAAGATTTTCCTTTTGGGGAAAAAAATTTATAAAGAAGTCTTGTGAGGCTGAAAAGGGTGGGAATTGTCCTTCACTTTGATCCACAAATAGTTTTATCTTGTATTATTTCTATCGATGGAAATGATTCCTACTAGACTTAAGAATTTTAAAAGTTTACAATGATATCTTCTGGTTTTGCAAATGAATATGATTTTAACCAGCAGATTAAATGGCACTTTTAATGTTATATATTGGGTTCTAAATGAAAAAAAAAACTGAATTTATTTTCTGTGGTTCTGGGAAATTTAGACCCAGGCTTTAACCTATTTTCTTGAATAACTTTGTCTAGATTTTTAAAAATGCAGAAATTACTGGGTACACCTATTTCTTGAGCACAGCCTGAGGCTCACTGCCTCTTAGATATCCCCCAAAAGTAAGTATGCATAACTAAACTTAAGTATGTATTATTTTTAGTAAGCTGTTAAATTATTTTTAACAATGATTAGTGAGGCCCAAGCTTTACAATTATGCTAGATAATTTCCCTAGAAATATGTCAGTGAAAAATCACTTTCTTCTTGAGATTAGCAATTTTTAAAGATACTACAGTATACATACTTCATGTAGGCATGACCATGCCACATACTAGAGATAAATTCTTTTAGATGGACTCTTTCACGGGTAAGGTGAGCAAATGGACTTGACTCACAGAGAAGACTCTCATCAGGCAAATGAAAATTTCAACTAATAGAATCTGATAACTATAAAACAGTGATGATTTAGAATCAAATCCCTAATAGTTTATTTCTTTGTGAACAGTTAAATGGCCTCTATTCTGAATATCAAACAAGCAGGATATTAAAAACCAATTAAAGATGACCTTTAAATGAAAAATTATATAGGGCTGGAGATCAAACCAATTAATTTAGAATGTTTAGAAGTGTGTGTGTGTGTGTGTGTGTGTGTGTGTGTGTGTGTAAGTGTAAAATTTAACAAAAAAGGTAATGTGTTTTATTTTAAAATTATTTTATAAAGTTACAGTCCCAAATAAGAATGACTATTTTTTAAAAATACTTTCATAATTGCTTCCCCTTCCTCACACTCATTTTCCTGAAAAAGCAGAGGAATGTTTGAGTAGGAGAAATCTACAAATGAATGCTCTTTATCAGGAATCTTAATTTCAGAAAATGTGTCAATAAAAGCATCAAACACAGGAGTGGCATAATAAAATTCCTGGGCTACCATTACATTACACCTTTAGTGGCTAAATGGAAGGATAATGTGGTATATTTAGAACCACTTTAAAGTTCATTTTAATGAGGTTTAACTTTGAGGTCAAAGTGTACAGATCAAAGTACACTTCACTCTTAGTGGTGATCTAAATATTACAAAGGGGTTTAAGGCCTGTTCAAAACGTGTGACTTCCAAAAAGAGCTTGGAATCAATTAACTGAACTTTTACTGGAAACATCACCCAAATACTTCCTTTATCCAGAAGAAGTCCATCAAGAGGTCATCCATTATTTTCTATATTTCATATATTGTTCTGTGTACATCATGTGTTATCTAACAGCCCAAGTATAAACAATGATAATGGTCAATTTTTATCAATTTGGGCTCTTTTCACCCAGCTACAAAACTCAGATATGGTGATTCCATTTTATCATTGCAAATTTCAAGGGCCTAATGTACATGGCACTGAATTTGTTCACTCAATGAATTCAAGGCATCATGAAATCTAACTAAACAACCTTGTGTGTACTTTTGTGTCACGGACCAAATGTACTGTGAAGAAAAGTCAATGCTGGACACATCAGCCCCAATATTTGTAAAGATTCAGCCAACTGGCTACATAAGAAGGCAAATGAGTTGGCTATTTCGTGCTTTTCTAGCCATTATCAGAAAAAATTTGAATGTTGGGAACTTGGTTATATCCTTCAGTTAAATCAAAACCACCAAGCATTTCATAGAATTATCTGTTATGCCTTATACTCATTCGTAATGTTAATTTTATGAATCCAAGGAGTTTATATGCTATGTAAAGAGGATTTCTATCTCTGTTCCATAAAACTGAAAATGAATATATCCTGAGAGATTTGCTTTCCTGAAATCAGTCATAAACACTCTCTTTAAAATTCTACCCAAATTCACTGTGTTTACAGAGCCTACATATTTTCTATTAGACTCATTCCTCTGCCAGGTCTGTGCTGAGAACCACTTCTTGAAAGAATTTCACCGAGAATGAATGCTGGTTAACTTGGCGTATCTTTTTCATGCTGAAATGGGTTCTAACCTTTTTCTTTCTTTATGCTCTTTCTAATTATATTCAGGGATTTTAGGGAAGCAACAACAAACAAAAAAACAAAAAACAACCCTAATTCTGAGCAAATGGATCTAAGTACCAATTTTCTGTCATGTTTCATTTTCTCCATATTTTAAGAAGCCAAAATACTTTCAAAGGATATAACAGGATATGATTAAATAAATTAATTCCAGTTCTGCAGTATGAAAAATGGGAGCTCAATTAAAACAAAGTCCCGTTGTCTATCATCAAATTTAAGGGGAAAAAACCCTGACAGTAGCAATGGTAGATGAAGGGGAATTTGTAGAACTAAGAATTTTCTTCTCCCAAGAAAATACATATTAAATCATCCTTGGGCATTGGAGGGAACAGGAAACAACTTTTTTTATTCTAAAAAGTGACTCTCCCTCTGAAGTCATGTTCTCAATCTTTATTTTTTCTCACTTGTTAAGAAATATACTATTCATTCTAAGCTTCAACTCATGTTAATACCTTAAATTTCCAAAATCCATTTATAACAGTACAGCCTTTGAGTTTTCTCATGCCTATTTCAAGATCACACGTTGATATGTTTAAGTTAAAATAGCAATTGTGAATGCCAATCTATTAACATTGGTCCTATTAAGCTTCATTTATGCACAGCTATCCCTTCTCTGCATCCTTCAATCACACTTTTGGACTGACAAAGTGAACAAAATTCATGATCAAATTTTACTTTTGATAGAAAATAGAATCCAAGTATACTGATGGATATGGGTATTTAAGAACTAGAGACAAGCTTAAGATGTGGTGGACAAACTAAACAGGGAGGATTCAAAGGAAAGTTTTTTAAGAGCAAGGGAAGGGAGAAAGAATAACCTAGCTGAGTCCTAATAAGCTAATTCCAATCATTTTCCTGGTAGTGGAAGTAGACAATACACACGGCATCAATCCCTGCACAGGCTTCTCCTTTGAACTTTTAGAACTTCCACAAAAGGCAAAAAATTAAAAATTAAAAAAAAAATGAAGGTTAGGGAATGCTTCACTCAATTCAGTACCACTTCTAGAAACTATGAAAAAAATGGCATGAAAAAAGTCTAAACTGGATCAGCCAATTTGTTTTAAATTGAGAAAGTGTGTGTGTGTGTGTGTGTGTGTGTGAAAGCAAAAGGAAATGGAATTTAAAAATTAACACCTGACGAACTAGAGTAGTGTTCTAGATAAATTATTTATCAAGCTACTCTCCCTCTTATAACTCACGCTGAAATAAATGAGGAAGAAATTTCTTCAGTTATTTTGTAGCCAATGATATATTCCTTTAAAACCATAGAGATTTCTTATGCTGGCTTAAGGCCTATGTTATTAGTGGTTCCCTAAATCAAAAGCACAATCCCTTTAGCCCAAATGAGAATAAAGAGGGCATTGATAGTGCAGGAGAGAAAAGACCATCATATTAGTTACTTAAAGCTTAGCATTACCTTCAATAATAAAGACTATTGGTGAATCTTATTTGGGAGAAGGGTATTTTTTGAGACTCAAATACAAAGCAAAAAATCCATACCTTTTTCTATCCTCTTAATTCACTGGACTTGAGTCCCTGGGGACTTATCTCCTTTGGTAACAACTATGGAAAACTAACGCCATAACCTCTAAACCAATATGGTGAGGTATTCAGCATCATCCTCCCTGAATCCTTCCCTCCTCGTTTTTGCCACCCCCATAGGAGAGGCCCCATTATTACTGTGGGAAACTACAGTATTCATAGCCCTACACACATCTGCACAGACTAAAACCATAGATGTTAAATCTCAATATAATATTAAATTTATCCACATCAGAGGAATAATGGGAGGAAGAGGAGGAAAATTAGTAACCATGCTGCCATTCTATTTACACACCAAACTAAAAAAACTATTTATAAATCAAGTTAGAGTTTGCCCCAAGGATCATACAAATTACCAACAAAAAAGATTAAAAACAAGCAGCAACTTTTATATAAAATTAATAAAGGACAAATGAAAAAGAAATTGTCAGTAGCATCTATCTCCTCACTGTGTCTGAACTGCACTTATACACACTAGTCCATTAGTACAGCAGCTTGCTAAAAAATTGACTTTGGTTCAAGCTTAGTTTTAAAAAAAAACCATTAAAAAAAACCACACGCAAAAAGGTGGACGGACATTGGTTAGTTTCCCTGCTTGCAGTTCACTAGTTTTGAAGGGTTTTGTTGGGGAGGGAAAAAGAGCAGAGGAGGGGGAGTGAGGGTCATAATTAAATATTCTGGGAAAAGTAGTAAAAAGTTAGAAGAAGAAATGGAATCAAGGAGAGAAGGTTTCTGACACTTCAGTGTTCATGTGAACTCCACATACATGAATCACAAGTAACAGTGCACATCTGAGTCTGCATCATTGTTCTGTTTTTGATCGCAGGTAAAGAGAGATACAAACACACATCCTAGATCCCTTATGGACCTAAGCAAAACTGAAGAGCTATTTGAAAGAAAACTGCGTGCAAGTGTTTTCTGAACCCCTGACAAACCCCACCCCCCAAAGTGCATTCTTGGGCTCACCCAAGACAAAAGCAAGCACAGACACAAAATGGAAGGAAACCTTTAGCTCCCATGGTTGGGGCAAGCTTGGGGTGACCTGCATTGCAGCAATCCAGTCTCTTTTTGGACATTTTTTTGGTTCAGATACTCTAATAGCATATCAAAGGAAAGAAATACAAAACAAAACAACAGATCTAGCCTCTGAATTACTCCTCATCCATCTTCACGAACTTTTCCTTTTCAACTGGCTCATTTACATGGACTAGAAACGACCCTGAAAACAACTTCAAAAGCTGCCTGCTGCCTGCAGTCCGAGAAGAGAAGCCCATGAACAGCAGCATCATGAACAAACCACAAAGACCCTTCAGGTGTGTGCAAAGTCCCTGCATCTGGTCAAAGGAGCCGGCTCTCTCTTTCGCAGGTCATGCAGCTCCATCAGAGGTCTCAAGGCCTCCTTCGGTTAAGAGTACCATTAGGGTGCTGGCAAGAGATATGTAAGAAGCGATCTGATAAAAAGGCCTAGCAGGAGGGGAAGGCTATGGTCTTAGGGCCCCTCTCAGGAGAAACAAAATCAATCAGTGGACAACCATCCAATATAATTTCTTCAAAGAAAAAAACTACACGGGGCAAAGGCTGTCACCATTTTAGAATGTTGATTTGTACTTTGCCAAGTAAGTTAAGCTGGGTGAGAGAAACCTAAATATTGTGATATAGGCATCCTCCATGACATTAAATAACATTTTCATGAAATAAGAGTAGAGGAAAACCACCAAGTTAGGGTCTGCAGTAGTCACTGCTCTTTAGAACCAAACCCTGCCCTGCAACATGTCCATGTCTTCCATGCAAAGTAAGAGATAGCACGGGGCACGTGGCACCTGGGCCTGAGGGTGGGTTAGGCAATGTTCTGGGGTGAAGGAGAGCTATGGCTCAGCAGGGATTTCTTCCCACACAAAAGTGCTCTAAAGGCACCACCTGATGTGGGGCGTTTGCACACACTGCCCTCTTTCAGCTTCTGCATCAAGCCTCTTGCATAAGTGACCAAAGAAAATTATTTTCTAGCACCTCTGTAAGAGTCATCAAGGATGAGGAAACCAGCAAGAACATTCCCCAAAGTTAAGAACATAAACTCTTCCCTTGCCCCCAATGCTTCTCTCCCCACAGCACGGGAGCTCACTGAAAAAAGGATCCAGGAGCAAGAGATAAACATGTCCAAACTAGATATATAGATATATATATATATATACATACATACATACATACATATACATATGTATATATATGGATATAAAAATAACCACAATAACAACAACAACAATAAAAGGGACACAGTAGCACAGGCCTGCCTAAACTGTACCAGTTAAGAAAGGAACCCCCAACACAATTGATACGATTATAAACACCTCGTTATGACATAATGGCCTGTACAACAGACCCATAAAAATGATTTTTTTTAAAAAAGAAAAAGATATTTAGACAAACAAGAAATCCCCTTCCTATGCTGGAAATGATAACCCACCTTAACTTGTCATCGTGACTGCTGGAAATGAGAAGTAGTCCTTTTACTTAATTTTTTTGTGGTTTTTTTTTTTTAACATTTTTGGTTAGAAAGTTCTCCAATCCATGAAGCAATCCTGAAAAGACAGTGTTTATTACAAAATTAGGCAAATGTCTGTCCCATTTTTCCATCCTTCCTGTTTTTGTTTGTTTTCCTTCTCTCCCTTGTCCCCAGCAACATGGTGAGAGGAAGCCCATCATATTTTCAGTTTTAAACCCAGCCAGCAGCCAATCACCCTGCAAAGTGAAGAAGGCTGGTGGCAGCCCGGCTCGGCCCAGCTCACTGTGCCTTAGAGGCAGTAGTGGTGGTGGAAGCAGCCCCACTGGCAGAGGCCACAGTGAAGAGAGAGTTTTGGATGGAATCAGCTGAGGTGGAGGTGGCATGAAGGCTGGCAACTGGTCCAGAGGTCCCTGCGGAGGCTGCAGCTGCAGAGACCAGGCTAACTGGATTGCTGGTGAGCAGAGATAGGTTCTGAGGATTCAGGAACAGTGGGGCAGTCACGATGTTAGGAGTTCCTCCTGCATTGGCAAATACCAGGTTTCCAGTTGCATCCAGTGACGTTATTGGAAGAGATCCACCAGATGCAAGAGCTAAACGATGAAACCCACATATGAGTAGGGATAAGAGTGTTAATATGAAGAGGCAGAAGGAAGGTAATTTACAAAAGTTCTTTTAGTATTTCCCGTGGCTAGAGAAATAAAGGCTGCTTATTGCCAGAGTGCATTACTTTATCACACAAAGTAAAATGTATTTAATAAATCCCAAATGAAGCTAGCATTTCTAACAAAACTGAGAACTCTAATCTAATGGTTGTGTTTCTCAACAGCCTAGGAATCTTGGAGGCTATCTTTTAAGGGTCTACAACCTATTCTGTCTTCCTAGGTTTTAGCACAATATATTATAGGATGAAATATATTTTACATAAAGGTTTTACCAGCTCTAAAGTAAGTTGAAGGTTGCAATAATTAAATGAAATATCACTTGTTTAGAAGGAATACAGAATATTCTCAAGTACAACATAATGTTTGTGTGTTTTCTATAAAGGAAAAGAGTCTATCAGACTATTTCCTAGAATACTAGTGACCCAAGTAACCCTAAGTGAGCTGACCACAATCAGGAAAGGCTTATGACTCCTCAGGGCAGGCACTGTGGTCGGCACCCTGAGAAAAGCACCCCCAATACTCTGTGTAGCCCATGGGGTGCTCCTTTCATTGTCCTTCCCTGCCATCTGAGCTTCTTGGAAAAGGTTGTACAATTTACTGTACGTAAGGGGTACGAAAAATGCAAATTTGCATTTTTATTGTTGGCATAAAATAAGTTAGTTCACTAGTAATATAAGTATGTATGTGTATGTATATATATGTATGTATAAGTGTGTGTACACACGTGTACACACACACATACCCCATAGTCAGGAATGACTACTAGATGGTGGTCTCCTACACTACAGCATTAGAGTACAGCTGGAATGTGCGGCCTGCTGTGGCCTTTGTCTGCATGGTATTCCTGGGCTGGGGGTACCTTCCCATACTTCCCAGAGCCCTAAGGATAGAGAGTAAATTTGTGCCCTCTGGCACAGACACTTTGTCCCAGGTCTCTGATACCCTAGAATAAGGTCACTGACATGTATATTAAATGTCCCCAAATTATAAGTTGGCTGATTATTTTAGACTTCCCACTCCTGGCAATTAATTTTGTGTATCATCTTGTTAAAATTATAATAAAGCAAAATAATTTAGATACTCTGCTAGAGTTAGTTGTAATGAGAAAATTGAGAGTATGCCTTGGGAGATGTGACTTGTAGATGTTTTACCCATTTTGTGATTATTCTGAAGGGGTCTTCTCTATTATTTCCTGCTGGATTTTGTTATTACTACAAAGTCATATTGATTTTTGTAGCATATTACTTTACTGGAGCTAATATTTGGTTTCTATGCTGATGCTATGGAATTTTCTAAAACGATCGTCTCATCAGCAAATAGAGATACTTTTGCCACGGTTTTTGCTTTTTTTCCTCTCTTGGCTTACTGATTGTGCTGGCATCTCTGCTTAGTTGTAATGTGATTTCATGTACAATATATCATTACTAAAGGTCCCTGCATATGCCAAAAGGCAGCTTCAGAAGCCTCAGAATTTAGTTCCAGCTGCCTCACTGCTTGTTTTGCCCCTAATAATAACTCACAGCAAGGCAGCGCTCTAAAGGTTCACAAAAGGTTCTTACAAAAACCCTAGGAGACAAGATCACAGAGCTAGAGTTGGAAGAGGCCTCAGAAATCCCCTAATCCAACAGCTCTCTTTTTCAGACAAGGCCCAGAGACACTTTCCTAAGTCATCCTGGTAAGTGAAGGTCTAAGATTCAAACTTGGGTTAACCCCATTCTATAGATGAGGAAGTGACGTCTTTCAAGAGGCTGAATGATTTGCCTGGGTCACATACCCCACAATTCAAAGTCACAGACCACAGGTTTGGAACTGGAAGGGATCTCTGATTAAATGTCCAGTCAAGATCTGGACCCCAGCCTCCAGATTCAAAGGCCAGTGCACTAGTAACAATGCTAGAGTCCAGCCTTATAAGACCAAGAACTCTAATTTGATCATGAACCGTATTAACTATAAAGAAAAAACTGAAGCTCATTTCTCTTACTGATTTAGTGTTGTTACTTAAGTACCTTTCTTTGAATCCAACAACTAAATCTTCTCAAAGATTTCACAGTTAACTAAACCATTCAGGTTTTTGGCCACCATATGCCCTTTATTTTGTGATGCATGAATGTATTTATTAGAAACCATTGTACATTGTCACTGCATTGGTTTCTCATTCTATTTGTAGAGACTGTAAGCTCCCTGAGGACAAGGACCATGTTCTATTTCCTTGAGCTCCTTGCATGACACTGCATATAGCAGGAACTGGAGAAGGGTTTGCTAAACTGTATGCGATGGGCACCTCTAGGGGTCAACCTGCTAAAGAAATGATTTCTTTTAGGACAGGCTGTGTTTCTTCAGAAGGCAAGAAGCAGAGTTTTGATAACATGCTCTCACTATGGAGCTACAAGAATACAAGGATGAGTAATCCATGGAATGTCAGAAATGCTTTTAACAGAGCAAAGTACACTTTCCAGGAACCTCATCATGCAAAGGGCCCCAAATGTAGCAGTTATTAACAAATACCTAGAGGCCTTAGAGAGACAAATCTCTATCTTTGGGCTCTTTATACTTTTAGGAGGAAGTTCTTGTGAAGAGAGCAGAGCCCAGTATGTTAAAATTTTCTTTTTAAAACAGTTCTGTATGTGACCTACTTATTGCACTACAGGGTCCTTCTACTCTGGATGGCCCCAACTGTCACAAAGTGTTCTCTTAGACCGAGCTGAAATCTGCCTTCCCTCTATCTCCTCCCTAGTATTCCTAGCTTTTCCACAGGAAAGTCTGGCAAATCCTTGGGAGTCAGTGACTGTTCTTTCTTCCTCAGCAGCCTACCTGTCTTCCTCTCCACACAACTTCTCTTCCAGAGTGAAGGTCATCCTTCACTGATTCTCATAGAGCATGACCTGACATTCTCTTGTCGCTCTGAGATGCCGTGCTAGGGATGCTTATGAGTCTTTCCTAAAATGAAGGACCCCGACCTGAACACCCAACTCTAGCTATGCTTTGTCCAGGGCCACATACAATGGGAACGCTACCTCCCTGCCTCTCTTTGGGTAGCCTTTGACAATATGTGCTGTTTTGGCTGCCAGATGGTTTATTTTCAGGGCCAGTAAGGCCAGCAGATCTTTTTCGGATAATCTGTTACACTGCCAGGCCTCTCCCAACTTGTCAGTTGTGAAGGCGACAGCTATACAAGGCAATGGGAACTGCTATCTTGCAAAAATCAAACACTCCCCCCTCCCCCCCCCCCCGCCTTATTCAACATCTTATTTGGGACAGTTCTTTGATGAGGAAACAAAAAACCTAGACTAAGAAGAAAAAAGTTTCTCTGTGAAAGAGAAGACTGAAAATATCTCAATTACAGTATCCTTTGAATTTGCAAGACCGAAAATGTAAGCATATTCCTATGATTTACGTGCTATTCATATGGGATTATAAGCAAGTCATAAATATAAGCAGTACCAAACTTTGATTTCTTAATTCATTTACCTGTATCACCAGCACCCAGCCCTACACCAATATGGCAGCGTTATTTTCTGTTCTGAATCCCCAAGTAACAGCTACCTGTCTTGCAAAACTTCTATCAATGCTGGCATGCTTTTTCTGTCCTCAAGAACATGGATAACCACCAATCTTCTGTTCTCAGCCTCCCACCACATTCCCCAAAAGGAATGGCCAAAGGAAAAAATGCAACTGACCTTGAATGGTGGCGAGCGTACTGTTGCTCATCAGAGCTGGGCTGAGAGCACTGCCCAGCGTCCCTGGGTTGAGACTGAGTAAGGCACCTCTGCAGTTCCGAGGGAGGGAACAAAGACAGGGAAAAGGAGTTACTTTAAAATCTATCATCAGGCTGGGCATTAGCCACATGAAGAAAAGAGAGGAAAATACAGCTGGGGCAAATGCATATGGAATTTAAGGAGCCTTCCACACTTTCCCGGGGATATCAGATTCTCTTTGTACTGCAACAGGTTTGAAGACTGCTCCACAAATGTTATTCTCTTTCATATTTCCTAAAGCAATGCTGTTTGCTGAAAAGTAGTACTGATTTACACAAATTGTAAAAAAATTTTCTTTAGTGCATTTAGCAGCTTTCCCCTCTTGTTTTTCAAAAAAAAAAAGGTTCAGTCCAAAGACTTAAATTTTTAAGAAACTTCTTATCTTTCCTATAGTGATAATAGAAAATTTGGGAACTGTACAAATCTCTCTGAAATAACAGAATAGGTCATGAAAAAATAATGCTGGAAATCTACAATGCCTTTGCATTCTGGATTTAGAAACAAGCAGCTGATGTAGTTAACTAGAAAAAGCCACCGACTGGGTAGCGATCAGGGTGGTTCACATCTCTTCTCTGACTCTGCTGCAGGGACGTGTTTTACTTTCCGGTGAGTACTGTGACTGACCACACAGCTTAGATAATCTGAGAGAAGCCCAATGTCAAGAAAACCAAGAACTCCCATCAGATCACATGTGCCCACTCTTGGTCTAAGGCCCTCCTGACTTTGTACTTCTAAGTGTATATCTGCAGTATCAAGACACCGGCCACCTTCTCTTCAGGGCATTCTGAAACTTATGTAAATCCACCTAAGGCACTGTGAGTTTCTCAAAAAAGTGGTTACAGAACAGTTTATTATAAAGACTTAAAAACAGAAACATTTTCATTAAGAAGAAAGGGTGGTGAAAAGACTTGGCTCTAAGCAACGTGAACCCCTCCTTCTTTCCTCGTTCACGTATTTCATGAGAAAGCAGAGAAAAGGCAGCTCCTTACCCAGCTGCAAACTGCGAGGGTGCCATCAGCCCTGGACTCAATCCTGCTGCTGCAGCCATTGCAGCCAGACTGGCATTTGCAGGCAGCTGGGCAGCTCCTTGGAGGGCAGCTGCTGCTGTCTGCAGCCCGGACGCTGTCACCATCACCTGGCTGGCCCCAAGAGGGGAGGGCAGAGGTTGGGAGGCGGTCTGTGTCGTGCTGGTCTCGCTGGCACTGGATGCCTCGGAGGCGGAGGCCGAGGGGGAGGGGCTCAGAGAGGGGGGTGTCGCTGCTGAGGAAGCTGGAGGCGCTGTCGAAATCACTGTCGCAGTGTTGTTGGAGGCGGTTTCTGTAGTGCCTGTGAGGAGGAGCTGGGTTAGAAAGTGGAAACTTTCACTGTGCAAATCCTTCTTAAGTAAAAAATGCTTTTTTGGGGAAAATGAACAGCCCTAGTCGCCCTTTTCGTTTTTTACATCACCCGCCCCTCCCCATCTCCTCAGCAATCCTTTTTTCTGTAACAAAGATCTAATAAGAAAAGAAAAAACGGTTCTGCAAAAACAACGCGCCCCGAACAGCCAATCCGCGCACAACGCGTCTTCTCCCGCCTCTCCCCAGGGCCGAGCTTCTTGGCCGCTCTAATCAGACAACCTTCAGTCCTATTTTATTAGTCTTTTCACTCGTTTCGTAGTTATTGTCTACTGTTTTCCTGGTTCTGTTTCGTTTTGTGTCAGTCCACGTCATCAGCTTTTTCTGAATTCTTTAATATTTCCCATATTTTACAGTACAGTAAAATTCAATTTCATTCATGTATCACAATTTGCTTACCTATTTCACAAATCAATGGGAATATACTTTATTTCCAATTCTTTGACACCAAAAAGGTGTTAGAGTGAATATTTTGGCTACATGGGACCTTTGTGCCTTTTAACTCCATGGAGGCACACGCTTAAAAGCAGGATCTTAGAAGAGCTGCTTTTCTCAAAGACAGCAGGATCATCTGCACAACTAGGCCACTAACAATCATGTTTTACTTGGCCTTTTTCTCTATAGCTATTTCTTTATGTTCTCTCCTAGTTTGATTTAACTGCAACTACAAAAAAATAATCTTAGGAGGAGAATCTGAAAAACACATCAGAAGTATAGTTTTGAATCTTTAATATGAAAAGCCAAATACATAAAAGAAAATAAGGAAATATAGAAAAGGAAGAACTCACTATCAGCTTCCTTCTTAGGGACAAAAGACCTTCATGGAAGAACACTTCAGGATGAGAGCAACAATCCTAAAAAAGAGGCTTACAGTACACTCTCCCCCCCCCCCCCAAAAAAAAAACTCCAAGAATTTAGCCCCTCTGAAATGGTTCCTCTTCATCAGGAAGCCTGAGATTTTTTTAGAGGTCTGAATAGAGAATAAAAATTAGCTCAAAGATTTTTTTGGTGGGGTAAGAATAGATGTAAACACCAATTTCCACAGCTACTGGTGTAAGAATAATCCCAACTATCCATCTAAATAGCTCTTTTTCATTCAGGAAGCATTTGTAGTTCTCAAGAATGAGCTTTAAAGAAGTATGTGTGTGTGCTCTGTCACTGAGACAAAAAAATCTCCCAAGTCTGACACTCTGATGTCATAAGCAGGTGAGCCATGAGATTGCTGTTGGTAAGCTTTTTAACAAAACCAAGGTCCCAGGAACAATCTGGGGTATAAGAAGAATGACCAATATCTAAACAGAAATGACTGATACTGAAGAGAACTTCTGAGATTAAAAATCAATCCATCAAATTGCTTTAAGTTGGCAGAAATGCCTGCAAATTTCTAGAAAGTATTGGTATGATGCACACTCTCTTTCTCTCTCTATTTAATGTTTAAGCATAAACTATCTGCCCTCAGTAAGTTCTTATTTTACTGGGTGGAAACAATTTGTGCATAACTAGGAAAATGTAGGATATAAAATAATTTCAGGGTTATAGGGGGAAGGAAGGGAACTAGCACTAGGGAGACAGCAAAACAGGTTTCATCCAAGAGGTAGCAATTCTTTTACCACATGGGTAAATACAGTCTTTCAAAAATCCCACTTCTGATAAGTTAGAGACTACTGCCTACCATACTTTTCTCATGCTGTCATTGTCATTTCATCTTCTCAATATCTGCTCTAAATTTTCTTCTTTATAATATTCATCTGTTGCTACTAGTTTTGTGTTCGAGGGACAAAAAGAACAGGTCAGCGTCCAGTTCCACACGAGAGGTCTTCAGATGCCTGAAGATAATGATCAGTCCCCTCTAGTCTTCGCTTCTCCAGGCTACCAATCCCCTTGACCTATATTCATAATGGATGTTGTTAAGGCCCTCTGCTATCCTGGAAGGATTCTTTTGGATGCTTTATAATTTACCTGTTTCCTTCTCAAAATGTGGAGTTCTGAATGCTTTGCTTTTTTATCTGGAGGCCAATGGGGTGAAGTAACTTGTCCAGGGTCACATAGGTAGTAGCATCTGAGGCCACACTTGAACTCAGGTTCTCTTGACTCCAAGGCTAGTTGCCCTATCCACTGCACCACCTAGCTGCATCTTCCTTTGCTTTCTTAACAAAGCTCAGATTACTTTAAATTTTCTTGGCTACCAAAGAATTACTCCTCAATCACAATGGGGAAACCCCTTTAGTGAGCATTATAGCATCCTGTTTTATACCTTGAATGCTGTTGGATGATCAGAGGGCTGTTCAATGGGTTATTTCTGTTGCTGGATCCTTCAAGGAGTCTTGAATTATTCTGATATACAGATTGTGGGTAGGGCAGTTTTCCTTGTTGGAAATATACCTTCAAAATAGCATTTCATTATCGTGATTAATCAAATATTTTATTGTAATCAGCAAAGACAGTATGTTATTACGTGCGTGTGTCAGCTGATTGTGAAATGGTGAAGGCGTGGTCTGAGGCAGAGCGCTGTTTGAAAAGTCTGCTAGCCCCCACCAACACCCCGCTGAGAACATGTGCTCTCAGCTGACACGCAGACGGCTCTCGGAGGGCTTGTAAAGATGGGACAGAGGTCAGTGTTTACTGGTGTTCTCTTGGTGATATTTATCATTTTTAATAAAGCCCAAGATGTTCTTTCCCTAAGCCTTTGGTACCTGTATATACCTTTCCCTTCAGGAACTTTGTACGGTGGTCCCTCAACACTCTCACAACTGTGTCCACTTCCAGGAAGGATTTCCTCTACAAACATCTGGTTCATCTTACTGCTTTTCCTGTTTTTATTCTCTTTAATGCCATTCCAACCTTCTTTCTAAGTATATATCCAGGACCATGATGTTAGGCCAAGTGTAGCAATTCTACTGTCCTTGATGGAGAAAACAAGGGTTATATCTTTGAAGGAAATCTTGAATGATTTTTGATATATGGATAGGAAATACCATGTTAAAAAAAAAAAAGAATCTTCAGGTGTCATTTTGTAATGATTTCTACCAATCACTTTGAGTTTTTTCCTGGTCTTGTTCTTTTTGGGTCCTCTCATTTTCATTCTTAAATTCCCCTAAGACAACTCTGCTCAGCTGGACGTGTCATCAGGTCTTCTTGAAATTAGTTTTATTCTCATTGCTTTTCTCTGCTTTATAAGACTCTGCAAATATACATATATCTATGTATATGTAAATATACATTGCTTCATAAAGCACACATTCACATATGTATGTGCTTATATTTATAAGTAAACATATATGTATCCTTCCATCCATCTATCGACATAAATTTAGACACACACACACACACTCTTGATACTTGGTGACTTTAATGCAAAACTAGGAAAAGGTGAAGATGGGCAGAAATATATGGGAAAGCATGGTTCAGGAAGAAGGAAGCCACAAAACCATAGATTACACAAAGCCTGAAGTCTTTTTACATCATGAACAAATTGCCTTTTTTTTTTTGAGGCGAGGAAACTGGCATTAAGTGACTTGCCCAAGGTCACACAGCTAGCGTCAAGTGTCTGAAATGGAACTTGAATTCAGGTCCTCCAGACTTCAGGGCCAGCACTGTATCCACCAGGCCACCTATGTGCCCCGGTGAAGAAAGGCTTTGAGGAAAGAATTGTTAAGCACCAAATGTTAAGTCAGTGCAAGCACCAAATAATGCCTTAAGAAAGAAATGGATTAGATTGCAAAAGACACAAAAACAGTTATTTTCAAGGCTATCTACTCATTAGAGCCAAGATAAGAATTAGTAAAAAGATTAACAACAACAACAACAAAAAACCCCAGGAAGAATGAAAAAAAAAATAAGGGTAAAACTGAAATAACAATCCTCAAACCAATCAATCAACAAATAGTTATCATCTGTTTACAACAGGTGCTGGAGCTGGGGGTACAAAGAGTGAAAACAATGAACTTACATTCTAATGAAAAAGATAACGTGTAAATCAGAGCACGGAAATGCAGGGCAGATGGGAGGGAACCTCTGAGGGAATCGGGAAAGGATTCCAGCAGGAGGTGGTACTTGAGCTAAGTCTTCAAGGAAGTCAGAGGCTCCCTGAGGCCGAGGTAGAGAGAGGGGCCATCTCAAGCAAGGAAACAACCACCAATACAAAAATGAGGGGGTGGGGGAATGTCATACGTGACACTCCAATCGTCAAGTGGGCTAGAATGGCTGGAATTTAGTGTGTGTAGAGGAGACTGCAATGAAATAAAATGTGAAAGGTTAAGAAAAGGCCAGGTTGTGAAGAGTTTTAAGTGGCAAATAAAGTACTTTATATCTGATGCTAAAGGTAACAGGGAACTCACTGGAGCTTAGCTGGGGTGGGGAGGTGACACAGCCACACCTGCACTTTAGGAAAATCACTCTGGGGTGGGGTGAAGGGTGCCCTCAAGTAAGCAGATCAATGATAAGGCTGTTTCATTAGTTCAAGTGAGAGGCAATGATGGGATGTATGTGGGGGATGTAGAGAAAGCCAGCACAAAATCTGGCAACTGAGTGCATATGTCAGGTGACAGCAGTCAAGGATGTCACTGAGGACGTGAGCTTGGGTAAAGATAGTGTGGTCTGGAGTAAGAGGGAAGAAGCTCCAAAGTAGGGAGGGTTTGGTCTGAGATGCACAGAGTTTAATATATCGAACAGCCTGTTGGTGATGTGCATTAGAAAGCAGGAGAGAGTAGGACTGGAGAAACAGGATCTGGCGACCATCTGCACAAAGATGATAATTAAATCTAAGGGGGAGGAGATGAAGTAGAGCGTATGTAGAGAAAAGAAGGCCCAGGCAGAGCATTGGGGATACCCAAGTATTTAATAAACAAAAGTAGAAAGAGGATTACAAAACCCCCGATGTTAATTAATTGCCACAAAAAGTAAAGAAAGAATCTAGAAAATGCCTTAGTCAGCAGTCAACTGAGTTATCTTCTGATACCAGAGATATGGCAGCTGAAGACAACAGTGGCATAGACTACAAACTCATCTGTACAATCTCCAAAGGAGGACAATGGATGAGGTACTGTCTCTCATAAAGCACTAGAAGACTAACTTTTGAAGGAGAAGCATCTTAGGGTAAGTAAAAGTACCGTTAAATTTCCCAAAGGCAACGTCTTTTAAATTTTGGATCCTGCTCACTGTCCAACTGAACAGTCTCTCTAAGAAATATGTACTGATGGACCTGCTCCATGGGCTGTTCATTTAAGTGCATATCACCATCTGGAAAACAGGTATTATTCATCTACTTGGTCTTACCCTTATGGATAGTTGGGTTTAACTCTTGGTGAGAGTATAGATCTTATTTAGGAGGCTCAGTAATGATTTGGGGGGTTAATGCAATTGACACCAATGTTATCTACAAACAGTAACAGCTAGAGAAAAAACCAATTCATCAGTGCCCTCCAAAATTATGTTGTCTACAGTCTAGAACTTCTATGTGCTATGGGCTCTAGTTCAGTTGTTCTCCCATTTCTGTTTTCTTTAGTGCTATTTCTATTTCCTCAATTAAAAAAAAAATTAGGTCAACCAAAACGGTGGAAAGGAAGAAACTCACCTTTATTAGCCTCTTTCAGTTTCCATTAGGACTACTTTATTCCCCTGAAGAGTCTGGGCACTTAGGCCAGTGTTCACATGAGGCTACCTCAGAACAAAATTTCTTATTCTGCAGCTATCTGGGAGATCAGCGGTCATACGAGGTGTGACTGCGGGTGACTAATGTAGAAAAGTAGCACAGCAGACTTTGAGACTAGTGAACACTGTTTACTCAGAGAACTGAAAAGCAGCTGATTAATTTTAGGGAAAAAAGTCTCCACAATTTTAACAATGTATCATTTTCTTTTTACATCACATCTGAATACTGCGATCCCATCTCATCCCCACATCCATCCAGCTTACACTAGAAATACTAAGCTCTGCTCTAGTTGTTAATAGTGACCATATTCAGATAAAATGTTTCAATGCACACTTTAGAAAGTCTAGTGCCCGTACTCCTGAGGTTACAATAAATGTAAAAAAATTGATTTCAGATAGACAAAAAAATAGGATATAGTACTATCAATAAAATGATCCTATTTATTAAATTACATCAGAGAACTGGGTCATGGAAACTATATTCCATGTGCTTCAGCTTCCTTTAAGAAGGATATAAAACAAATGGATTAGCAAAGAAAATCTGATACTGCTACTAAAGCTGGCTCAAAGGCTATCTCTCTGCGATTTTGGTGAAGTCATGTAACTTCTCTGTGTCTCAGGAAGCTCCCTAAACTGATCAGCTGAGACACAGATTAGCTGCAATTCCCACTGGCAGAGGGAGCTGCATCAGAAGCCATAACCATAGCAGTTGTGCATAGGGGCGCATGCACAGTCTCGCTAGACTCGTGCAGGGTATTGTTTTCTTGTGAGGATGCAACGAGATACTACTTGTAAGGAGGCCCGCAGTGCAGTACCTGGTACAGAGCTGGACCACATAAATGCTTATTCCCTTCCCTTGTCTGCGAGGATCCAAAGACAAAAACAAAGCAGGTCCTGAACTGAAGCTTACATTCCACTGGGGGTGAGGTCCCCAAGGTCTACATAATTAAGATAATAGACAGCAATCAGGGGAATGACAGAGCACTAACACCTGTTGGACACAGGGAGCTTCCGGGAGGAGGTAGCACCTGAGCATCCCTGGCCCAGGAAGGAGGAATCCTGTTTCTTGACTTCTGCAACGTCCTTCTTACTGGTCAGCTCTTCCCTCCCACAGTATCATCTCTCAGCTGGACTGCAGAGGTCTGTTCCCTGGTCTCCTGCTTTCATTGTTTTTCTCTCTCCACCACACATCCGCCCAAGTGATATTCCTAAGGCACAGGTCTGACCATATCCTATTGTCTATGGTGTGGTCAAACTGGCCTTGACATTCCATCTCCCATCTCCAGGCCTTGGCACTGGCTCTCCCCCAGCTCTCAGCCCCCACGGCTGTGTGCCTCTTACTCCTCTCTCCACCTTTTAGAGACTCAGCTCAGGCACCATCTTCTGCTTAAATCTTTTGTGACTGCCTGTCTTATCCTCTAGTTATTTTGTAGATACAGCTTGTGGGGGGTCAGGATTGCTATTACACACCAGGTGTAACGAGCCCAAGGGTTCAAACAAAGTCCTTTTATTAAAATCCTATTCCACTACCCTTAGGTAGAAGCTGTACTCAAGACAGTTAAAAACTAGCTCAGGAAGTAAAAATGAATAAAAATTGCTGGCAAAAAAAGTTAAAAAGCAGTGAGCAAGAAGGTTCCCTGGGATCACCAGAGCTCCTCATCAAAGGCCTAAAAATTCCCTGTGTACTCCTTCTGCCCAAAGGGCCCATGGCTAGGTCCAAGATCAATCAGCCTGAGGCCAGGAAGGGCTTAAAGAGAACCCCAACTACCCCAGCTCTATCTATGGCCCACAATTCCACTCCACTCCCCAGACCTCTGCCACCAACACCAATGGTGGCCAGCGTCACAAACAACAGCCCACCTGTTCATCCTTGTAGCCAACCTGAGAAAGCACCAACCAGAAGGGCCCCTGTGGATCTCCTCTTGCTGGCCTGACCACAGGGAATTTGTGCCCTCCCTCTAAATCACCTGCATTTGTACATGGGGTTTCCCTTGGATAGACTGTGAACTCTCTGCTTACAGGGGGCCATTTCACTTTCTTCTTTGTGTCCCCCTCACCTGAAACCCTGCCCCAGACTGAACACAGATCCTGGTATATGGCAGACATCTACTAAATGCTTATTGATTAATGCTAGGCTGGGGAGCTTGTATTGTATCTCAAGGCACAGGGGGTGTCATGTGAGGTTTCTGAGCAAGGAAATTGTATCATCAGACCGGTGCCTTATGAAGATTATCCTGGAAGGATTGGAAAGGTAAAAGTCTGGAAGTCAGAAGGCCAAATAAAAGGCTAATGCAATAGGCCAGTCAAGGGATGATAGAAGTATGTGGCATGCTGGGGTAGGGGAAGGAGAGAGAGGGGAATGAAGAAGATTCTGTGGAGGCAGAAGTAATAAGACTTAAGCAACTGGTTGGACACAGGGGAGTGAGGGAAAGTGAAGAGAGGAGGACGATTCCTAGGTTGCAGCCTGGAACTTACAAAGTCACCTGACTGAAACAAGAAAGGAAAAGGGATAGTTTTGAGAAGAGAGATACGAGATGTTTCAGACATGGGGAGTTCAATATTCCTATATTGGAAATGTCCAAGAGGCAACAAATAATGCCGGGCTGTAACTCAAGAGAAATGCTAGAGTTGGACAGAGAGAGCTCTAAGTCATTTGCATAGATGCAGTAACATAACACACAGGGATTCACAGAGACGAACGCAAGGAGACAAGATGAGAGGGAGGACAGAGCTTTGGGGTACACCACGTGTGGTGATTTTGCAAAGAGTGCTCATACAGGTAGGGGCAGCACCAAAAAAGAGCAGTATTATGAAAATCCAATAGCTTGCCAGAAGAAAGGTGATCACCAGGGTTAAAAGGGACAGAGTTCAAAAAGGATTAGGATTGAGAGAGATCATCTGATTTGTCAGTGAACAATTGGTACTAAGAGAGAAATGTTTTAGTAAGGAGCCAGAATATAAGGGTTGGATAGCAAGTGAGTGGTAAACCAGGGGCAAAAAAAGCCAACTATTCTTTCTAGTACACTGGCAATAAAATGGAAGAAAGATATAGGACAGTTGATGAGAGACTAGGGCCAAGTGAATGTCATTTTTAAAAAAGGGCCAACACCTAGGCATATTTGCAGATGGCAATACAGGAGCCATGAGGTAACTAGATGGCACAGGGGATGGAGCACTGGGCTTGGAGACAGAAGACTTGAATTCAAATATGGCCACAGACACGTCCTAGCTGTGTGACCTTGGGTAAATCATTTAACACTGCCCCAGTTTCCTTATCTGTAAAATGAGCTGGAGAAGGAAATGGCAAACCAGTCTAGTATCTTTGCCAAGAAAACCCCAAAATGGCGTCACAAAGAGTCAGACACAACTGAAAAACAACTGAACAACAGGAGCCAGGAGAAATAGAGATATTCGGAGGCAATGACAGATAGGGAAACCTTCCTGAAGGGCACAAGTAAAGCTGGCAACCTGGGCATAACTGGGTATAAAGCAGGAGGGGACGGGAAAAGGTGTAGAGGAATTTTCAGGTATGAAGCAGGGAAAATGAGAGTTCATGAGAGATGGACTTCGTTTTCTCCTAAGGTTAGCCCACCTGCTGAGAGAGAAGGAAATAGGGCTTGGGAGAGGGAGCTTGCACATTAACAGGCCATTGAAAAATGTTTGTTCTGAGAAGAGAAAAAAGTTGGAATAGACCCTGAGGGGAGTATGATAAATCAAGCAATAAAGGACAAAACAATGTTTGTACAGTAGTGAGGGCTGAAATTAGTTTAGATGACACGGATTTTTAGTGGACAAATTGACTTGGTTATGGGATCTCTTAGAGAGCTGTCCAGCAATTGAGGATTAGAAAAAAAAACGGATGGTTGAGGCTGTCCAGGGTAACAGACTGATAGGGTGTGAGTGACACAAGGTGGACAAAAGGCCAAAGGCTTCAAGGTGGAGAACAGTATGTAACTGAGCTGGCTAACGGCAGGGTCAGGATCAGGTAAAGACAGAATATGAGCGATCAACTGAACAATCAGGCAACGATGAAGGCACTGGCGGGGTGAAGAGGAAGAAAGGGGGAGGAGCGACACAGAGGTAGGGATCACAAATAGAAGACTATGATCAGAAAGAATTTCAGAATTCAAGCTCATTGAGGTGGCCTAGTTCTAAGATACAGACTAAGGAGGCTAAGGAGGTTTCTGTTTTGCCAAGAAAACCCCAAATGGGGTCACAAAGAGTTGGACGTTTATGAAATGACTGAACAACAACTGCTTCAGAATTCACTCATATCAGAGGTCACACATAAAACCACTAAGTCCCTAATGTTTACAGAATTAGAGGTTTTAAATACTTTAAAAAAACGAAACAAAAACTAGAAAAGGTCAGGTGTTGCCCTTGCTGGAACACCATCCCCACCTTATCACTGGACTGGACTCGAGATTGGGCAGCATAAAAACCCCCTTCATGGTCAAGTTCTTATATGACTGGACAATTGATGGAATAGTCACTTATCAAAGAATCACAGAATTTTGGCTCTAAAAGTGATGTCAGAAATCACTTAATCTAATACTTCACTTTTAGAGATGAGGAAACTGAAGTCAGTGAAATAACTTGCCCAAATACTGCACATTAAAAAAAAAAGTTAAGTCTAAAACATCCTATGATTTAAAGCCACTGACCATGACAAGGTCCTACTCTGAGACTCTCCTCTAAATAGCTCAAAGCAGTGTTAGAAGCATAAACCATGGAAAAATAATGAGCAGTTTTGATTGTCATTTTTACTACAGGCAGCGAAACACATAAAAATGTATCCTACAACTAGTAACTCCATCGCTCAATGAGCCAATGAACAATTATACCATATGTCCACCTGGATTTAAAACAATCAATATTTTTCTGATGTTCTGGAACCCTGATGGATCTTCTGATCCAATGAATTGAAATGCTCCTTACTCTCCATTGCTACTTCCACAGATTAAAAAAAACTCCAAACATTAATGCATTTAGTAATGTTGCAATTTAAATAAGTCCTGAGAGAGCTTATTTTTAAGAAAGTTCTCACCACAGTATGAACATATCCCAATTTATTCTATATCAATGTATATCAGGTTTCCTTAACACATTCCATTGCTCTTCCCTTTGGAAGAAGAGGAGAAAGACCATTTTATCAAGTCTTCAGTCTGCTCCCAGGACAAGTCCCCTCATCTGAGCTGCCTAAGGTTTGGAGATGACTCCCCCTGGAGGTCAAACCCTTATGGATAATAAAAACCTACTTGAACTCATTATTAACCAACTCCTCCCTTGTCATATCCTCCCTATCCCCATGATTTTGAACTCTCTGCTACCATCATTCCAATCTCATTACTTCTCTCTCACTGCCTTGGAACTCTTATTCCCATTCCCCTCAAGCCAAACTCTCATTGTCCTGTCTAAAGCTGCTACCCTTCCCAATATGCCTTTGAAATGCCTGCTCCATAGGTAATAAATTTGTTTTCATTTTATATCTTTTCCTTTCTAAATCCTTCCAACTCACATACCTCACTGCTACCTGCTAATGACAGTCTCTGTGGCCTCTGTTTCCAATACTGGATATATTTTTACTCATTCCCCTGAACCACTGGTCAATGTTAGGGAGTTAGACTACTACTTGTTTCCTATGGCCAAGTCCAGGTTTTTCCACCTACTGCCACCACTCTGTGACCTCTCCTCCTTTGAGGCTCACTCACTCCATAGTTATCATGCAACCAAAATCGGGTAGCTGTTGTCTACCATTTTTTAAAGTCACTGCCCCTCCTTCTTCAATAACTTCAATGCCTGATTCACAGTCCTTCCTCCTCAATTCCTGCTCTCTTGCTAGGGGACTTCTGAAATACATATTGATACTCCTTCAGACACCTTAACATCACAGTTCCTCAATTTACTTATTTAACGCGACCTTCTTCTCCACCCCACCTCAGCCACACACAAGGATGGACATACTCTTGATCTTGCTAGGACCACCACTTTCATGTTCATGAGCTCTGAAATTCCCTTATCTGATCACAATTTCTTGTTTTTCTACTTCTCCCTCTGCCTTGCAACCCCAAACCCTATTCTTTGTCCTCATTATGACTTTTAATCCTTCAACCTATCAGTTATTCCCAGGGCATCACCCCAGCACTAGCCACATATGCTTTCCTTCTGTCTTGGCCCTCTGCTGAACCAGTGCAGGTCTACACTATCTCCTTTTCCTGAGTCCCTGGTGCCTTTATCATACTGCCAGTCTTGCCCTGCCAAGCCTCAACCTTGGATCAGGATCCCACCATCTGCTCCTTACCTACGACACACATGTTCAACAAAGCTGAAGTAAATTATGAAACAATGCTGACTGGATCCACTAACTTTCCCTAATTAACTCACTACAGGGACATTCTGAACATTTCAACCCTTCTCCAACTTCCTGTGGCTCCCCCATCTTCCAATGTTTCAGCTGAGAATCTTGCCTCATAGATTACTGTAAAAAACTGAGGAGGCCATTTACAGTGTCTCACACCAGCAAGGCACCTTCTGCCACTATTTCCTCTTTCCTCCCCGTCTTACATGAAGAGGCCTGCCAAGGCCAATCCTTCTCCATGTATGACTCTATTCCATTCCATCTTTTCTGGTAGTTTGCTCCCTTCATCATCCCACACTTTCACTTTTTTCAACCTCTTTGTTTCTACTGGTTGCTTCCCCACATCTCACCTATCCTTGAAAAAGCTCTTCCTAGATCTGTTCTGTCCCACTAACCACTGTCCCCTACCTCTTTTTCCGTTGGTAGTTAAATTCCTTGAGAGGTCTGTAAATAATCAATGCCTGCACTTCCTCTCCTCTTACTTTCTTTTAAACTCAACAGTTTGACCTCATCATTCAACTGAAACCATTCTCTCCAGTGTTACCAGTGGTCTCTTCTTAACTGCCATATCTAATAGTTTTTTCTTTTCAATCCTCAACCTTGACTTTTCTGCAGCCTCTGAAACTGCTGACCATTCTCTTCTTGTTGATACTCTCTTTATTTTAGGTTTTCAGGGCACTGCTCTAGCTGGGTTCTTCTCTTTCCTGTCTAATCACTCTTTCTCCTACAGGGCTGTCCTGGGCCCTCTTCTCTTCTCCCTCTATACTATTTCACGAGCTCCCATGGATTCAATTATCATCTCTACGTTGATGATTCTCAGACCTACTCATCCAGCCCTAACCTCTCTCCTAAACTACAGACTTGCACATCTCCATATTAGACATATAAAACTGACATCCCATAGACATATTAAACTCAACATGTCCAAAATGAAACTCGTTAACTTTCCCTGAAGGCCCTTCCCCAGGAGTACCTCCTAGAGTATTACCATCCTCCAAGTTACCCAGGCTCAAAATCTAGGTATCATCCTTGACTTTTCACTCTCTTGCCTCCCCCTCCCTGTATCTAATTTATTGCCAAGGCATCTCTTATATGTGGTCCCTTCTCTCTTCAGGCACCGCCACTACCTCAGTGCAAGCCACCATCACCTTCTCTTGTTTAGACTATTGGAATGGCCTGCTGGGTGGTTTAGCTTGCCTCAAATCTCACTGCATTCTAGTACATCCTCCACTGAGCGGCCAAATGAATCTTTCTAAAGTACAGACCTGACCAATATCACTCTTCTATTCAATAAACTCCAGTGGCTCCTATCACCTTCAGGATCAAATACAAAATCCCCTGTCTGGTATTCAAAATCTTTTACCATTTGGCACCCTCTTCCCTTTCTAGTCCTCTTTTCCCTTTTCTGGCCCTCCCCCTCCCCCATACATTGTGATCCAGTGACACCAAGTTTCTTGCTGCTCCTCCCACAAGACCCTCCATCTCTAGACTCTGGCATTTTCATTGGCAGTCTTCCATGTCTGGAATTCTCTCCTTCTCCACCTCTATTTCCCAAATTCCTTCAAGTCCTAGTTAAAATCCTGTCTTCCACAATAAACCTTCCCCAATCCCCCTTAATTCTAGTGCCTTCCTGGCACCAATCGATTTATCCTGTATGTAGCTGATTTGTACATGGATGTTTTTAGATTTCTCCCTCATTAGACTGTGAGCTCCTAGAGGGCAGGGGCTGTCTTTTGGCCTTCTTTGTATACTCGGTGCTTAGCACTGTGCCTGGCCCATAGTGGGCACTGATTTAGAACAGGGGAGCACTTCTATTGGGATCTTTCTTTGACTTTACAGTAGCATACTTTAGAATGACTCTGTCTTACTTGAACGTGCTTATCCTTGCTGCAGTCTGAAGCACAACTACTGACGTATCCCTTACCTGTAACAGAGAGATTAGTTACTGCAGCGCTGGTTAGAGGGAGTACAGGATTGACCGTCAGGGTAGTGGCCGCACTGCTGGTCACAAGGCTTGGCGTGGTTGCCACCTACAGGTGAGAAGGTGAAACATATATAAAGGGCTTATATCTGAAAGGTAATACAGCAGCAGTAAGGGCTCCCTCAGGAAATGTTCATCGACCTGTGGGGGGTGGGAGGAAGGCCAGATAGTAATTTAGTAACTTACACCTCTCCCCACTTCTCCCCATACACACAACTCAAGAGGGGACTTAAGACATAAAATACAAAAATAAAGTTTTTTAAACTCTAGTTACAGAATATCAAAATGAGAAAGCTGCAATAAAAATTATTTTACATGTTTTGTTAAGTACTATCATTCAAAAATGATGATATTGGTGTCAGGTAACTGAACTTTGCTATGGTGGGTGGAGTTCTACTCAAAACAGTAAATTTGCATTTTACCAGTTTTTAAAGGATAAGTTTTATGGACGTCTTGTTTTTCTGGATATTTCTTTCCCCCTCCACCAAAACAACACCAATCTCACTGAAACTGATTGCCTCAGGATGAAATACAAACAAAATTACGGGAATTTAAGTCCTCTGTTTCTCAGCTTCCCTGAGTCAGTAAAAATTATGATACCAATTATTGGAATGTCTGACAAATCAAGAAGCATTTATTAAGCGCTTATCTACAGAGAGAAGTCAGGGAGATCTAGGTTTCTGTTACGGCTTTCTTACTGCCTGTCTTAAGGACGGGCAAGAAATTTACTGGTATCCCAGGCTCCTCACGTGTAAATAACAACAACAAAAAATACGTTTGCCCCCTTTTTTCAATACTGGGCTTGAAGTACTGCTTGGGTAAAGTATGATCTGTAACCTAAGAAGTCCCATCATACCTAAACTCAGAGAAAGATATAGAAAGACTATAGTTTAAATGGAGACTGAAGCAAAACTCGTTATCGTTCTCTTTCATGTCTGGTTTTGCTTTTTTTTTTTTTCT
The DNA here is from genome assembly GCA_028627135.1 of Pseudochirops cupreus. Lineage (NCBI taxonomy): Eukaryota > Metazoa > Chordata > Mammalia > Diprotodontia > Pseudocheiridae > Pseudochirops > Pseudochirops cupreus. Next base: position 49,435,678 of record CM053584.1, on the reverse strand, counting down.
TTTCCCAGTGATCACTCATTGGTTACAACCCTTCTATATGACCAAACTATTGTACAATGTGAAAGTATTTGCAGATCCTATACATGATTGC
>CM053584.1:49390897-49435487 GCA_028627135.1 Pseudochirops cupreus | reverse complement strand
ACAGGAAAAAATGTTATTTTTAAGAAGTAAGAAATGCAGTATATATCTCTCTAAGATCGTTAATTTGTATAAAATGAAAATTTTCTTTATGGCTAATCGGCTCCTCTATTTAATAATTACCATCTAATGAGTCTGAAATAACCTTTATGAAACCAACAAGTGAAAACTTAGTGTGACTTTGTTTATAGAATTTCCTAAGCCCAAAAGATTCATTACAAAATTAAAAAAAAAGAAACAAAAACAGACAAATGCAAGTTGCATAGTCTTCAAAGTTTCAGAAAAATTGTTTTCAATTATGTGCCAGTGGAATCAAAACTGCTTTTCCCAAGACCCAGGATAATTAAATGACCACTATATTTCTGACAGAGTCTAAGATAATATATTCTATGATAGAAACTAAAAAGTCATGATGGGTTGCTCATTACACTCAAAAGAGTAACTGGAAGAAATGCAAATTAAAATCATTCCACAGTTCCACCTTACACCTAACTGATTAATGAAAGTGATGAAAAAAGGGAAATCACAATTGTTGAAGGGAAAATGGGAGGACAGATAAACTAATGCACTGGTGGCTGGTTTGTGAATTGGCCCTGTCATTCATTTGGAACTGTACTCAAAAAATCACTAAACTGTGTATACCTTTGGACCTACTTACTGAACCACTACTAGCTGTATATGTCAAAGAGATGGAGAAAGAGGGAAAGGAATGGCATGTACAAAAATAATCAGTCATACTTTTTGCTATGGAAAGGAACTGTAAACTAAGGCAGTGTCTATAAATTTGTGGAATAGCTGAACAAGTTATAGCATATGGTATATAAATGTAATGGAATACTATTATGCCTTAAAGAAATGATGAAAAGGATTGATTCAGAGAAACCTTGGAAGACATATGAAAACTTGATACAAAGTGAAAGGAGAATGGGAACAATTTACGTAATGACCTATACATATAATGACATTTTATATAAAGAAAAAGAAATGGACTTAATAATCCACCCATGTAATAATCAGGTTAGATTGTAACGTATGTTCCCCACCTCTTTACAAGGGGTTAGACCACAGAGGGGACAGGATGCACGTTTTCAGACTTGCCAGTTGGTGCAGACGTTTTACTTGTCTCCCCTTATGTGTTGTGAGGGGAAGGGAGGGAGAGAGATCCAAAAGAAAAAAAATGGGAGCTGTCAATGGTGCGTTTAAAAGACACACAGAAGAGAACGGAAGGAAGTCTAGTGGGGGGCAGCTTTGGAATGAGTATGTTGAATTTAGGATGTACTTTTAAAAGGAAAGGGCCAGCTGAGGGTCACAGAACCTCATAACATTCCTATTACTCTAAAGTGCCCGTGCGTCTGAGGCCCTTAGCAGTCAGAATCATTATGCTGTGGCCCATGAGTAGCGTCTTTCAAAAACACAATATATGTATGTATGCGTACATACATGTATGAATATTTCTTATCATCTAAAAGCAACGTAGATGTTAGTTTAAGAAATGAGTAAAAATGAAGAGTTTGCATTTCTTGTTAATTTGGAAAACATCTTTTAACCCAACACAACTAATGTTTTTTGACGGAACTTTGGAATCACACAAAAAATTAACTCCTTAATTCAGATATCAAATGATTAAAATAAAGGAAGAGGAGGACAGTGATTTACTTTTTAATTAGAAATATCAGAAAGAATTAATATGTAAAATAAATGGTCTGCTCCCTGATACTTAGCAGCAGTTGTAGATATAAATACATCAGCCTGGTAACACTGAAATGATGAATGATATACAAATAACAAGAAAAAAAACTTAACTGACATTTAAAAGTTTATGGTTTACTAGTGTACAAGAGTGTAGTGCCCTTTTCTTGATTCTTACCAGTGAGGTTGGGCTAGGAAAAATTGCTTTTATAGGTGAGCTGCTGGTCCCACCACTACTAGGTGGATTAATCCTTTTCTCCTTCTGGCGGCGATTACAAAACCAAACACGGATTACCTCCTTTTCCATTTTCAGTTGATCAGCAATCATGGTGATTTCTTCCGAGGTAGGCTTTTGATTCTTAATAAAGAGTTTTGGAAAAGAAGGAAATGACTTTTTAAACTGCATGGCACGACAGTTTTTAATGAACAAAAAAGAGAGCAAAGGACTAAAATTGTACAATTGAAACTCTTCTCCCTTTTAAATAAAGTATACATTATCTTATACAGATATGAAACTAAAAATAAGAACTAGAAACTAACAGAAAAGACACCCCCAGTATTTATATAATTAAATCCATTATCTTCCAAAGTTTCATCTCTATGTTCTAAAAGAACACATATATGAGGATTATCATGGAGCCATAAAAATAAGAAAAGGTCAAAACAGTGTCGAAATTATAGCTCTGATCATGTCATTAGCCTGCCAGAAACTTAATTTAAAGGCTCCTTACTGAATAAATTATGTCTAAACTTCTTAGGCATTAAATGTATAACACTGTGCGTGCACTGGGACAAAATAAAGTTTAGGGAAGACAAAGTTAAAAATATATAATGACAATGAATTAGAAATTCATCAGGGAGTTGCTATATAACGTCCAAGGGGGAAGGTCATTATGGACTTTTGTCTGTTGTTTCACTGAGGGATTCATGGAAGAACTGGCATTTGAACTGAGTTTCAAAGGAAGTGCAGTAATTCATTAGGTCTGGGGAAGGGACTGTTGTTCATTTTCAAAGAAGACTGGTGACAATGATGTCTTGACTTATGGGCAAATTGGATTTAAGTGAGGCAGAGCTGCACAAAGTTGTTAGCTTCAGTCTCTTCCAGAGAGACTGTGACTTTTATCCACAGGCAGGACAAAAGTCAAGATGACTGTTGATGGCCTGAGATGCAGTGGGTGACTGCAGTCTTCAATGCCTGACCAAGCTCCAAGTGCTTTACAGCACCTGCTTCCACTGCTTTCATGGCCATAGGAAGAAATTGTTCTTATCTGCTCATTCTGCCAGTGGCTAAGTCTTCATGTGTGTGGGGAAGACACCCCCTAATTCACTGATGGGATGGAAGGCTATTCAAGGCACAGATATTTACAGCATGAGTAAAAACAGAGGCAGAAGGAATAGAGATGGTGCTCTCTAGAGATGGAATAGACCAGTTTGCCTGCAGCACCAAATATGTGGATAAGGCTGGAGAGTAGGATGGTGTGACAAATTGTAGAGGGCCTTGAATGTTAGCCAAAAACAGATGGAATTTTACTCAGGAAGCAATAGATTACTGAGCAGAAAAGTGGTAAGACCAGATCTATTTGAAATGAAAATTATTCTGAAAGGATGGATTAGGAAGGGAAGAGACAGGAAATGGGAAGATCTATTAAAAAACTATTATAATAGTATAGGTAGAAAGTATTAGGGGACTCGTCCTAAGGGAATAGCAATGAAATAGAGGAGAGGAGAAATGAGGGAGAGATGGCTCGTAGGTGAAAGTGAAAGGACTTGGAGTTGACTGCGTATGAGTGATGGCAGAGAGGCTGAAGCAAAAAGTAATGCTAAGGCTGTGAGCAGGGCAGAATGGGCAGATGGGTAAATGTGGCAGAAATACCGAAATCTGAAGAAGGCTTCATATGGACTAGGCTTTGATGAATTTGAGCTGCTGGGGGAAGTGTGCACTGCAGGAGAATGGTCAGGGCTAGAGGTACAGATTTGTGTATAGAGGTAGTATACGAAGTCAAAGGAGTGAATAAGATTGCTAAGGGAAAGACAGTCAAGAAAGAGAACAGGGATGAGAAGAACGTCACGTTGATACGTCAGCAGGAGGGAGACGAGCCAAAAGAGAAGATGGACCAGTGAGGTGAGCACAGCGTCTCTGAAGTCAAGGAAAGAGAAAGTGTCCAGTAAGAGGCAGTCATCAACCACATCAAAAGCAGCAAAGGGTTGTCAAGGAAGATAAGGACTAGAGAAGCAGGCCCTTGGATTCAGTGACTGGGAGGACAATGGTGATGTGAGAGAGCAGTTCTGGGGACAGCTAGGTGGTGTGGTAGATAGAGCAGCAGCCTTGGAGGCAGGAGGACCCGAGTTCAAATCCAACCTCAGACATGTGACACTTACTAGTTGTGTGACCCTGGGCAAGTCACTTAATCCCGACTGCCCTGCTCCCCTCCCCCCCAAAAGAAAAACCAACTGAACAAAAAAAGTTGCTCTGGTAGAATGGTAAAAGCTGAAACCTGATAATAAAGAAGTGAGGAGCTGGGGACAGCATATGCTATCGACAACTTCTTCAATCAGCGTAAGCAGTGAGGGTGAGAAAACAAGATGGGACGGTAGGTAGATGGAGTAGAAGGATCAAGGAAGGTTTCTTTCCTTTTCTTTTAAAGGAGACCTGAACATGTTGGTAGAAAGATGGGAAGTAGTTCATGAAAAGGAAAGCTTGTAGAAGTATGAGGAAAAGGGGATGACTAGTCAAGAAAGGTCTAAGAAAAAAGAGGAGGGAACAGTACCAAGAGTATGAAGAGAGGGGGCAAACCTTGGTGAGAAGTAAAACTCTTCACAGAGAAAGAGAAGAAATCAGGTGGGAGGAATTGGGAGGGGCAAAGGCAACTCGCCTCTTTAATCTTTTTCAGTAAAGTAGGAAGCCAGCTTATCTGTTCTAAGTAAAGGAGGATGGGAGAGGGCAGAGAACTTCCCTACCATAGTTTGTTCCAGGCAAATTGGACATCTCACTACTCCCCAAATATGCCTAACACTTCTTGCTTCTACATCCTTGTTCATACTGAATGTTGTCATGCCCCTCTCCTAATCCCCACATCCCCACCTACTGAAAACCCACCTGTCTCCAATTCAGGTGTTACTGCCTCCAGAAAACCTTCCCTGATGCCCTCAATTAGCTGTTCTCTCTCATCCCTCTGGCTGCCATACATTTTGTATCTATGATTATGGAACTCAAAACACATGGTGACTTTTAAAATTACAGTTCTCTGCCAGCTCATCTCCTCTCCCCCACCATGAGCATCCCCTGGAGGCTGGGGAAGATATCTGATATATCTTTTTATGTCCACATCACCAAACATAGTGCTCTGTACAATGCAGAGGCTCAAAATTCACTCTTGAATAAATCGATGATTTCTGTGACTAACATTCAATGCATCTGCCTGCCTGCAAAGCAAAAAACCAACCTCCAGGAAACTCTTCTCTAAGGCCACACGAATGTTGGTCTCTATGCTGGTGCGTTTCTTCCTCCTGCGGTTCAAACCCTCAATCCCCTGCCCTGGAGAATTCAGGGCACTTGGGCTAGAGAGTGCTGAATCAGACGAGAGGTTCTCTGTAAGAAAACAAATGGTGGCGATTGGCTTAGCTCTACATCTCAAGCTCTTGGTACTTATTAGGAAAGAAATGCAAAAACCATAAGGAAAAATAGTCAAGTATCCTCAGCTGAGTTAAAACTGGACAAATCTTGAAAATCCAATTTTAGACTGAAAACTGTTCACTTGAGTTGGGCACTACATTCTAGTAGAATTCTGTGAACAGAGAAGACAAATCAGTCTTTCTCCACAGGAGCCAGCAGGAGAAGGAAAACACTTGTAACAATTAATTCTCAATCATCCTTGACATTTAAGACTTGTCCAGGTGGGCTCCCCTCCTCCTCCTTTGTTGTCTCTGAAGGTGTCTGGGATATTCAGTACGCTCACTGTGTGTCCTTCACGGATAGTCACTGCTAAATGCACTAGGGAAGGCGCATTCGGGAGAACACTGGATTTGGGGTCAGGAAAGACCCATGCTCCCATTTCTACCTTTGTATTTGCTTGCTCTATGATCATGATCAAATCCTTTGACCCCTTTGAGCCAGAGTTTTCTTATGTGTAAAATGGGGATAACTAGAACCTACCACATGTTTGTTAAGAATTAAATGAAATAACGTCCATAAGATATTTTGCGAACCACAAAGGGACCTTCTATTGGGGACCACTATCTGATTAATATAATGCCATCATATTCTTAACTTATTATTACCACTGTCTTTATTTATTTGCTTTCCTTTCAGTCTGTGGGTCAAGCTTTGGCATCTTACGTGGGCAAGAACAATAATCTGCACACTTGAGCCTTTCCTCAGCCTGACCTGCTCCCAGTCTGTCACTACTTGTTCTCTTTCTAGGGTTCAGAAGAGTAAAGAGCACAGGGCATTATAACTCAGGTAAACAAAAAGGGTTCATTTATGTCAAAATCAGGCAAAGAATTCTGTTCTTAAAAATATCAATTAAAAAAGGAAACAAATACAACTTATTCAAATGACAAAGAAAAGGAAGAACTGTCTAAACAGATCAATAGGGTTGCCTAGGGACTCACAAAACAATTCAGATGGTCCTGAAAGAACATGACCAGGAACACTTAAAGGATGAGCTGAGGTTTGTAACAAATGCTAAGACCAACAAAAAGAGCTTTTGGGGGGGAATTATGGTGAGGCCAGAAGGAAGACCAAAGAGCCTCAGCACAGACGGATGGGATGTTTCATCTTCAGACTGCGAATTATTGAACAAAAAACACCACACAACTGAATACGTAGATAAGTGAGGCAACAGTAACACAGGACCTAACTCGCCTCCATGAATTCAGGTCACTGGGCCAAGACAAACTACATGTCATAAGCTGTAGATATAACTGCTAAGTTACTATCAGAGATTTTTGAAAAAAGTCAAGGTAACTCAGAAAAACTGTCGTACACTTAGAGAAGGGCAACATTCTGATTTTCAGAAAGGAAAAGGTCAGTTTGTTAGAGACAGCTAGTGGTGCAGTGGATAAAGCACTCAACCTAGAGGCAGGAAAACCCAAGTTCAAATCTGGCCTCAGATACTTACCAGCTGGGTGTCCCTGGGCAAGTCCCTTAACTTCTGCCTCAGTTTTTTCAACTATACAAATAATATATCACCTCCCTCACAGTGTTGTTGTGAGGATCAAATGAGGTACTATTTGTACAAAGTGCTTAGCACACAGTAGTCATGCTATAAATGCTTCTGCCCTTCAGACTATGGGCTGGTGAGCTTGGGATCGATTTGAGACAAAATTCTAGAACATATTTTTAAATGGAAGGTTCGAGATCACTCAGAAGGGAAAGAAGCACTCCCTATTAGCTAAGATGGGCTCATCAAGGAAAACTTAAGCTAAACTAATTCCACAACTAATTTTCTCAGTGCTCTTCCTTGTTGATCTCTGGTTGGCCATCTACTCCCTGAGATCCCTACCTCCCTAGGTAGATCCCAACCTAGGTGTTTGTGCCACTGCTCTGTCTTGCTTCTGTTCCTACCTGTTGAAGTGAGGCATCTCAGCTGCCTCCGAGAAATTATCACCTATGTCCTGGTCACTGTGCATGACATGGGGCTCTGTCCTGGGTCCTCTCCTTTTCTCATTCTACAGTCTTGCTTAATAAGGATCATTTCTATGCAAATGGATCCTCCAAATCTACTTATCTAGGACTCATTTCTTCACTGAAGGATCAAATCTATAAATGCCTGCTGACCATCACTACTTGGATGACTCTCAGGCATCTCAAACAAAGTCCAAAATACAGCTCATTCTGTTTTTCCTCAAACCTGTCACCTCCCAACTTCACTACCTCAGCGGAAGGAGAGCACTGTCATTCTTCCAGTCACCCAGGCTCTCAACTTCAGTCATCCTCAGCACTTCCTTATTCTGCATATCCAATAAGTTACTAAGTCCCGGAGGTGCTTTCTGCTTCATTCATCTACTACTCTCCATTCACAAGGCCAAGATCCTAATTCAGCCTCTACTCATCTCTTACCTACAGTACTGAACCAGCCTCCCAATGCTGTGTTTCCCTACTTCAATCCAAGTTAAAGTTCAGGTGGGAACATGTTTCTCCTTGTTAAGAAGCTTTACTGGATCCTGTTACCTCTCAGATAAACTATAAACTCCTGCATTTGACTTTTACAGACCTCTACCACCTTGAAAAGAGGTAAAACCAATTTTCCTGATTATTTTCTCATTATCTCCTCTCTTTGTGCTCTGCACATGGTGTTCTGTCTCTTGCTCTTGGATCCTCGGCTCCTTTATTTGGGAGCCCCAGCTTTCTTCAAGGCTCAAGGCAAGCCTCCTCTCGTGGTATCTGAATCCTTCATGTTTGGCACACAGGAGTTTGATCAATGTTTGTTTATTGACTCACTTGCTTTTTTGGAAAGGGTTACTTACTAGACTTCTAGATCATGAGAATGCTGTAGACATGCAATACTTGGATATCAACAAGGCATCTGGCAAAATCTTTCTTGTTATTCTTGTAGCCAAGATGGAGAGATGTGGGCTGGGTAACATAGATTAGTTCTAGTTGTTTAACACTAAAAGTAGTTACTGATAGATGGGTATCAACCTGGAGAGAAGCCCTTCATGGAATATCTCAGGACTCTATTCTTGGTCATGTTTTGTTCAACAATTTTTTCAATAATTTGCTGAGAGTAGAGCTGGAATGATTATTAAATCTAAAGATGAAATGAAGGCAGCATAGCTAACATGCTGGATGAAAGAACCAGGATCAGAAATTAATCATAACTCACATTTATAGTGTTTTAAGGTTTACACAGATTATGCAGGCTAGAATGATGGACCACATCTTAACAGATAAAATTTAAAAAGAATAAATATGGAAACCCAGTCTTCGTTTAAAATTAAGTGAACACAAACAATGCTGGAGTAGCATGGCTAAACAATAATTTATGTGAAAAGGCAGGTAATGATGGTAATTAAGTCTATAACAAATTTTTTTTTAAAAAGACTGAGCAGTATCAGTATACTCTTCTATTCAATGAGTCAACACTGTGATATGGCTGAAGCTGTATTAACACGAGCACAGTGCTGATCATTCTACTAGATTCTGGTCACATCACATCAGGAGTTAGGTGTTCACTTCTGGGCATCACATTTTTGGAAGGATATTGACAAGCTTAAGGGCATATAGAAGAGGGGGATAAAGGAATATGAAATTGTAAGATGGGAATTCAGGGTGCCAGGGCTGAAGAAGGTTGAAGTATGCATGGATGGTATTATATGCTAGTTCTAATTGTTAATAACTATGTGAATGGCTAGAACCTAGCCAAAAGATTAGAATTGTTTTTCTTGGCCTGAAAGGTTAAGTCTAGGACCAATAAGTGGATGCTGTGTAGAATCTATATCTTGACTTGATCAAAGGAAAATCTTCCTTTGTGGCTAAAAGCACAATGGACTGGGCTACTCGGGAAGGTAGTGAGTTCACTCACATGCACTGCCAGAAGTCTCCAAGGAACATTTATGTACCAAATTATGAAATATGTGAGGACATTTTTACTGAGTAAAAGTAACACTATGTGGAGTGGATAGACTGCTGGGCTTGAAGTGAGAAAAGAGCTGGGTCTGAATGCTGACTTTGATCCTGACTTGCTGCGTGACCAGGGGTGAGTCTAAGTTCTCTAAGCCATAGCTAGGTTAGGAACAGGGTGCAATCAGTGCTGTTGGTAGGAGTTTCCACACCATGAAATCACAGATCATGGGACTCAAGGTTGAAATACAATGAGCAATGTTTATATTCATAAAAATCCATTAAGAAAGTTATTTGTTCTGTCTGTTTGAAAGTTTAAAAACAGATGCCTTAGGGGTGGCTAGGTGGCAAAGTGAACACAGCACCCAGCCCTGGAGTCAGGAGGACCTGAGTTCAAATCCAGCTTCAGATACTTAACACTTACTAGCTTTGTGACCTTGGGCAAGTCACTTCACCCCAATTGCCCTGCCTTTCCCCCTTCAAAAAGCAAAAACAAACAAAACAAAACAAAAAAACCAGATGCCTTCTTTATGGTCTCCTTCCACCCAACAGATATCATGTATACCCCCAATCCAGGTTCACAAGGCAAGATGTATCCCAAGTCCAACAAGCAATGCTCTGACAGAAAATCCAAAGCAGTTGCAGTACTGTAAAAGAAAACAGCTCCTCGATAGAGCTATTCACAACTGACATTTCTTCTCCCTGGGTTATGGTGCCTGAATGCTCTGTAATGCAATGAACCAGCAAAGCAATGAACAACATACAGAATCCCAATTCAATAGCACCCCATGGCAATTCCCCTCTGTAATGCAGTCACCCACCTGCATCATTGAGCCACTTCTCTAGAAGGGGCTTTAACTTGCACATGTTCTTAAAGCTGAGGTTCAAGGCTTCAAAGCGAGAGATGGTAGTTTGGCTGAAGTCATTTCCATAGAGTTTGCCCATTGCGAGCCCAACATCACCCTGCACAATGAAATAGAGCAAAATGGAAGAGATGGGGAAGTGGGGGTGGAGAAACAGAGAGAGAAAGAGAGGAAGGGGAAGAAGGAGACATGGAGAGAAAGGGAGGGAAAAAGAAAAAGATTTTGCTTACTAACATTATATCCTTAACACTGAGGGGTTCTCTCCTATATCTGCTTTACATGAAAAAACATGAAAAAGCAGTCTACTAGACTGGTTACAAATCGAGCAAATTAGAAATTCATGGTGTGTTCTTTTCACTAAAGTCCCAATATGTAGGTCACCTGCACAAAAAACAAACAAAACAAAAAACTCACCAAACCACCTATTATATTAGAACTGTTATATCTGAATATCTATATTCCTTGATTCTTTCCTTCTTTCTAGATTGGGTGTCCCTATCTTGCCAAGGTTGGATGTGCGGTGGCCACTAATGGAACCTATCCCACTGTTTATTAGCCCAGAAGCTCTGACCTACTATGTTTCCAACCTTGGCTGGTTTCTTTCATGCTTAGGTAGCCTGATGGCTCTCTGGTCCTGGGAACTCACCACCATGGTGAAAGACTTAGCATAGGCACCCAATCAGCTGTATGACTACTACAATTCAGAACTCCTGAGCTCAATAAATCTACGCAGCTTAGCGTCCTTCAGTAGCAAGGATTACAGGTGTGAAGCACCACATCTGCTCCTTTTTTTGGAATTTATTTGCCACTCTATCAGTACTATAACTGTGATTTTAAACATTTTTTACTTGGCTATCTAAAAAGCATTTCAGTTTTTCTAACTTACTGTTGGCTTTCAGTGAGGCAACTAGGGCAGTTAATTTACAGTACTGTATAACTTTTATTTTGTTCTCAGGCTGATTAAAAACGTAAGCTTCAGGATCATTTTAGGTATTTTTATCCTAATCATATTTACAATATAAATCCCTCCTTTTAGCCTAACAGAATACTGGAACTAAAAGGGATCTTAGAGATCATCTATTCCAAACTCTTCATCTTAGAAATGAGGAAATTAAGGACAACGAGGTCACAAAGCTGGTCAGTGACAAGAGGCAGGACTTGATCTCATCCAAATCTAGTGCTCTCTTCCCTCTATGACGCTGCCTCCATAGGCAGATTATGATTCTCTTCTTTCCTGTATGTTATTGCTGGCAACAGTGAAAGTATCTATATTTTTTTATCACAAAGTTTGGATTTCAAAGTTGATCCCTAAAAGCATATAACTGAAGAGATCATTTCTTTGACCATTAAAAGAATATATTCGAGAGCTCACAGTAGAGAGTTTTGACCCATTTAGTTTTAACTTTCACAGAACTAGTAAACTTGCTAACCTTTTGACAACAGTATTATAAAAGATCTATCCATAAGCTTACAGATAGATTTTAAGGTCTGAATTTTATGTACTGTGGCTCTATATCCCTTGTGAATAGGGAAAAAAATAAAAAAAATTTTAAACACTGGATACAACTAAGACTCAGAGCATTTGAGTGACTCATCACAAAGCTGGCACTGCAGAAAGCGCCATATTTCTGATACAAAGTACAATAAAATGAACTCTCTATTAGTATTATCAGTTCCCAAATAATAGGGATAAAAGATTTAATATTTTGATTATTTTCCAAGTCCTTTGACTTTGTTTGTTCTTGCCTACTTGACATCCTGTAGAGTCCAGCGGTTCTCAACCTGTGGGTTGCGACCCCTTTGGGGGTCAAACGGGGTTGCCCAAGACCATTGAAAAACATATATTTCTGATGGTCTTAGGAACAGAGACACCGCTCCTCTGTCTATCTCCAGGCGGGTCCGCCCACATGCAGATACACCCACATATGAGTATTAAAGGGTCACAGTATTAGGAAGGTTGAGAACCACTGCTGTAGACATTACATTGTTTATTAGCATCTATAGTAGAGGAGACGTGGGGGGAAGAAGAGAAAACCGAAATGATTCCTTTTTTCTACTTGCTGCTAATTCTAATAAAAGGTTAGAGAGGGACAATATTGAAGCTACAAGACTAAAAAAAAAGGCCTGAGTAACAGCCAGATTTCAATAATCTATACGTTATCTGGTCCCAAATAAACATTACAATTGGCAGTTGACTGTTTGTTAACTTTTTGATTGAAAAAATTTACTAAAAGGTAACAGTATCCATTTATATGGATTTATATTTAACAGTATATCCATTTATGTCTCTGTTTAATATATCTGTTCTGCTGTATCATGTACATGTATATCTACAACAACTTTAGACGGCAAAGACCAGTTTTGTAAATCTTTTAGTACCTTACCTGGCATGCCAATTAGATGCTTAATAAATGGTTCTGATAATATTTTAGCTGCAACATATCTCTAAGTGCTTTGCAAGCACTATTCCAAAAATCTTCACAATATTCTTTTAGGGTGAATGAAAATTATAATTTTGATAAAAGAGACAAGTAAAACACCTATCAAAATGCATGCAAGCTAGTGGAATAATTGTGACTAAAGCTCCTAACTAAAATTCCAATGATAAGGGAAACATTTGGTTAATCAGGGTTTTTTTTAATAGTTTTATTAAAAAAAGTGCTACATCTACTTGTGAAATAACACTTTAGAAAACCCAAGTGAAAAGTAGGTCACATTTTTATCAGTTTAGTTTACTGTTATTTTAATGTTTCTATAACTCACAATTGGCTTAAATCCTTTCTCATAAATTGCTTCACACAGGTGGTTCATGTATAACCTGAACTACATTAGATGTCTGGTAATTTTGTCAAAGAACATGAAAAAGAAGAAGGACAATGATTAAGTTTAGGAAATATTTAATGTTTCATGAGATAGATGTGTTATAATAGGGAATATATTCTAGTTACATAATGCTGATAATGAAGTCATAAGAAATCTTAATGTTAAGTTATGTAATTAGATAATAACTGTCATTGAACCTAATTATATGTGTATTTACTCAGAAAATGAAAATATTCATTGATCAAAGGGATAATATGCATACTTAATTTTACTTTAGTGAATTTGAAGTAAAATAAAGAAAAGTATATACACAAAACCACCTTCGATTATCTAAAATTGAAGTGTATAACCTAAAAGCTGAGGTTGATTTTCCCACCTTTTGCCAACTGTGCTTTCTTCTCCTGATGTACATAAGGCCTGAGTATTAATACTTAATCTAGATATATTGTCCTATATATATATGTGAGTACTTAAAAAAACTTGGCTTTTTAAAACAGGAAAAAAACACACAAAGCAAACCACCACAATAGGGAAGCTCCTTTATGTGAAAAGAAAAAAGGAAAGTCAACCACTGCCACCAAGATTCCAGGTTAAATTCAACAGAAAAAGCAAATTACCCTGGGTGAAAACTGAATGCTATTTTACGTGCAGTAAATTAATTCTTTCAATTCTTTGTGTAACACTTAGAAAATATGTATTCTAGTGCAATAAATAGTTGCTAACTCTTCAAAAATGTAAAATATTCTACTCACAGGTATGACAATCAATGGGAGCTTCATATATTAGGATCATCTTCTATGTACTTAGTTTAAGAGCTTAATCACGTATAGCAAGCTCTCAAATCACTAAAATGCCCTAAAAACAAACCAAGTTGTCTAGAGAGGTATGTCATGATCTTTCTGGGCTGTGAATTGACTTTTTCAGGAAGATTACTTATTTTTCTAAAATCCCAACTTCATAATTTCACTAAATTTTAGATGCCAATGCAGTTAATTTGTTTAAAAAAAAAAGACTACTTGCCCCACCTCCATCTGACTTGATCAAAGTAACTTTAAAATATATACATATATATTCTACTCTTCAGGACCTTATCTTTGATATCCCATGAGGTGCCATCAATCCTGGATTGGGGTAATCCACATTTAGGAGGTGAGATACAGGTGGTGATCTAGCAAAGGAGACCCAGCAGTGGTTAGATAAGTAGGAGGGAAACCAAGAGAGAGCAGTGTTATGACAACCCAGAGAGGAGAGAGTGGTCAACAGTGTAGATTGCCACAGAGAGGCCAAAAAGGATAGATCTTGAAAAAATAATCTATAACTTTGGCAATTAAGAGGCTCTTAGTAACTTTGAAGAGAACAGTCTCATTGAGAAGTGATGCTCCCGAAGGCTGAGAAGAGAGTATGAGGACAGAAGGTAGAAGCAACAAAGGTTGCTCCCCCTCCAGGGGAGAGCTGCTGGTATAGTATTATACTTTTAAAAACAGTCTGGTCAGTTAACTCCAATTGCCCTGCCCTTCCTCCCTTCAAAAAGCAAAAGAAATAACATAAAATAAAATAAAATAAAAATAAAACACTCTGGGTGACATTTAAGTGGGGGCTTCAACTTCAGACAATTGAATCCTTTGATGATGAAATATCAAATTTTGTGATTATTTGATGTAGGACAAATTAATTTCCTTTTTATTCTTTTTTTTAAACAAATGTATCTTGTATTATTTCATACAAATGTCCATTTCTTTTCCAGCTCAAATCAAAGTATACAATAAGTTAGTTTTGGCACTGGAAATAGATTTGCCCCCCTGTTTTAATTAATAGAAAAGATTTCCTTTTAAGAATCATATAATATTTGAAGAAAAAAAATCTTATTAAATTTTGATTGCTAATATCATTCACTTATAAACCAATTTAATCTCAGACGGTTTTATTTGATGGTTTGATTGAAATTTGTGCATTTCTATTCCTTCACAAACTACCCCCATAGCCCCAAGGGGAAAGAAGTTTCTATCCAACTTTCAAAGCTTTACCCTTTCTGGTCTTCCAAAAGAATTCCCAAAATCATCTCTTGTACATAATGCAGTGGTCTCAAAGGAGATTAACTTCACGTAGGAAAACTCTTAGAACAAGTCTAGAGCTCTGTCACCATTCATTACAACTTTTTAAAAACAATGTACTGAGATAATTATATTTATTTCCAGCGGCTATAGTTTTGATGGCAGTTTTAAGTATTTTGGTCTGTTAACTTTAGCTAGAAAATAGAGACAAAATTGAGAAAGATGGTGTTATTTAAAACCAACGAGGTACCAGAGCAGAAAACAGAGTTCTTAAAAAAAAATTTCCTTGAAGTTATCTAGAGATCTAAAAGGAAAGAATGTAATGGAGAAGATATTAAGAACAGATGTTTCACTACTATACCTGAGTGAATCCAAGTTTGATCCGTCTTTGTTTGAAAGTCTTGGCAAACTGCTCAAGCTCCTCAAGGTCACTGGGCTCCTCCAAGCTGGGCGTATCAATTCGCTTTGGTGTTGACTGGCTCTGTGGGAGTGTCTGAATTGGGGTTGCTGCTATTGTGCGTGTTGGGGTTGCTGGCTGTTAGACAAGGCATAGAAGAAGAAACACACAGACATACAGACAGAGACCTTCAAGTTTACTATCACACAATGCTGACAGAAACTACTTTAGAGGTGTCAATATTCTTGGGAGATCCAGATCCAGATCCTAGAGGCAATGACTGCCAGTTCCCAAGTATTTAAGTATATGATTATAGCCTTCCTTTCCTCCCTAAATCTTATTCTTACATCAAATGAGATAATGTATACTGTTCTCTGTTTTCAAAGAGAGCCAATGACATCACGGGGTGGTGTCTGACTCATGCATAAACTGGATTTAAGTAAGGCAGAGCTGCACAAAGTTGTCAGCCTCATTCTCTCTTCCAGTCATCTAAGTCCAGTGGCAAGACAAGTCAGGGTGACTGGTGATGGCATGGGATGCAATGAATGCCCTTGGTGTCTCCAATGCCTGACCAACTTCTAAGGGCCCCAAAGCACCTGCTTCTGATGCCTTCATGGTCATGAACAAAGTGTTCTCACCCACTCATTCCACTAGAAGTCTTCATGTGCTTGGGGCAGACACCCCCAAGGTTTGAACTAAGGGTCAGTTACCCTCAACCTGGTATATCTACTGAGACAATTTGACTGGGGTGTGGCTGCTGAGCACACTACAACTTCTTGGAGCCAGTAGGTGAGAGTTGAATGTCAGGTAGACACCAAAGGTGGATGAGCAGCCCTGAGAAAGGCTTGACAAACTTACACCAGAGGTGCTGGTCCTCTTTGAACACCCCATACATTCCTAATGCATGTTAAGTACTCTGCAGATATCAATATAATAATATAAATATTAGGTATCATTATTACAGGGAACTTCGATATACATATTAATATGCCCTCAAGAACTCTAGCCTCCCAGTTCCTAAGTCTACTCAACTTTCAAGGCCTACTCCTTTGCTCTACTTCAGATACACAGGGACAAGTGCACCCCTGATCTTATTATTGTCCATTTCCATGATCAAGAATACTGAAATTCCTTATCTGACCATATCCATAACCATCACCCTATCTCTCTCTATGGTATCTTCCTCCCTAGATCTATTTTTTTGTCCTTATTATGACCTTTAGTCTGTTGACCTCTCTGTACCCTCCAGGGCCATTCCTTTGTTTTACCCTCACTTTCTTCCTTCTCCAATCATGAGCCCATTCAACATCATACTGCCTTCTCCCCTCAAGTCCTCTGCTCCATTGTTTCTTCACTGTTTATGCTTTGCCAAGCTCCAATCCCTGGATGACTTCCGCCATCTACCTCATCTCTTCGTATACATAAGATGCTAAGTAGTGCTGGAAAGTTGTAGAACCATACTGACCCAGCTACTTAGCCTCACCTGGGCCCTTGTTGTACTAAGGCAGCCCTTTTGACTCATGCCTGACATGCCTGATACTCTACCACCCCAGCAGATGGTCCTTGCTCTCAGGCTTCCTCCACGAGAGGACCTCTTCCTTACACTTTATTGAGAAAAAGAGGATACTTGTTATGCATTACCTCTGTTTCTTTTCTCTATATCATGAAACCCCTTATACAATCTTTTATATTCTCTCCTCCTTTGCTCCAGTCTCTGATGAAGAGGTAGCTCTTCTCTTTAGTAAGGCCAACCCCTTGATACCATTCTCAGTTGCCTTCTTCAGCAAATTGCTCCCACAATTATTCCCCACCCCTTCCCTTTCTAACTTTTGTGGCACAGTGGACAGAATACTGGGCCTGGAGACAGGAAGACATGAGTTTAAATCTACCTCAGGTACTTACTAGCTGTGTGATACTGTGCAAGTCATTTAGCCTCAGTTTCCTCAACTGTAAAACTGGAATTAAAACAGCTCCTACCTCTCAGAGTTGTTTTTGAGATAGTATTTGTAAAACACTTAGCACGGTGCCTGGTATACAGTAAGCTCTTACTAAATTCTCATTGCCTTCCCTTTTCCCTTTTTCTTCTCCTTTCAAACTCACCTATGTCTTCTCCAACCTCCCCAACCCCCTGTCTAGTCCCCACCTTCCCCTTAGGTTATCATCCATATCCCTCTTTATCTTTCACAGTCAAACTCCTAGAAAAATCTGCCTACCTTTGTTGCTTCTACCTTCTGTCCTCATACTCTCTTCTCAGCCTTCGGGAGCATCACTTCTCAATGAGACTGTTCTCTTCAAAGTTACTAAGAGCCTCTTAATTGCCAAAGTTATAGATTATTTTTTCAGGATCTATCCTTTTTGGCCTCTCTGTGGCAATCTACACTGTTGACCACTCTCTCCTCTCTGGGTTGTCATAACACTGCTCTCTCTTGGTTTCCCTCCTACTTATCTAACCACTGCTGGGTCTCCTTTGCTAGATCACCACCTGTATCTCACCTCCTAAATGTGGATTACCCCAAGCCTCTGTGTCTTGGGCCCTATCCCTTTTTTTCTCTCAACTTTATCTGGATGACCCTCCCTCTGTCCCCCAGGCTTAATTACATCATTATGTATATGATTCCAGAACTGAATACAGTCAGTTCTACAACAACTTGTTTTGAGAACTTGAATTTGTTCTAACATGATGATATATTAGAGCAAATAATCTGAGCACTACTTAAATTTTGAGTCTGTTTATCTACATGAGAAACTGAAAATAGCACCAGTTCAGGACAGCTCACAAGCTGCAACTCTTCTGACTCCCACAAACTTCAGGTTTTTTCAAAGGTGAACGGCTATATTTATTGTCTATCTTGTGATGCAGAAAGAACTGGGGTTGGAAGTGGGCTGCCACCACCTCTGTACAGCCCTCCCTTTCAGCATGGTCATGTCTGGGGTTGTGTGAGTTTGCTCTCTTGTCAGTAAGTAGCCTTTGCTGGCCCAGGCCATGGGCACCAGGGCAAAGGCTGAACAGCAACTTGAGACTACAGATGCCACCACTATTTATTGTCCTAGAGTATCTATGTATTTCTTAACCATTTAACATGTATAGAAAACTAGGCTATTTTTTTAAGAGTCAATAAATATTTATTAAGTGCATACTATGTGCCAGGCACTATGTGCTTTATTTTAAGATTTACTTTATTAGGTTTCTATCTTTTTATGTGTCACTGATGAAGGTTTTGCATGTTGTTCCCCTAAACTAAGTTTCCCCATAAGCCCTGTGTTTTTTATTGTGCAATTTTGAATAGCCTGGTCAAATTATGGCAGAACTGTCTCTAGCCTTAGTCTTCTACCTAAGCTCCCTCCATGCATCCTCAATTGGTCAGAGTACATTTTTGACTGGATTTCCCAAAGGCACCCTAAACTCAAAATGTCGAAAATAGAACCGTTCACCTTTCCTCCTTTTCAAAGCTCCCCTATTTCTCTTCTCCTTCTGGCCCTCCAAAGTCATCCTCCACTTCTCCCTCTCACTCGCTCCACACTGCCAGTTAGGTGCCCAGTCCTGTTGTTCCACCTTTCCTTCCTATTTCCACGGCTGTGGCTGTGGTCCAAGCCTTCATCCTCTTTTACCTGAGCTATTATACTATCAGTTTCTTAATTTGGCTTCCTTTTCTCAGGCCTTTTTCTTCATACCATGCTTCACAAACATGTTTTCTTGCCATTTCACTGTCAAAGAGGACCATGACATCAGGAAGATGATGCCATAACTTGCAAGAGAATTAGATTTAAATTAAGTTAGGGAGGGCTGTGCAAAGTCACCAGCCTCACTCCTCCAGGGCCATCTAGGACCAGTGGTGAGATATAGATGAGGACAACTGGAGATAGCCCCAGATGTACTGGGAGATCTTGGCCTTTTTAAGCTAAGGGCATTCTTAGGTGCTTAATAAATGCTTGTTGATTGATTGGCTGATTAAAGGACTATGAGTCATAGCACACCTAGTCTTAAGTGTTACATCTCAGATGTGTTAAATATATTTAGTGACCATGAAACACTACTATTCAAGATACTTTTAATCTACTATAAATAATTTGTCTTATTCTTTTTTTTTCTTACCAATAAATCAGGTACATTTATTTCTTAAATAGCCTTAAAACTGTTATAGTGCAAATGACCAAATAGAGGTAGAACATATGCTTCTATATTGTTTTTTTAATGCAAGTGCTATTAAGTTACCATGAGCCCCATATTTTCCCTTACTTCTTTTCACTTGTGAATAACTGCATATACATGCTGTAGGTAAAGATGGAATCTATTGCTGTGACTTTTTCTCCTTTTTAAATTAACTACAGCATGAAGGATCAAACTTTTAGCCTGGGTCTCATTAGCAACATGTTCTATTCAAATGAATTAACTGGCCCAACTATCTAAAGAACAGGATAACACAGATAATAATTGTAATAACTATTAACTTATCCTGCTCCAATGAAGAGTTTAGCCTCCCTTGTACCTTGACACTTTGTAACAAGAAGCTCCTTTGGATAAATAGTTTATCACCTATCAGTGTTCTGTCCTGCACTCTCTTTGCAACATGGAAACACGGAGTGAAAAGTAGAAGAGACCCTCAGTAACAGGTCTCCATTTCATCTTCTCCAAACTCAGGCCAGGCACCAACCCTAAGCAACAAAGGCCCAGTCTACCTTCTGATAATGTGATAGCAACCAGATCACTTTAGTACTAGAAGTTTTAGAGCAAGGCTGGCCAAGACCTAGAAATGGAGCAGGATTCAAATCCCTGAAATTTCTAAGCCATCTTGGGACTCTGAACAGTCTAGCCCTGGTGTCAACTGTTAGCAGGCCACAAGAAGGCCAATTTCTATATCCAGATCAGAGCTGAAGGGCCAGTTGAGATAACTGAATCCAACAGCTTTGTTTTACATATGATAAAGGGAGAAATAGGCTCAGAGGTTAAAGAACTTCTTTGTTATCATAAGGCTGTTTAAACATGAAGCCAGTTAACTAGAAACTAGGGCTCTTGACTCCTAGGCCAGTGCTTTTTCTATGATAACAAGCTTGTAGAGAGTGACTAACGATGAGGTGGAGGGGAAGGGTGACAGAATGAAGACTTCTAACAAAGTATCAAGGCCAGTCATGGGCATCAACTGTGATACAAGTTTTCTAATTAAATTTGTAATCCCCACTGCCAATAATATCTATGCTTTTCAGTTTCCATTTTCTCAGTGTCTTAGAGTTTATGAGTTGCTTCTCTTAAAATAACCAATGTTCACAATGGTGGGAAATTGAGGATTAATGTCTGTAGAAGGACAAAGTACACGGTCCTCCTAAGTTTTCTTATGAGGTGCTATGGGGTGCCATAGTGCATAAAGAACTGGGTCTGGAGTCAAGAAGCCAAGTTCAAATCTGACCTCAGACACTTACGAACTGTTTGAGCCTGGGAAAGTCCCTTCACCTCTGACTACCTTGGTTTCTTTACTTGTAAATCATAGATTACACCAGCCTCTTGGGGTTGTTATGAGGGTCAGCTCTAACAGTTTTTGTAAAAGTATTTGGTATAGCCATTGGCACATAGGAGGCTCTTTATAAACACTTATTCTCTTTCCTTTCTCCTTCCCTTGTGGTTTAATCAGTTATTATCTAGTAAGATATCGATTACTCTTCAGTACACAGTTAATGGCTAGGTCTAATTCAGTAATATTTTCCTCCATGGTCCATCTATTAGAAAACCAGTTAAGATGCAGATCCATGTATGGTACAAACTTTTTTTTTTTAAAGAGCTTTCTTTAAAGGTTGTCACTACCAATTAGAAGCCTCATTAATGACAACTGACAAAATTCAGTGTCTGAATTCTGCTGATTCCTAC
Organism: Pseudochirops cupreus; assembly: GCA_028627135.1. NCBI lineage: Eukaryota > Metazoa > Chordata > Mammalia > Diprotodontia > Pseudocheiridae > Pseudochirops > Pseudochirops cupreus. The sequence goes on along the minus strand of CM053584.1, from coordinate 49,414,246 downwards.
CTGCTGTGTGACCCCTTCTCATTTGCAATCTCTCTGCAAAAAACATGCCTCCTATTTCAGTGCCTCACAGGGTGGTTGGGAGGCTCAAATGAGGTAATAGGTATAAAGTGCTTTATAAGCCTTCAAAGTATGATGCCAAAATAAAAGCATAATTCCCTTTTCTGAATGTGAAAAAAAACTCCAACAATTCTCTGAAGGATTTCACGGTCCATAAGAACTTGTCAACATTCCTTTATGGGCTGATAGCTGTTATACGTATTTTTCCCTTTGATTCCTAGAACTTTTAGGATTAACTTTATCGGTATATTTTACTTTTCTACATCATTATACAAACTCAACAACCAACCAAGTCCAATAATCCAAAACTGACCTGTGAGGTGAGGGTGATGCTTGGCTGAGACTGCAGGAGGTTGGCTTGGCTTTGCTGAGGTAGTTGTGTTAAAAGATTCTGCGCTTGCAAGAGGCCTGTAAAATGCAAACGTTTTGTTCCTGAAACATTAAGACTGGTATTGAACATTGGCAGAAAGAACAAGTGATAGGGGGAAGAACAACCTTTCATTCTATTTCCTTGTAATATTATTGTTTTAAATTCTTGGTTTAACAATTCACCCAAGGCTCAATCAAATTAAATGCTATCTGTGCAATAAATTGTGGTAGGAGAAACCATAAGAAAGCAATTGTCTTTTTAAGCTTATGTTTTAGGAGGAATGCAGTAATTCAGTGCTGTACCAACTGACAGATGACATCGTGAACAAGGCCTAAGTTAGGCTAGTCTAGAAATACAGATTTGATGTTGGGGAAAAAAGGCACCATGGATTATAAAATTTTAAGTACATTTCTGTGTTCAAAGTACAGAAAATGCCATTAGTCTACATAGTTACCAAGTCAGGAACTCAGGAAAGTGTTCTATAGGCAGCTAGAGCTCAGGAAAAACCTTTCATTACACCAAAATAGTATTCCCATATTTATATACCATAACTTATCAGTCATTCTCAAATTTATGTGTATCCCCTCAGATTCCCATTCTTTGCTACTTCAAAAGAGCTATATCTTAATGTAAGGGGTGGACTAATCCACCCCTTAAGCTATTTTACCTCTAATTCTCCATAATCTTGCCATTCCCTTGTCGAGTAAAAGGTATTGTATTTTTATACAAAACTCTCTATATGTGTATCCTTTCTTCCTTTGACCAGTTCAGATGAGGGAGGTGTCTTCTCATAACCTCTTCTTTATTTGCATAAATGTCTCCTTGTGTACCCTGGTCACATGAGATTATTTTCCTTAACCTTTCTTTCCAAATCCTTCCCTCCCCCCCAACCGTGTTTTTCTCTTCTCATTTTCCTTTTAAGATCATCAGACATAACACAACCACTCCCAGACCCCTTCTAATTAGATTCCCTCTAAGACCCCTGATGATAAGAATTTAGAAAGGACAAAGTAGTATAATCTCTCTATATTTTAATGTAATAGTTTATTCTTGTTTAATCTCTTATGAATATTTATTTGTTTTGTTTTTTTTCTCTTAACTCTTGAGTTTGAAATTCAAAATGTGTAAGGAGCTCTATTCTTTTCATTTCAAGCATTCTTGAGGTATGCTTGGAAATGCTCAAATTCATTAAAGATCAATCTCCGCCCCCCCCCCCCTTGGTTTTGCTGGGCAAATTATTCTTGGCTGTAAACCCATATTCTTTGTTTTCTAGAATATAGTATTCCAAGTTCTCTACTTCTTAAGATGATGGCTGCTAAATCTTCTATGATCTTGGAAACTATTTCTTTCTGGCTGTTAGAAGTGTTTTTCCTTTGAGCAGCTATCTTGTCTATAATGGTCCTATACTTTGCATTTTGGTGTCTCTTTTAGAAAATATTAAGTGGGTTCTTTCTATCTCCACCTTGCCCTCTGGTTCTAAAAGATGTGGGGAGTTTTGGTATTTTTTTGAAATTTCTTGAAACATAATGTCTAGGTTCTTTTTTTCCTCTAGTTTTTTTCAGTCTTTTGATTTTAATATTTTTGTTGTCTCACAGAGTCATTGGGTCTTCAATGGTACCCTCTCCTACCATCAAAACAAAATCTCCTTCAATCATTCTTCCTCCTCATGCCCTCTCTTCTCTTCCTAAGAGACTGCAGATTGCTGTCCCTCACTCCGACCTGTGTACATTACACATTCCTTTTCTGTGGCCCTGCTCTCCTCCCTTGCTTTCCTGCACCTTCTCATTTCTCAATGAAGTTCCACAAAAAACAAGGATTTAAACCACTTTGTGCCAAGCTGTTAATTCCCTTTCCAATTCATTCTTCCATGCCCTCATCTCTTTTCCATTTTTTTTCCTTTAACACCCTCATTTTATTGATAGTATCATTTTAAACTTAAAACCAAACCAAACCAACTCTTGCCTTATCTCTTCTAGGAATTCACATTGAATTTGTAGCCAAGTTGTACTTTTAGTCTTGATGCATGGCACAGTGGAAGATTATGAGAAGCATTATTTCATAAAGTAACAAGACAAAATAACAAAACAATGGAAGGAAAAATTTGTTTCCAGAAAGCTTGGCATTAAGACCCAATGCAAGCCTAGATGATCTTAAGGGCACTTATGGATAAAACTAGAAAGAAGAAAACAAATCAGAAAAAAAAATGGAAAATATTTTTTCTCCCAGTGATAGTAGAAAACAATTTGTTATAGATACCTACACTGATATTTGCTCATAATCTTCTACCACACTCTTTTGTAAGATTTTACAAATGTATTGATACTTTAAACTGGTGTTGAATTTGGCTGCTAGAGCCTTCTGTGTGGCAAAGAGATTAATCTGGGTGAAGTAGTTTCTAAACTCTTGCCTTCTTGTGTTGACAATTGCTTTATATTCGTTAAATTTCCATAATCTGTCACATATGCCCTTTATCCATCTCTAATTTTTCTTAGTCAAAGTTTATTTAAATAGGTAGAGCTGGAGCTGTCATGACTGTGATATACAAATCATATCTTTTTCTCATTTTCAATTTTTTTTTCTAATTTAGTGCTGGATTATTATATCTTTCTCCAACAAGTCAATGATTTGATAATTTAGAATAGTCAGTCAATTCAGCAGTAATTCTCACATTGGTAATCAGTTGTTTCTGCCTCAAAATATAAGCGGTTTAATTTTTTGTTATGTTTGTTATATTGTTTGGTGCTTATAATGTCCAAGACTATATGACTTTATGAGGAAAGAATTTTTATACATACATACATATATACGTACACACACAGACATAACACACATTTATTTAAAGAATTTATATACACAAAATATATACATATATACACAGAATTTACATACACATATATGCTATATATGTGTATATACATATACACACATATACATGTGCAATGTGTATCTACTTCTCTGTCTCTCTCTCATGAGTAGTTGAGAAAACTAAAGCAACTCCATTTTGTGTGCAATTTCTCTATTTTGCCCCTGACCCTGTTTGTACTGCAGCCCCTAAGGCTGTCTTTGGGCTTCCTTTCTGCTGAAACAACAAAAACAGTCTATTAGGGCAGGGTTATAAGTCCTGGTAGCCCTATCCAGTCAAGGGATATCACATCCCCTATTCCTGCCCTGAAATCCCTCAGGAACAAACCCTGTCCAGTTCTCAGGTATTCCATACCCAATTCACCTTCCGCCTAAACTGAAACCTATATAGGCTTTGTCCTTTTGTTCCTTCAAGGAATCTCTGCTCATGTAGGTGGGGCTCCCTTGTGAGCCAACTCAACAAACCCTCGGTCATTCTAAAATTTCTAGTTCTAGTTTGTTCTGGCACTAACAATTTTACAGAGAGAGAAAGAGAGAAACAGAGAGAAAGAGAAGAGAGAGAGAGAGAGAGAGAGAGAGAGAGAGAAAGAGAGAGAGAGAGAGAATCCATAAGACTTCTCTGTAGTCTATAAGTCTTTAAGTCTTTATTTTTTGATCCAGAACCAAATTTCTTTGTCATTTTCCCCATGTCCATCTTTACCATTTCAGAGAATAAGAATTATATTGATTTAACTTGGATGAGGGGTATGTTATTGAGTTCGCTGCAGAATTTTTCTTACTTCCTTATCCTATGTAACAAATGTTGAAACATTAACTTGTAGTCATTTTTATGGTCTTCTGACTCATGTACATGAATACTCTAAGGCAAGACGACTGATGGTCCCATGAAACGATGTCTCTTGTTGCTTTTTGATGCATAATAAAGCCAACTCTTCCAATTTTTATATGCTTCTCTAAGAAAAGTCTGATTAGTCAGTCTTCTACTTCTCAATTCTGGTTTAACTTATTGTGAGACTGTCAATGCTGATGTGGTTTAGTTCCTCCCATAATATGTCCACTCACTGGGTCTTGGACAAGTAGTTCATATTTAAATTACCAACAGTTAAGTTAATGTTTATAACCTAGTCTAAAAAAACTATGATTCTTATCATCCTCTGCCTCCTTTTCTGCTACTCTCCTTACAAAAGACAGAGGTCCATTTGGTGTTTTCCTTTGCTGTATGGGCTGATATCACCAAACAATTCAACAACCAGCAGCCAGGAGACTGGTGATAAGCCTTCCGCGTCCTGACTGGTCTGTGGCTCAGAAGTGAGACTCCATCACCAAGACTGCACTCGAAGAAACCTGTCAGAGCTTGACTGACAAAAGCCTTTAAGAAAACAAGTTTCCTCCAAACCATAAGGAGGTATCAAAGGACTTCTGCGCAGGTCAAATTAAAGAACAAAAATATAAAAATAGGCACGTGCCTAAAAGACAAAAACAAAACGACACTCATCTGACAAACAATTTGTACAGACAATGTATGGAAAGGACTTTATCTTGATGCAATATGAAAATACTACCTGTGATCATTGTTTTTCTAAGAGGTTCATTCTTTGGCCATTTTGATAATTTAAAAGAGCAACTACTCATGTCAATCATTTGGTGCTGTTTGAATTCATCATAATTACTAATCTGCCTAGAAACATTTTAAAAATATGGGCATTTTTATAGGATTATTTTGTTACGTAGTTCAACAATTTTATAAAATTGAATTTAGGGTAGTTAACCTAGTGAGTATGACCTTCCAACAGTTACACAAATGACATATGATTGTCTTCCAATTTGCTTTTCTAACTACGGGAAAAGATTTACTTCTTTCTGTGAGATATGTTGCTACAATGCTTTCTTGAATGATATTAAGCATTGATTATCAACTAAATAGTCTGATTTATTCTCCTAAAAAAACTTAAAGAACCTAGAAGTATCCAAAAGGAGCCTGCAAGTATACAAAAACCCATAAAGCTATTATCAGCTTTCTATTTTAATCATCTCAATTGGAACATTTGCTTTTACTATTCATAAAATGAGGTTTTTGAATCCAGGAAAGTTAAGGTTATACCCTTTCAACTGGCTGGAGATGTGAAGTAAGATATAATTTGGTTCTTAATTATTTTCTTATTTTAACCAAAGTATTCAATTATCAGTGGAAGGAATTGAACTATTCATACTAATTGTTTCTGATCACCAAAGACTTTTTCAAAATGGTCAATCAGCAAGGCAGGAAAAAAACATCGAGTTCTTTGAATGGTGAGGCAGCAAGGTGATGCAGTGAATGGAATGCCAGTTGTAGAGTCAGGAAGACATCTTCCTGAGTGTAAATCTGGCCTCAGACACTTGCTAACTGTATGACCCTGGGCAAGTGAACTTTACACTGTGTACCTCAGTTTCCCCATCTGTAAAATGAGCTGGAGAAGGACATGGCAAACCACTCCAGTATCTTTGTCAAGAGAAGCCCAAATGGGGGTCATAAAGAGTTGGATACAACTGAAAAACTGAACAACAAAAACTTTTGAGTTATAACATATTTTTATGACTGTCCCTTGCCAGTGAGCAAGTAGTTGTACATAGACTTTTCCTCTCAGCTTTGCTACCAACAACTTGGGAAATCCAAGTTAACCAACACTCCTTAAATGCCTCACAGAAGCCAGGTAGTGCGGGCGAGATGGGGAGAAGAACAAAGCGGGCTAGCCCTAAAGAAGATTACATTCTCCTGCAAAAGAAAATACAAACAAATACAAAATAACTTTCACAAGGTGGGATCAGGAAAGGCAGCTGTGGGAGGCGGCACAGCAGGGAGACAGACCACAGAGCTCAGTCAGAAAGATGGGCTCAAACACCATCTCAGACGCAAGTCACTTAACTACTCTACGCCTCAGTTTCTTCATTTGTGAAATGAGGGGATAGGATGTAATGATCCTTTCAAGTTCTAGGTCTGTGATCATACGACGTCTAGGAAGTGGTACTTTGAAGGGACCTGGGCATTTTAAGAAGGCAGAGGAGAGGAAGGAGGGTATCGCAGGCATGGGGGAGTCTGTACAAAGGCAGAGGCAAGAGACAAGCAGCAAGCAGGCCACTTGGGCTGGAGGGTGGCCTGGAGAAGGGAGACCAATGAGAAGGCTGAGAGAAGATGAGGGTCTGGATTAGGGTCTTGGGCTTGTGAGGACAGGTGAGAGAAATGCGGAGATAAAATTGACAAGACTTGGTGACGGAGAGTGGAAATACAGAGGGGATTGTGGAGTGAGTCTGGTAGGTGAGGGAGTAAAGTCTGAGGTTGCACACCTGGGTGACTAGAAAAATGACAGTGCCTGCAACAAAAACAGGGAAGTTAAGGAGGAGGGCTGGGGTTAGAGGGAAAGAAAATAAGATCTGGACATGCTGAGTTTCAGAAGTTTATGGAACACCTAGGTGGAGACGTCTAGCAAGTAGTTAGAGATAGAAGACTAGACTCAGGAGAGAGAGATATGTACTGGATAGAGTCATATGCGTAAGAATGATGGTTGGGCCTGCTGGAACAGCCACATAGAGAGACTGGAACATGGAGGTTGACCTTGCCAAGTCCATTGAGGACTGATATAGACAGGTGAGAGCAATGCCAGAGAGGAGACACTACCCAGAAGATGGTGGTTGAAATTTTCAGATGTTGAGAAAAGGTCAAGAAAGACGAAAGATGGAGAAAAGGTGGGTTGCTTAACCAATCTAGGAATGAGTTTCCTCATCTTTTAGAAGAGTGGTTCTCAACCTTCCTAATGTGGCAACCCTTTAATACTCATATGTGGGTGTATCTGCATGTGGGCCGACCCACCTGGAGACGGATAGAGGAGCGGTGTCTCAGTTCCTAAGACCATCGGGAATGTATTTTCTGATGGTCTTAGGTGACCCCTGTGAAAGGGTCGTTTGACCCCCAAAGGGGTCGCGGCCCACAGGTTGAGAACCACTGTTTTAGAATGAAGATACTGGACTCTAGGTCCCTTCTGACTCTCCATTTATAAATCTCCAACTATCCAGAATAGATTTGATCTCCTTCCCAAACTCATGCCACATAGCAACTAACCTGTTCCTGACATGGGGCATAGAACATCTTGCTCCAAATCCCTTCTCACCATTAATTTTCCTCAACCCTTAGGAGGCATCATTTATGCAGCACATTTATTAAATACCCATAAATACTTACTGAATAACTATCATATAACAGGCTCCACAAACGTCTCCTAGTTACCTCATTTTTTCATTAAACCTAGTTTTGCTCAAGCATTTTAGTAATTAACATAAAAAGTTTGCAAACGTTACTTACTATTATAAGTAAATATTTAACTTTCAAAATTACTAGAGTCATAACAATATTGTTCTCAACTATTTTTCATCTCAAATTAGCTATATTTAGGCCTTAACTAAATGAGAGATCACTTTTACAGGATGATTTTAGGTTTATAAAGCACTTTATTCACAATTCTATGAGGTAGGTAATACAAGTATTATCTTTATTTAAATGAGAAAACAAAAACTCAAATGTCATTTGATAAACAGACTAGTTAAGCTCAGAGAGGTTTATCACTATTAAACCACGTACTAAGCTATGAAGAGATTCTGTCCCTCTCTCACTCCTTTTGTCTTTCCTTCCTTCTTTCTTTCTTCCTTTCCTCCCTCACACCCTCTCTTCCTTCCTTTGTTCCATCTGCTCATCTACGCAACAAGTACTCCCACTGGTGAATGATCTTCAAGTTCTGAGGTATGGGTTAAATAGACCTTTGTGGCTAGGTTGAGAACCTAACAATTATTTATCCTGTATTATTATGGAAAAATTAACTCTGAGTTCCAAACAGCTAACTTACTAATGAACTTTGACTATAACTCACTGGTAAGCTGGGAACTTTCCATATAAACTATCACTCAGTATTTGCTTTTTGAAGCATCAGAATGACTGGTTTCTGTAACCAGCCATAAGAAATTTCACAAAGAAGGGAGGATTTAAATTGACTTTGACAGATGTGATTAGGGGCTTGGTAGATGAAAACTAAAGAGGGAAATTTAAGCAAGCTGGGTGGCACAGTGGATAGAACACCGGGCCTGGAGTCAGGAAAACTTGAGTTCAAATCCTGCTTCAGACACTTACTAGATGAATGACCCTGAGCAAGTCACTTTGCCTCAGTTTCTTTATCTGTAAAATGGGGAGGGTAGTTGTGAGGATCAAATGAGAGAATGTTGAAGCCCAGAGCACAGTGCCTGAGGGCACACAGTCTAAGTGCTATCATCACCACAGAGCCAAAGTGGCAAGAATGAGAATGATGTATGAGACAAAATTCAAGAGATCAAATTTGAGATGCATGGTAAGCAAAGATTACAGAGAGGTTTAAAAGTAAAGGAGTAAGACAGGAAAGAATGACTGTAGGTACTCCAGCAAGGGAGAAACATGATAAAGGTGATGGTTTATGAAGGTTAATCTGACAGAGGGAGGCTCAGGGTCTGGGAAGTGAGGTTAGAGAAAAGCTGCTTGTGAAGCAAAAGTAAAGATCTGCATCTGAGGTCACCTGATCTAGGGCAGTGGCAGTCGGAAGAGAAGGAAAGCATGAATCTGGGGGTACATTTTCAAGAAAAAACTGGACCTGGAGAACAAATGGATGTGAGGCCTCTACTGAGATCCAGTAAATTCAAAGTCTCTCTGCTATCCCTAGTCCTACCACAAAGGCAGAAAAAGTAGCACGATTTCTTGTGGTAATTTTCATGATTGGCCCTTAAGAGTTTAGTTCTTCCTCATGTGGTAGGTCCTAGAACATCCTCACTTTTATCACAGTGACTGATCAAAAGAACAGCGATGAAGAACCTTGGACAGTGCACACAGATGAGAGCTAACATTTTCCTTAAGATACAAGGCAGTGGATACTCATTTGCAGTACTTTAAAACTGACATCAAACAACAATACTTAGGACTGTGCCATCTAAATTTAAATACTCTGCTAACAGGTAGGAGATGGGAAACCAGTAAAGATGAGCGCCAAGGAAAGATTCCAGGACTCACCCTGCTGCCCCTGTGGCGTCTGTGAGATGATAAACTGTGCTGGTTGCAAGTTGGTGGTTGGATGCACCAACACAAACTGTTGCAGGTTGAGATTCTGCTGCTGTAGCTGTTGCAGCTGTTGCAGATCCTGAAAAAAATGAAATAAAATCTGTATCTGAGATGCTGATATAAGAGTTTAACCAGGTCCCTGCCAACTAAGTAATGCCCAAAAGGTAAAACAAGATAGGCCATATTACAAATCCTCTCATACCTGCAAAGGAATGTTTGCATTTCACAATTTAAAAAGAGTTGTCTTTGCTTTTGCAATAAGGCAAGTATTATCCCTAGTTTATTAGACAAGTACACTGAGGCACAGAATTTCAGAAGAAGGAATCTCAAAGATCACCGAGTCTAAGCTAGACAAGAATAAGAATGCCCTACCAGTGTCTAGTCAAGATCAGCAGTAACCTGAAGACTTCTAATAAGGAGGACACGCTGCCTCTGGACGCAGTCTGTTCTACTTTTGGACAACCCTAAATGGTATTTTTTCTTCGGTGAGCTCTAAAGCTGTCTCTGCAACTTCCATCCTGGTCCTGTCCTCTAGAGGTAAGCAGAAAAAGTCTAATTCCTCTTCCAGCAGCTGCTGACATTCAAACTGCTGCCTGGGAGTCGGTTATCCCATTTTGTCCCTCATTCCCTCATCCTCATCCATTTCCTTCCTAGTCTTCTCTCCTTCAGGCTAAACATCTCTAGTTTTCCCCAGATTCTCACATGAAATGGGCCGGAGGCTCCTTCCCTTGCTTTGGATGGATGAGCTCTAGCTAATCCCTTTCGTTCGAAAAGAAGTGCTCAGAATGGCACACCAATTTCTGGATGTGGCCTCCTCAGAGGAGGACATGTGGAACCACATCTCCTTCAATCTAGACTAAGACTGGATTAACTCTTTTCAGCTGCTACGTTATTCTAAATGACAGATACTAGGGGCACAGTTACCAAACACTCATGTCTTTTTCTCATGAAATGCAGTCTATTAGAGAGGCAGGGTCAGTCAAGGTCACACACCTTATCAGTGGTAGAACTGGACCTTCTGAATCTAAGTCCAGTGACGCTTCCACTATGACAGAAGAGGTTTTTCAACAGGTCTATCATATTCAATGACAAAAAACATATAAACTGGAACAGATAAATAACAAAGCATATGTTCACCTAAACATAGAGTCTGTCTGCTGCACACCCTCCCCTCCCCTTCCTCCTCTCCTCTCCTGCGGCACACACAGCACCTCAACAAAGAGTTTAGAATTTCATGGACTTTGGTGTGTCAGAACTCTCACTATAAACAGAAAGATCAAATCTGATTCTTTTTATAATTTCTTATCCATAGAGAAAAGTAGATTGAAAAAGACATTTAAAAACTGAAATGGGATTTAAAAAATACTAGATTCATTTTTATCTAGATGTTAATAACACTTCTATTATCTAACCAACTATTCCTAACTATAGTTTCTCTTTTTTGTCCAATCAAACTTTTGTCATTGTAGTTAAATCTTTTGTTTGGTTCTTGGTAGAAAACTAAGTGCTCAGCACCACCCTGAAGAAAGTGACATTTCACATGTTTTCAGATACATAAGACCAATGGCATCCCTTAATCTTGGTTCTTCTTGATTTAAACAACTTCATCAACCATTTCTGACAGCTTCTGTTTCCTGTCTTCTAAATAATCTGATTAGACTTAAAATGGTGAAATGGGGAAAATCCAAACTAAATTGCTCTGAGTGCTTGACCAAATAATACAACAGACCATATAGTTCAGTAACTACTTCCTGTCTCTTGCAAACTGATGAAATGCCTTATCCTAACTGCTGAACACATTAAACAATCCATGTCTGCTACAATTAACTAATTAAAATAAATATAGTAATCCCTCTGCTGTAGAGAAATGCCAATTAATTATTTAAGAACTGTCACTTAGATAAACAGTCAGTTATTAGGTAATCAGCTCTGTGTTTACAATATAAAGTCAAACAAACAGATGTATTATATTTATAGGAGAAGGACAAGGAAAATGGACTGGATACAGCTTGGCTCTCTTCTCTGTAACTGCAGTGGGTAGACAGGGATCCCAAGAACACCCATACTGGCTCTCCTCGGTGCTCACCTGTGCAATCTGTATGGGCTGCGACAGGGGGATCTGCGTCATTGGTGTTGCAGCGGAGGCTGAGATGGTGGCGCCTGCGGCGCTGTGCTGCTGGCTGGCTGAATGCTGAACTGCGGCTGCCAGCAGCTGGGCCTGTGCCTGCTGTAGCAGTAACTGCTGCTGGGCCGGTGTCAGGGCAAGCTAAAGACAGAACAACAGTGGTCAGTGGCTGGAACTGAAGGCTCTCCTGGTCTGTCTTACTTACAAAGAGCTGAGAAGGAGCTCAGAGCTTAAGGTCTACCCTTACTCACTACCAAACCTGACTAAGGCATCTTCCAGGGCCAAGTGCTGAGGATGACCTGGCTGCTAGCTGGTAGTTTCAAGATCATGTTAACTTGGAACTAGCCATCAAGCTACACTTAGGATTTAAAGAATTACCCAAGCTTTTCTGAGGCTCCAAGGTTTATACAAAAAGGTAATTAACTAGCAAGCCAAAAAATAAAATTAAAAAAGAATCAGCAGTGACAGAATACAAAAAGAAATTTATACTCAACAGAACAGCAAGTGATTAGTCCGATGAATGAGAAATAGGAATGCTGGATATGGTCACGGAAAGAAGTGATAAGGCCGCAGCTGCTCCACATTAGCATGAATCCTTGCCATATTCCATCATTCCCATTATGTCTAAAGATATGACTAAAGAACATGAGCTCCATTTGTTTCCTCTCCAAGTCTCCCTCCAGCCTCTACCCCATACAATCTTTTCTGTTGTTGAAAGGATTGAGTCTCCAACTTTATATCCCTTTTCCAAACACATATTATCTCTTTGAAACAGGTGGTGAAGGCCTGTCTCTTTACATGCAAATGAATCCTAATGCTCAGGTTTAACAGAATCCCCATCTGCACAGACCTGGAATCTTAAGTGCCTCTGGTCGTGGCAGACAATCATTATGCAAAACAAAATACACATATAATAACAATTATTACTACAAAAAGAAACCTGCTTAGAACATGCTTTCATAATGCAACTTACTTAGAGTGTACTTTTGGGTGAAAAAAAGGTAAAATTAAATCAGTGTGTTTACTCATTTATTACAACTATCTTTCTCTTACTAAAGTTTCCCTAATAAATGAAACTGAACAAAGATCTGTAAGTGCCATTCAAACAGAAAGTATCATTTCACATTCTGAAGTATGAGGTCTAGCAAGTTAATGGAATCATCTTCTTTGTAAGAACCCCCTAAATTGTACACAAAATATTTAAGAATCAAAAATGACTTCATCCTTCTAAAAAATCTGGCCAGCTACACAAAAATCCTTTAAAAATAAGTCTCCCATGTCTAATACAAACCAGTGAAATGAAGAGTTAGGAGATGCTAAAGGTATTGCAGATCAGCATAACCAAAAATAAAGACAAGTAACTTGTGAAATAAAAACCATCATATTAGAAAACATTTCAGTACATCAGGATAGTGGATCCAACATAACACCAACACACTAATAATTATCAATGTTAATGTGAAAGCAGCTTTCTCCCCCCATGCCACTGTTTGGAGCGAAGTCGCAACGCTGTGTTGACAGTGTTAACGACTTCTACAACATAGTTGCCTCACGCTGAATAATGATTCTATTGCACGGTGAAAAGCAACTAAAATGGGAGTGAGAGGGCCCTTATTTAACCCAAAACACCTGCTACCACAACAAGAGATACACTGAATGTTTTTGACAAAGAAGACTTGCTCTTCCAGTGTGACAGTCCTTTTTTCCAGGATATAATAGTGTCAGGCATCGATAGCCATATTATTGATGGTGGACAGTTTTTATTAGACAGCAAGCAATGGAAGTTTTATATGTAAGTTTACTATAATTCTTGAGAAAAAAACTTACCCCTGTTATCTGTCCTCCAGCCAGCATGAGCTGAGTTTGGGGGATGGGTGCCTGTACTGAAGGCTGCTGAGAAGGCTGGCTTGGCTGCTGGGAGTCCCCAGATTCTTCATTAGATTTAGACTAGGAAAAGAAAACCACACACACACTGCAATTCTATAATAGTTTTAAGAGAGATGTCTGTAGCTCCAAAGAACAAAGTTTCTGTCAGTCTTTTGTGATACGCAGTTGCTAAGAGTATCCCCCCCTCCTACCAAAATTCACCTGGTAATAATTTTGTATGTTTTCTTACCTAACGTATTACTTTTGTGACAGAGTGCAAGCTCTCTCAGAGCGTGGCCTGTTGCACTTTTGTCTCCGTGTCTTTAGCACTGACTACAGGACCTCACACACAGTTAATGCTCGCTGACTGACTGATTTTAAAACACAGGATTTGGTCTGTTCAGTTATTGTCACAGTAAAAGATATTTAAGCCTTTGGTTTTGTCTAAGTCCTCTGAGTACTATATTTGATATATCTGAATTTTAATTCCTTTGTTCTTATATCACCAAAGCCACAATTCTGATTTTAAAGAACGAAAATAAATCTGGTCTACAAAAATTCATGAAGTTTTTTCACAACTACAGAAATGTGAAAGAATATATATCTATATATCTATATATGTGTGTGTGTGTACACACACACACACACACACACACACACACACATATATTTCTCCCCCCCCCCAATTTACCTCTGCCTCAAAACCTCCATGTCATTATTTTGAAATTTACCTGGTGATCAGTTTGTAATATTTCAAATGTCAATTTGGAGATGACTCACTTGACCTCCAGTATCTCTAAATACTGATTTCAAAGTAGTTTAGATTCAACATTTCCAACTGAATTTTAAAAAAAGTTTAAAGAGAAAATGCTGTATTGGAGAGGGAAAGCACACTCCCCAAAGGGGCACTGAGAGAAGATTCTATGGTAATTAAAACTGGTTATGCAGAGCATTAAAATTCTGCATAGATTTGCATATTTCCCACCACCTGTTTCAGGGACTACAGAGCAGGCTAATTAACATAAAGGCTCTGATTAATTCTGCCAGTCATTGAGAGATAATTACCAAGCAGGACTGTAAACATTCTGCATTGGAGATACAGCCTGTTTGCCAACATCTCTCTCAGGGATGAAAGTTTACCATGGCAACCAAGGTAATTTTCTGCCTCCTCTCCCTCAGAAAGGAAGGCCACTCACTGGATCTTCTTTTCCTTTCTTCAGAGCTGTTTCCTTCTGTTACTAGGTCCCTGTTTTGTGAGGCTGCATAGTTTGCTCTATCCAAGTTCTTAAGCGTTCAGCAATACTGAAACCCATCTTTAGTAACACCATTTTTGATCTTTTCACTTTGTTACTCAGGCATCCTAATAAAAGGAAGCAGCATGTTGGATGAAATCCTACAGAGCCCTTCATGGAACTCAGATTCAAAGTTGGAATTTGATTTTGTTCAATAAAAGGGGAGGGGAAGAGGGAGAGGGAAAGGGGAAAAGAGAGAGAAAAAGAGAGGAAGCGAGGGAGTGGGGGGGGAGAAAGTGAGTGTGTGAGTGAATGTGTGTGTGTGTGTGTGTAAGTGAGATTTCAAGTTCTGCCTGAGTGGAGGCTGGTAGTCCCCACGGGGCTGCCCTACCCCTTCTCCTCTTCTATATCTAGCAACCTCATCAGTTTTCATGGCTTTAATCATCATCTTGGTACAGCAGCAGTCTCTCTCACATTTTCCCAAGTATTAATTTATTTTTGGACATTTCAAATTGACCAAATTAAAATTCAAAGTCCAAATTTGGACATTTCATATCCCAGAGACATCTTTAATTGAATGTGCCCACAACTGACCTCATTATGAAGACACCAATATGCTTCCACTCTCCCAATTTCATAACCTTGATCTTTTCCTTAATTCCTCCCTCTTACTCTCTCCTGTACCCCTGTACCCTGTACAACATCTCTTGCTTCTGCCCCTTCTCTCTCTAGTTCAGGTCTCATCCCCTACTGTCATAGTCTAACTGGTCTCCCTATCTCAAGTCTCTTACCACTCCGGTTCCTTGTATTCATTGCTGCCAAAGTAATTCTCCTTAAACACCCAGATCTTACCGTGTTATTCCCTGATTCCTCCAACTCCAATAGTTTCATAATGCCTCTACGATAAATATAAACTCTTCTCTGTAGTTTTTAAAGTCCTACACACTATGCATTATATTATACATTACTATACATTACTCTCCTCCAGTACTCTGAGATCTGGCCAAAGGTATATCCTTTCTTTTCTACAGTTCCCACCTCCAGGCCATGGCATGGGTCATCCCACAAACCGAGAACATACCCCTCCTGACCTTCAACTTCATAAAGTCCCTCTCTTCCTTTAAGACACAGTTCAAGTACCACCTTCTTCATGAATCCTTTCCCAATTCTTATTAGTGCTTTCCCTCCCAAATTACCTTGTACTTAACTACTTTGTGTATATTTGTGTTTATTAACTTTATATTTATATTGTATATTTTTATAGGTAATCTTCCCCATTTGAATTGCAAATTCATTACCAGTAGGACTGTTTCATTATGTGTACTTACATCCCTAGGACCTAGCATGGAATCTGGCATACACTAGGAACTCAATAGATGCTTTTAAATTGACTGACCATTTTAATTTTAGTAAAATTTAGCAAAGACAATAAATAAAACTTTACACAAAATACATTTTGAAACTGAAGTATAGTAATGGGTCATTTAATTTTTTATTTTGGTACTTGCTGTAATGTTACAAATCTGATAATTGATTAATAGTACTCCTAACTGGCAAGATACGTATAATTTTATGGTCCACGTGTATTCCACAACCGTGGCAGACATTATTATGAGCTTTAAGAATGGAAACAAGGACATATATGGAATTTTTAACTTTAGGGGCAAGATAATCCTTACCTGTACATTTAAGGACTGAGCAGCAGCCTGTAAACTTGTCCCAGCGAGTTGGACCTACAATAGAATAGAATTTACTTCAATAAGTTGAATATGGAAAAAGACTGCAATATTACTAAGTCTTTCCACATATCCTAGAGTAACCAGAAGTCAACATTCTCAGGAAATTTATAAGAAGCCAATTCTATATAAGCTACAGTATTAGAATCGGGGATGGAAAATCAGAAGACATAGTCCCTCTACTATAAAAGGGTAAAAAGCCTAACAGTAGTTTCATATAGCCCTGGCACAATACTATCTCCTCCATTTCTTTTCTGAAGGTAATTACCCAGCTCGACATCTCTGGATATTACTAAATTAATCTTGTAACAAATGGCACACTTGTATTGAGGGGAACCTTATATTACATTCTATTTCATTTTATCACACAAATCTCTATCTTCCACACTGTACATAACGAAATATACAAAAGCATATTGCCTGAATATACCATTTTACATTATATAATCAGAAGTATAGTGAAACAATTGCCAAAATACCCATTTACACCAAAGAAGTACCCTAACTTTGCACATACAAGTTGATAATTAAATTTTTAGGGGCATAAATGAGGTACAATCAACCAATGTGACTCTTCCACAAGCCACACATTAAAAATGAATCTTTTTAGCTCACAGTCACACCTAACATTTATCAGACAGGACACACAAACCATGGCCATACCAAAACAGTATTTTTAATTTTGGTCCAGAGCTCTGGTTTCATCAGTGTAGGGAGATCTTGGGGTAGTGTTTTCCTCTAAATGAGAAAATATGTACTCCATCTGTAATATAAACTTAGAAAGCCACCTAAAGGCACTCAGCAGTTGTGACCTGCCTACAGTCACACAGTCGGTGGACATCAAGTCTTCCTGACTTCAAGGTTAGCCCTCTTGTCCCAAATAAACATACTAAATTAAAAGTAAAACTTTTCTACTTGGTGTCCTAATTCACTTTTGCAGAGACTATTGTGAAAAGAGGTAGGCAAAGCACTAAATAAAAGATTTAGATTTTTAAGAAATGAAGAGTAAGAAAATTAAAAGTGAAATGACTGATAAAGAAGAGAATACTCTGTACAATTACTATGGGCACATTTATTCCCTTTTACAAACTAGAGACAGATCCAACACCAACTCTAAAGACAGTCTCTCAATTAGTGCTACACATAAGGAAAGCTTATTACAGACTGAATCAGTTGAAGAGATGGTGTCTTTAGTTTGCAGATAATGTGGATGACAAATCTTAACTAGCTGACATTTGTCCTGAACAATGCATATCCCTGGTATACTTGCTCTGCTGCCCTAGATAGTAAGAATACTGCCTTACATTCTATGAAATAGACTTAACAATAAACATTAAAATTTCTATTTTGAATACTTGACTTTCACAAGGGGAAAAAGACCTAGAGATCATTTGTTGTTGTTGTTTGTCCTTTGTTTTCAACAAGGACCATGACATCAGGAAAGTTGATGCCATGACTTACAAGTGAATTGGATTTAAGTGAGGTAGGGCCCTGCAAAGTCACCAGCCTCACTTTCTCCTCCAGAGCCAATTGGGTGCAGAGGCAATATATAGGATTAGGATGACTGGAGATGGCTCCCTAGAGATCATTTATAGATGAGAAACAAGTCATAGGTGTTAATTTACCTGTCCAAGGGGAGAGATAGAGTCAGTTAATAGAACTAGGATCAGAAAGCAAGGCTCTTGGGGATGCCCAGTCTAATATTCTTTCTACCATTCCATACCTCCTTTCCTACTGGAATGGTTGTAGAATGGGGCAGAGTATCCAATTTCATCTAATCTAACAAGCATTTATTAAATGTCTATCATGTGAAAGGCACTCACCCATGCTGAGTGATAGGGATACTAAGTCAAAATGAAAAACCATGCTTACCCTCAAGAACTTCAAATTCTACTGGAGGGATACAACACAGAGACATTTAAGTATACACAGAATAATCTAAGAAGTCAAAGGACACTAATAACTAGTGGATCAGGAAAAATTTCCTACAGAATATGGTCTATAAATTCAACCTTAAAGAAAACCAGGGATTTTAAGAGATGGAAGTCAAGAGGAAGTGCTTTTCAGATACAATGTGGGACTTTAGGGACAGCGCGTAAAGCACAGCTTTAGAGACAGCATGTATAAAAGTAACTACTTTGTTGAAGATAAGGTTAACCAGAAACTCTTTTATGTTTAAACTTGTATTTTGAAAAATTATTCTAAATTAATTCCTACTTCCTTTCCAGATTCAGGGGAGAGCAGAGGAGAGATAGAAGCCTGGTCAAGAAAGACATGAAAATGCTCTTTCCTACACTCCATCCTGTTCCTGTCCAGATTCCATTGGTTCTCTCTCTTTACCTACATCTTTCCTGACAATGTTCTCTTCCCCTTTTCTTTCTCTCAATCTGATGCCAAACCTTTATTCCTACTGTATGGGAGGGAAAATGGAGCCCATAATCCACTCACACTCTAGGGTTCACCCCCCCTCTTCCCAGCTATCATGGGTCTGTCTTGCTATTGCTCCCTAACTCTAGGATGGTCATGGTCACTCACACTACATTGATGAATAGGGGATAAGATGGAAGACCACAGGGCATCAACATCTGTCCTACCACTGTACCTTAAGGGCCACCAAGTCTTACCATCTTTCATACCCCCATGCTGTCTGGCCCACCAGGCTTTCCCAGTGGCCTAATTTTTATGTCCTAACAGAATTTTTTTCATGTGCTTGGAAGATGAATTAGAATACAGGAGCTTTGAGAGTAGAGATTATCTTGCTTATTAATTTCTATCTACAGTTTTTGGCACATTGTTTTCTAACACATGATTTTTCATTCACTCACTCATTCAATGCACAGATGAACATAACTTTACTTTGATGATTCATGATTTTCCCTTAGATCTATCAATGCCTATTATGTAATACTGTTGATTTAGAAAGTATATGAGATTGGACTGATTCTGAGTCTAGAGTAGACTTCTTATTTTGGAAAAGATGCTGCCTTACCTTTACCTCTTTCCTCTCGATATAACACAGAAAGAATCCTAGTCAATCAAATACTTCAATTAATCAAGGCTTTACTGTTTATATTATTGGTCATGCCTCAAATCTCCTTGCATTGATGTCACTCTTCCTGACTCTATCAGATGACCAAGTCAAGGTCAAACAAATTTAATGGCTAACAATACTCTTTATCTTTAAAAGTTCCAGGACAGACTACCCACTGATTAAAAACAAGGAATCAACAATTTTATTCCCAATTTAAACAAAATCCACTCAAAATCACCTCCATTATTGACAAGTCCAAATGCCCTTATGTGTAGTTTTAATTATTTCCAGTCACTTTGGAGTGATAAAGCTGCTCACTGCTTCAGTGCTTCATGTAGTCAGTTCATAGAAAGGCCACCATTAGGTAAGACCTAAATCACAACCCCATTATACATTTGAAATGGAAATTGGATAAATACTGAAGGATAGATAATACCTATTTCCTTCTTGAAATTATGCCTGGAAAGCACAATTTTTAAAAAAAGATTTTATTTACCTTATCTTAAATAATAAGTTATTCTTCTCTAACAACTTTCCTGGCCTTCTTTCACTGGAGAAATATAAATTTAGCAGTAAACAGGAGATAATCCTTTGCAACAACATAAACATTACTTTTCTTATTAGAGACAGAACCACTACGAATCCCCAGTCCAATGCCTCATTAGGATCTGGAGTGATCCTGGGTAATTAAAGACTAAATGCAATCTCTTGAAGATTTTTCTAGGCTGAAAGGCCTGACTATGCCTGCTTTTATAAGGTTCAGCCTAGCTAAGCAAAGAAATTTTTTAATTACCAGAACTCCTACCACATGGTGAATTTTTTGGCTATGGAAACTCATGAAGCAAAGAAAAATATAAAACGTTCCTTGGTCCCATGTAGCACCCTTAGAAAAGAGTGTTAAGGGTACTAAAGATCATGTAGCTGTTAGACTACTTGTACACTTTTAACTTAGACTTTGGTACTTGGTCCATGACATACTTTTTCAGTAGCCTGTGGATTGATTGCTACTATCAGTGGAACTACATTTTTATCAATCTTGACATTCTTACTACAAACAAAATCTGACCACTGTAGTAAGTTGCAGCTAAAAGATCGGATGACTCATAGGAATGGATGCCTTGTAGAGGCAAATAAAGAAATTGGTAGAGTTGGTTTTTCTAATACTTCTAAAGATAACAAGAAACATCATTTTATGGAACGTCTGGTTATGTCTTACTGAAGTGCCCACAGCAAGTCCTTGCAAAATGTTAAGCATGAAAACAACGGTAGTTTACATAGAAATATCTGCTGCAGAGATGAAGTGGAGATATTCTGTGAAGAACTTGGTAACATGTTACACATTAAATCACACTTTGATACTTAGCAATTTCAATGCAAAAGTCAGGTAGTGGGAATAAGATGTAGAAAAATATGCTGGAAAAATATGGCCAGGAATAAGGAATGAGAGAGGCAAGACTTGTGGATTACACAGAAGTTTTGTACCTATACATCATGAATACTTTCTTCAAGACAATAATTAGGTGGTGCTAGATATGGAGTGAAGAAAAAATAAAATTCATCGTATTTTAGTTACATAGCATGTAGATTTCAATATTATAAAAGCCCATATTTATCTGTTTCATGAAACTGGTGAGATTAAAAAGTCACTATGTAGATTAATTATAAATCTTTGCTCATCATTTGCTAAATGTAACTTTAAATATTCTAGACAAAATGGTTACCTCTTCACAAATATGCCACAATCCCAATTACGCCAATCTTATAGTTACAGGTGGCACATGGCTCCTAGTCACATATTTCTTTGCTGTATTTTATTCTCTTCAGTTAGAATGCTTACCTGTGCTTATCTTGTGCTTTTTACATTTTATTCATTATAACTTAAATTTTAATTTCTCCTGCCTCTATTTCAGTTAAAAAAAAAAACAACTCTGAAGTAAAGAAATGAAGGAAGAAGACTGGACTTAGTGTGTGACCACTGGTAAGTTACTTAACTTGTTTAAGGCCTATTTCTTTAACCGGAAAACTAAGATCTTCTGCACAAAATTTTTAGGCTTGTAAGAATAAAGACTGTATAATTTGCAAAATGCTCTAAGTATGAGTTCAAGTGAAGTTTACTTCTACATCTCACCAAGTAGTGGTTTATTGTGATTTTTTTTAAAATTAAATTTTGTGCTTTATTTTTAGTTTACATCATTCATATCCACAAGATTTTGAGTTACAAATTTTTTCCCTGTCTTTCCCCTACACAGCACCCTAAAACAGTGATCCCACTGTATACCTTTCCCCCAATCTGCTCTCTCCTATATCCTCCCCCATTCCTCTTCCGACTTTCCAATAGGGCAAGATGGATCTCCATACCCCAGTACCTGTATATCTTATTTCCCAGTTGCATATGAAAAATAATAATATATATTTTTTAAACATTTTATTTTAAAACTCTGAATTGCAGATTCTTTCCCTTCCTCCCTTGTCACCCACCCTTACTGGGAAGATAAGCAATTCAATATAGGTTGTGTATGTGTAGTTATGCAAAACATTTCCCTAGTGGATATACTGTAAAAGATTACTACATTTCCCTCCATCCTATCCCGCCCCCCACTTGTTCTATTCTCTACTTTAACCCTGTCCCTTTTCTAAAGTGTGTGCTTCTAACTACCCTCCCCCCCCAATCTGCCCTCCTATCATCCCCCCTGTCATCCCCTTCCCCTCTACTCTCTTGTAGGGCGAGATACCTAATTTAGTATGTATGTAATTTCCTCCCTAAGCCAAATTTAATGAGAATAAGGTTGACCCATTCCCTTTTGCCTTCCTGTTCTTCCCCTCCATTGTATCAGTTATCCCTTGCCTCTTCTATATGAGATAATTTACCCCATTCTGTCTCTCCCCATCTCCTCTCAAAATATTCCTCACTTCTCAATTTCACCTTTTAAGTATCATCCCTTCCTATTCAATTGATCCTGTGCCCTCTGTTGATGTATACCTGGACATATATATATACATATAGTCACATATGTATTCATAATGCCCATATGCCCTGTATACATATATATACATGTATACATATATACATTTATATTCCCTTCCCCTATCCTCACATTGAGAAAAGTCTCATGAGTTACAACTATCAGTTTTCCATGAAGGAATGTAAATAGTTCAACTTTGATAAGTTCCTTATGATTTCTTTTCCCTGTTTATGTTCTCATGCTTCTCTTGCTTCTTGCATTTGAAAGTCAAATTTCTTGTTCAGCTATTTTTCTTTCAATCAAGAAAGCTTGAAAGTCCTCTATTTCATTGAATGACCATATTCTCCCCTGAAACATCATACTCAATTTTGCTGAGTAGGTGATTCTTGGTTTTAATCTGAGCTCCTCTGATCTCTGGAATATCATATTCCAAGCCCTTCGATTCCTCAATGTAGAAGCTGCCAGATCCTGCATTATCCTGATTGTGTTTCCACAATATTCAAATTGTTTCTCCTTGGCTGTTTGCAATATTTTCTCCTTGATCTGGGAACTCCACAATCTGGCTATAATATTTCTAGGAGTTTTCTTTTTGGGATCTTTTTCAAGAGGCGATCGGTGAATTCTTTCCATTTCTATTTTGCCCTCTGGTTCTAAAACATCAGGGCAATTTTCCTTGAGAATTTCTTGAAGGATGATTTCTAGGTTTTTTTTTTATCATGATTTCAGATAGTCCAGTAATTTTTAAATTATCTCTCCTGGATCTATTTTGCAGATCAGTGGTTTTTCCAATGAAATATTTCACATTGCCTGCTATTTTTTCATTTGTTTGGATCTGTTTAAGAGTATCTTGATTTCTCATAAAGTCATTAGCTTCCATTTGCTTCAATCTAATTCTGAAGGAATTATTCTCTTCAGTGAGCTTTTGAGATTCTTTTTCCATCTGGCAGATTTGGCTTTTTAAGGCATTCTTCTCCTCATTGGCTTTCTGAACCTCTTTTGCCATT
>CM053584.1:49332655-49390397 GCA_028627135.1 Pseudochirops cupreus | reverse complement strand
TGGGTGTCTGAAGCCTCCATAGGCTCTGGCACCTGGTCACACACCCCAGGACCTCCACTCAAGACTGCAATCCATATCCAAGCAGGTTAAAGCAAGAGTGATTACCCCTCAGAATGGTCGCTTGGTCCCCCTATGATCTGCAGGTCAGGAGCTGAGAAGCAGCCATGTGGCAGTGGTTCCATGGCCACTGTGCCTCAGCCGCACGGCTGCAGAGCCTCAGCTGCTTCTCCCTCCGGGGGTAGGGGGCAAAGGCCAGACTGCACTCTTGGTCCACCTGTTCCCAAAGTCCACACTGACCTTTTACTTTGCCTTTGTCATTTATGGGTTGATAATTCTGGAAACAGCCACAGCTTCTGGTGATCTACTCTCTGGAAGTCCCTCCAGCTGTAGCTGGTTGGGGCTGCCCTGAGGCTAAAACAAATTGTGGTCTCACTCAGGGCTGGGCTCTGCTCCCAGCAAGCTGCAATGGACCTTTCCTGCCAACATGCCTTCAGCAGGGGATTTGTTTCTCTGTCACTTTGTGGGTTCTGTAGCTCTAGTTTGTTTAGAGTCATATTTTATAGGTATTTGAGGTGATTATGGGGGGAGCTCATGGAGTTTTCCTGCTTCTACGCTGCCATCTTGGCTCTGCCCTCCTGGTTTATTGTGATTTAAAGCATAAATATCTCTGTATCTGTCTTGTCTCCCCATTTAACTACTAGGTTTAATACCTAAAATTTTTTGAGAGTTTTCTTATATTTTTAATCTCCAAGAACTTAGCACAATGCCTTGAATGTAGTGGATACAACCAATGTTGCTTGATGGGTTGGCAGTACATACAAAAATATAGTTCTTGTTGGTTTTATCTCTTCTTCATGAGTATTACTCAATTCTCCCCAAGTACTGGTTTATCACAGTTACAAAACCAAGAGCAATAACTAAATACCGTAAAGAAAATGATAGGTTTTGGGAAAGTTAAAGAGTCATTCAAAGCCAAATGAAATGGCAAAATACTCTGAAAAAGAAGTAGGAGGAATATAAATATCAAACTACCTAAAGTGAATGAAGTAGAATATAATTAAAATTTTTAAATTGATTTTTCATATCATTTTCATTTCTGAATATTCTTTCGCCTCCTCCCTATTCAGTCATCCACCAAACCATCTCTTATTTAAAAAAAAATCAGTTCAGCAAAACTATCTAACACATTAAATGAATCTGACAATACATACTGCTTCACACCAGTACTCCAATCTCTTCAAAGAAGGGAAACAGAAAAATTTCCTCCTTTCTTCCTACACGACAAGTTTGTTTATTATAATTATGCAACATTAATTTTTTTTGCCCATTTGCATTGTTCTAATACTTATAAACGTTATTCTCTTGGTTTAGCTTGTTTCACTTTCTATTCGTTCATATGAATTTTTCCAGGTTTTTCTAAATTCATGAGTATTTTTTTTAAATAAAATTTTATTGATAATTTTTATACTGCATAAATTTCTGTTAGATCTCCTCCCAGAGAACCACTGCAAATAATAAAGATTATTTTTTAAAGATAAAAAGATGGGGGGAAAATCAGCAAAGCCAATCAGTATATCTCAAATAGATGTAATGTTGCTCTTTCATTGACCTTCCACCCTTAAAAAGGAGCATGAAGCATGAAGAAAATCTCTTTTGGTCTGTGTTTGTTCTCTGTAATTATGCAATATTCATTTTTGACTGCTTTGTGGTGTTGGTTCTTTTAATTTACATTGTATAGATTGTTTCCTTGACCCTGCTTCCTTCATATAGCATCAGTCAGTTCATGTGAGTCTTTCCATGTTTCTCTGTATGTATCTATTTATCTTTTTGCTCAGCATAGCAATGTATTTGAGTACCACAATTTTTTAGCCATTTCCCCATCAGGGAACATTTACTTTGTTTCCTATTCTTTACTACTACCAAAAGTTCTGCTATTTGGAGTAAATAAGGGGTTTCTTCTTAGCAATCGCCTTGGGGTATATATGCCTAGCAGTGGAATTTCTGGGGCAAGGAACATGGACATTTTAGTCACTTTTGTTCTGGCATAATTCTAAACTGCTTTTCAAAATGGTTATACTGGTTCACAGCTGAACTAACAATGGAAACGAGGTTGTCTTTCTTCCAACAATCTCTCTGACATAAGCTATTCCTATCTTTCATCACTGTTGCCAATTTGCTGGATGTAAGATAAAACCCCAGGGTTATTTTGATTGCATTCTCTTATTATTAGTGATTTGTAGCATTCTCTCATTTGGTTATTGATAATTTGCATTAGTTAAAGAACTGTTTGCCCATATTCTTTAATTACTTATCTTTTGGAGAATGGCTTTTGGTCTTGTTTATATTTAGTTGTTTATTTAACTTGGATACCAAACCCTTATCAGAGAAATCTGATATAAAGATTTTTTTTTACCCATTCAACTTTCCCTTCATAAACTATAAGCGTTAATTTTGTTTGTGCAGAAAACTTTTCAGTTTCATGTATCCAAATCTATTTATCTTTCGTAATGATCTCTATGCCCTAGTTAAGAATGCATCTTCTACTCATAATTATAAAAGGTATAAATGCTTCTTTTCTAATATATTTTTCTATTATCACAATACTGTCCATATAGGTTCCTTGCCATCCATTCACAAAACTCACTCCGGTACCTGCCCTTTCCACCTCACACCTGGAAATAACTTTAGCAGCCATTTCTGGTTGGTTTATTTTTCTTATGCCTCTCCCAACTGTATGCTCAATTTAGACGCCACAGTGATTTTCCTAAAGGACAAGTATTATCATACTACTTCCCTCTTCCCCACACCTCAATAAACTCCAGGGATCAAATGGAAAATGCTCTGTTTGACATTTAAAAGTCTTCACAACTGGATTCTTGCCTACCTTTCTTATAGTGTACTCCCCTCTATGTACTGTATGATAAGGTCACACTGCTATTCTTCAAACAGTATATTCTATCTTATTGACTGGCTGCCCTGAACAGGAATGCTCTTTTACAATTCTGTCTCCTGGCTTCCTTTAAGACTCAGTTCAAATCATACCTTCTGCAAGAAGTCTTTCTAGCCTCTGGGCCTCTATCCACCTCTCTTTTTCTACCCCTGCCACTCTCTGCCCATTTCCCCAGTCTTCCCCCTAAGATTACTTTCAGTTACATTGCACAAGTTCTATCTGCTCATTGACATCAATCAACAAGCATTTATTAAGTGCATTTTATGTACTAGAAACTGTGTTGTGTAATGGTATATAAAGATGAAATAAATCCCTGCTCTCAAGGAGCTTACATTTTAGGAGGAGAGACATGTACATGTGTAAGGACAGATAAATGCCATGCTAATTTTTGTGGGGGGAGGGGGCAGGAATGGAAGGCTCCCATAGTTGAATGGGACCAGAAAACTCTTTGTGTAGAAGGTGGCAACAGAACTGAGCTTTGAAGGAGAACTGGTATTCTAGATGCAAAGAATGTTTGAGGCCTGTGGAACAGCCTATACAAAAGCACGGAGATGAAAGAAAGGAGTGTTCTGTGTCACTTAGGATAAATCACACAGTATGGGTCAGGGAATAATGTATATATAGTATACTGGCAAGGTAGTTTAAGGATTTTACATGCTGAACAGAGGACTCTGTAATTCTAGAAATAAAGCAATGTCACTAGTGACATGTTCAGGTCTACTCTTTAAGTATATCATGGTGAACTGGAGAGGAGAGTACTGAGAAAGGGAGACTACTTAGTTGGCTATCCTGACAGTGCAGCTAAGACAACGATGATGGCTATGCAAGTGGGAAATGCATGGATTGTGGAAGGACAGCTCGACAAAGCATGGCAACTGATTTGGATGTGGGTGTGGGAGGCTTATTTTCCCTTTGCTTTGCTCTAAAGACCTTTATGAGTTGGTCTCTTCCTACCTTTCCAGTCTTCTTACACTTCATTCCCCTCTGTGTGCTCTATGATCCAGTGGCACTGGCCTCGAACTCTGGGCAGTCTCACTGGCTGTCTCTCCATGCCTAGAATTCTCTCTCTCCTCCTCTGTGCCTCCCCAGTTTTCCTCTGAACTTGCTTCCTTCAAGTCTTTCCCAATCTCCTTTAATGCTAAGCTTCTCCTCCAAGAATGTCAATTTACTCTGTATATATCTTGTTTATGTGTAATTGTTTGTATATTATCTCTCCCACTAGACTGTGAGCTCCTTGAAAGAAGGAATGTGTTTTTTTTTGGAGGGCCCTTCTCTGTATTCACAGTGCCTAGCATAAAGGAAGTGCTTAATACATGTTTACTGACTGTGCCTACTATGTGCCAGTCACCGTGCTAGAGCTAGGAATACAAATGAGAAAAAGACAGAATTGCCCAGTCTGGGGATTACATGTGGTGGGAAAAGAAGGGCTCCTGGTTTGGAAGATCTCTTTAAATGAAAACTTTGGGAGGAGTTCTTTGCTCCACTTTCTAGCCCTCCAATCAGTGGCATAGAGGGCACTGACAAGGTTTTAGTACCAAAGCTGATACAATCTCAAAGGATGAGTTTTCTGAGAGCATGATCATGCTATATATATATATATATAGCTGGTGGTCAATAAAAACTTGTTGACTGATTCAAAGAGGTTGAAAACTTGAAAGACCCAAGGAATGATGGTATGCTTGACAGAAATAGGGAAGTGTTTTTTATTTAAATAATATTTAATTGTTTTCTGGTTACACATAAAGACAATTTTTAACATCCATTTTTAAAAAGAAATATTGAGTTCCAAATGCTCTTTCTCCCACCTTGACTCGCTTCCACCCTACCTGTGCTGGTAAGCAATTTGATACAGGCTATACAGGTTCTATCATGCAAAACATATCAGCATATGAGTCATGTTGTAAAAAGACACAGACCCAAAGGAAAAAAAAGAAACCCAAAATAAAACCATGAAAGAAAATACAGAAAGTGAAAAATAGTATGCTTTGATCTACTTCAGACTCCATCAGGTCTTTCTCTGGAGGTGGATAGCATTTTTCATCAGAAAGTCCTTTGGAACTGTCTTAGATTACTGTATTACTGAAAATACCTAAAAAGTTCACAGTTGATCATTATACAGAATTGCTCTTATTGTGTACAATGTTCTCCGGGTTCTGCTCACTTTACTTTACATCAGTTCATATAAATCTTTTCAGGTTTTTCTGAAATCAGCCTGCTCATCATTTCTTATAGCATAGTAATATTCCATTACAATCATATAAACTTGTTCAGCCACAACTCAATTGTTGGTCATCCCCTCAATTTCCAATTCTTTGCTACTACAGAAAAGAGTTGATATACGTATATTTGTACAAATAGATTATTTCCTGAATTAGTGAAGTTTTTAAGATGGGTAGGTTTGGGAGAAAATAATAATGAATTGTTCTGATCATACTGTTTTTGTGATAACTATCAGATATCCAATTGGAAAAGTCCAACAGTCAGTTGCTGATATAGGATTCGTAGCTCCACAAAGAGATCTGGGATGAATGTTGGTTTGAAATGGTAGCTTGTAATTAAACCCAGAGAAGATAAAAAAATGGGTGGATGGAGGGAGAGTGCCGAGGACAGACTTTTAGGGTATATTCCCTAAAGTGGTATAATATGGATGATATTACAGCAAAGGAGATGAATCTGGAGTGGAAGAAGGAGAATCAAGAGAGCAGTGTTAGTGGAAACAAAAGAAAACTAAAACAGACAAAATAATGGGAAAGAGGTGGGTATCCAAGAGAAGAGAGTGTTCAACAATGTAGAATATGAGAGAAAGGTCCAGAGAATTGTGGACTGAGGAAAGGTAACCAGATTATAAAACTTAAATCAGCATTTCTATATAGCAAAATAACAAAAGTAATTCCCATTCACAAGACTTTCACAGTTAATAATCCTTACAACATTGCTATTACTTTGTATAATGTTCTCTTGGTTCTCCTCACTTCATTTCATAGGAGTTCATGAAAGTTTTCTCAGGTTTTTCTGAGAGGATCCTGTTCATCACTTCTTATAGCACAAATGTTCCATCACAATCACATACCACAACTTGTTCAGCCATTCCCCTAATTTCCAATTTCTCTGTCACCAGAAAAGAGTTGCTGTATTTGTGTATAAATATGTCCTTTTCCTGATTCTTTGCTAGCCAAGCTGATAGGTACGAGGTAGTATCTCAGAGTTGTTTCAATTTGCAACTGTCTAATAGCTAGGGATTCAGAGCATTTATAAAATATCACTATTGGTAGCTTTGATTTTCTCTTCTGAAAACTGCCTGTTCCGATCCTCTGACCATTTATATATTAGGGAATGGCTCTTATTTATATATAAATTTGGCTCTGTTCCCTATATATTTGAGACATTTACTGTAACTCCTTCCCCTGCCCCAGTTTTGTTTTCCTGCTAATTTTTTTTTTCTCGCTTTTTGGAGGGAGGAAGGCAGGGTAATTGGGGTTAAGTGACTTGCCCAAGGTCACAGGGCTAGTAAGTGTTAAGGGTCTGAGGCCGAATTTGAACTCAGGTCCTCCTGACTCCAGGGCTGGTGCTCTATTCACCACACCACCTAGCCACCCCTTTCCTTGTAATTTTACCTGCATTAATTTTGTTGTGGAAAAAAAAAACACTCCACCTTTTTAATTTCATGTAATCAAAATTATCCATTTTAATTCCCCTGATCCTCTCTATCTCTTGTTTACTCACAAACCCTTCCCTTATTCACAGATCTGACAGGTATATTGATTGTCCCAGGCTTCCCTACTTATTATATCATTTATTTTGACCCTATTTTGGTATACAGTGTGAGATGCTGGTGCATGCCTAGTATCTTCCAAACTATTTTCCAGTTCCTAACAATTTTTGTCAAAAGGTGAAAAAGCTGGAATCCCTGGGTTTATCAAACACTAGATTACTCTGGTCATTTACTACTGTGTACTATGTAGAGTGTACCTACCCAATCTATCCCACTGACCCGCCGCCCAGTTTCTCAGCTGACACCAGACTATTCTCATGAGTGCGTCTCTGTAACAGGCTGAAATCCAGAATTGCTAGGCCACCTTCCTGTAATTTTTTTTCATTCATTTCCTTGATATTGATCTTTTATTCTTCCAGATGAATTGTTACTGGTTTCTCAAGCTCTAAAAAGCCAATTCTTTGGCATTTTGATTGGTATGGCACTAAGTAAATTAAATTAGGTGGAATTGTCATTTTTATTATACAGGCTCAGCCTACCCATAAGCAATTAATCTCTCTAATTATTTAGATCTGCCTTTAGTTGTGTGAAGAGCATTTTTAAATTGTGTTCATACAATCCCTCGTTAGTCTTGGCAAGGGGACTCCCAAGTACTTTATATTGTCTGCAGTTATTTTAAATGGAATTTCTCTTTTAATCTCTTCCTGATGGGTTTTATGAGTAGTATATAGAAATGCTGATGATTTATGTAGGTTTATTTTATATCCAGCAACTTTGCTAAAGTTAGTTGTTTCTCAAGGGTTCCCTAAGGATACCATTGCATCATCTGCAAAGAGTGATAGTTTTGTTTCCTTGTGGCCTACTTTTATTTATTTATATTCTTGTCTTATGGTTATAATGAACATTTCTAATACAATACTGAAAAACAGTGGTGATAATGGAGATACTTGCTTCACCCCTGATCATACTGGGAAAGCTTCAAATTTATCCTGGTTATAGATAATGCTTACTCTCAGTTTTACACAAATAATACTTATAATTTTAAGAAAGGCTCCAGTGATTTCTATGCTTTCTAGTATTTTTAAAAATAACAGGTACTGTATTTTGTCAAAAGATTTTTCTGATGGGGTGAGTAGTTGAAGAAATACAAATTCAGAAATAATTGAGTCTCATAATAGTGGTTTACTATCCTAATAGTAAATTAGTCACATGTTATGCTCAAGTACCCTGGTTCCTTAGTTGCTAGTACACTCTACCTTGTAAATTACTTTGTCTTTACTTGGATAATATTTTGTCATTTCTTATCTTATTACATATTACCCCTTAATAGAATGTAGGCTCCTTAAATCAAGAACTGTATGATTTTTGTCTTGTTTTGCCAGCACAAAGCATGGATCCTAGCACATAGTAACACTTAATAAAGATACATTGAATGGGAAAAAAATTTTTTTTCTGTATCTATTGAGATAATCATATAACTTTTGTTATTTTTCTTACTCATACGGTTAATTATACTGATGGTTTTCCTAAAATTGAATCAGCATAGCATTCCTAGTATATTTATATACCCAATTGGTGAGAGTATATGATGTTTGTGATATATATTGCTGTAATTTCCTTGCTAGTATTTTATTTAAAATTTTTGTACCAATATTCAATAAGGAAATTGTTCTATAGTTTTCATACTAGTTTAGGTTTTTTTTCATACCTGGTTTAGGTACAAAAGTTGTATTTGTGTCATAAAAGGAATTTGGTAGGATTTCTTCATTACCTATTTTTAAAAGAGTTTATGTAGTACTAGGATTATTGTCTTTTAAATGTTTGGTAGAATTCACTTCTGAAGCCACC
This sequence comes from Pseudochirops cupreus, assembly GCA_028627135.1. Taxonomy (NCBI): domain Eukaryota; kingdom Metazoa; phylum Chordata; class Mammalia; order Diprotodontia; family Pseudocheiridae; genus Pseudochirops; species Pseudochirops cupreus. Next base: position 49,381,887 of record CM053584.1, on the reverse strand, counting down.
TGTTCTTGGGATTTTTTCTAAGGTAACTCATTGACAGCCTGTTTAATTTTTTTTTTCTAAGACAGGGTTATTTAAGCATTTTATTTCCTCTTTTGTTAATCCTGGAAGTTTACATTTGTGTAAATATTCATCTGAAATTTAACTTAGATTGTCAGTTTTACTGTCATATAATTGGGCAAAATAACTGCCAGCAATTGCTTTATCTTATCTTCACTGGTAGTACATTCACCCTTTTTATTTTCGATATTGGTAATTTGTTTTTCTTATTAAAAAAAAATCAAATTAACCAATGGTTTAAATTAACCAATACTTGGGGCAGCTAGGTGGTGCAGTGAATAGAGCACTGGCCCTGGAGTCAAGAGGACCTGAGTTCAAATCTGGCCTCAGACACTTAACACTTACTAGCCACTTAAACACTTGGGCAAGTCACTTAACTCCAACTGCCCTGCCTTCCCCACTCCAAAAAGAAAAAAAAATTAACCAATACTTTATTGGTTTTTTCAACTTCAACCAAAGTTCCTAGTTTTATTTATTAGTTCAATGTTTATTTTTTTAACTTTCAATTTTATTAATCTCTTCTTTGATTTTCAGAATTTCCATTTTGATGTTTAATTGGGGATTTTTAACTTGTTCTTTTTCTGAAAAATTTTTTAGTAGCAAGCTCAATTCATTGATCTGCTCTTCTTTTCTTTTACTGATTGTGTTTAGAGATAAAAACTTTCTGCTACACTGCTTTGGCTGCATCTCACAGATTTTGGTAGGTTGTCTCACTGTTGTCATTCTTTTTCATGAAATTATTGTGTCTGTGAGCTGTTCTTTGACTCCAATAATTTTTTAGGATTAGATTTAGTTTAAAATTAATTTTCAATTATGCTTACACAGTCCTTACTGAATGCAAATTTTATTGCGTTATGACCTGAAAAGGGTGGATTTAAAATTTCTGCTTTTTTTTGCATTTGGTTGTGAGGTTTTTATATCCTTTTGGTGATGGTACAATGTAAATCTGAGAAAAGGCATATTCCTTTATATTCCCATTCAATTCTCTCCAGCAGGCTACTGTAGCTAACTTTTCTAAGATGCTACTCATCTCCTTAATTTCTTTCTTATTTATTTTTTGGTTAGATTTATCTAGCTCTGAGAGGAGAAAGCTTGGGTCTCACACTAGTATAGTTTTATTGCCTTACTTCCTCCTATAATTCATTTAACTTTTCCTTTAAGAATTCAGATGCTCTGCCATTTGGTGTATATATGTCTAATATTGATATTACTTCATTGTCTATGGTGCCTTTTAGCAAGATGTAGTTTCCCTGTTTATTTCTTTTAGTTAGGTTCATTTTTTTGTGGGTTATTTTTTTTGTCTGAGATCATTACTGCTGTGCCAGCCTTTTTAACTTCAACCAAAGCATAACAGATTTTGCTCCAGCCCCTTATTGTGACTATGTGTGCCTCTGTTTCAAGTGTGTTTCTTGTAAACAACATATTGCTGGATTCTGGTTTCTAACGTATTCTGCTCTCTGCTTGTTTTATTGGTGAGCTTATCCTATTCATATTCACAGTTACGCTTACTAACTGTGTATTTGCCTCCATCCTATTTTCTTCTGTATATCGTTCTCTCATTTGCCTTTTATCTTGTCCCTCCTTTTGGATTTGTTTTGCTTCTGTCCACTGCCTTCCTTCATCTACTCTCACTTTTATCATTCTCTCCTATATTTCATAAGGTTGTTGTGAGGGTAAAATGAGGTAATATTTGTAAAGTCCTTAGCATACTTCCTAGCACATAGTAGGGTCTATGCAAATGGTAGTTATTTATCATCATCATCATCATTATTATCTTCTCTAAGATCAAATAAAAAATCCCATTTTATTTTTAAATCCCTTTATAACCTGGCCCCTTCCTAACTTTTTAGTCTTATACTATACTCCCCTCTTCACACTTCAGTCTACTGACACTGGCCTTCTTGATCTTTGTTGTATGAGCTATTCTGTTCCCCATGCTTGGAATGTTCACCAGCTTCCTTCAGGTTTCAGCTAAAATGCCAGCTTCTGCATGAAGTCTTTTCTAGTCTATAATACTCATCCTTTGCTCTGAGACACCTTTTAATTTACTCTGTCTGTATCTGGTTCATACACGGCTGCTTACATGCTGTTACTCCATTAGCTGTGGGCTCCCAATATGCCCAGCACTGGGCACAGTGCCTGGAACTTGGAGGACACCTAATAAATGCTTGCTGACTTGTATTTACTGCAAAGGTTATTAGAGTTTTCCCCTTGAAGTGCTGTTAGCTCTTGATTTTACATATATACTTTTTATTATATTAGAAAAAAGTGGACCTTTTGCGTATGTTTGCAGGGTTTTAGCAAAAATGATTGATGTACTTTGTCCAAGGTTTTTTTTTCCTTTTTTGGGGGGTGGGGGGAGTAACTTGATTCTGTCATATGTTTTCTGGTTTTAAGATAATTACACTGTTTTCCTCAATTTGAACCATCTGTGCATATCTGGTTATAATGAATAATTTTTCCCCCAAAATAACACAGTGTTTTTACAAAAAATTTATTTAAAATTTTTTGGACTCAATAAACAGTAATTGCTCATAATGTTGGACCAAAATTATCTTTCTTAGCCTTATCATGCCCTGGTTTAGGTACCAGGATTTATGTTTAAAAAGAGTCAGAAAGAATATTTTACCTTGTAGTCTTTGAAAATAACTTGTGTAAAAATAATTTAAATATGCAACTGGTTCTGCGATCTCATCAATATAAACATTCCCTCCAATGATGCAGATTACAGCCCATCCATGGCTGCACATCCTGTAATATTCTTGTCCTGGTGCTCCCAAAAGTTTTACCTTTGACCTCTCCTGGGTAATTCCCTGACATGGGTCCATATCTTTCCACTCCTCTGGGTGCCAATTTTCCCAAGCTCAGATTCCCTTTTTCCTAAGGCAAGACAAGTGGTATAAGCATCAAATCTCTAACAATAATACCCATTGTAAAGTCTCTATTTCCCTTTAAGAGAATCTCTCTCTTCAACTGGAGAAGTATTTATCAGTGGTACCCGCTCGCTTCACTGAAAACAAATTTCCACTTCTTTTTCAATTTTTCTCTTTGCCTCCTTGCTCACTGTCACATAGATTCTCTTCTTCGTGGCAGACTAAAGGAATTATATTGTCATTAGCCTCTAATCCATTCAAAAAGGTTAACATTCTCTATTCCTCTCTACTGTATTCTTCCCTGTAATAGTAATGAAATTTGAAGTTCCTTTTGTATTGCTAAGCTGAGAGGTATTTAGCACCTAGTTTGAAATTAATAAGCCTCTGTTAAAGAAACAGAAGGTAGGAACTCCTGTTGCTGATGTAACAGGAAGGGGCTGAAAAGGAAGGAGCAATGCTATATATAAGGAAAAGCTCCAGAGAGAGAGAGTCAGAACTTCTTAGGATAAGCTTCGTGGAGGCAGAAGCAGCTGCTGCTGGGGAGGCTGAAGAGGAAAGGCCCAGGCTGGAGAAAATGATTTTGATTTTGGGAGCCTGGGTGAAGTGATTTTGATTCTGGGAACCAGTGGGAGCTTCTGCTGGGGAGCTACCAGCTTCTCCTATGAGCTGCCAAAGAGTTCCAAGGGCCAACTGGAGCTGCCAAAGACTGAGGAAGCATGACTGTGATGCTGGTACTTTGCATGAACCTGCTTGTGGCTTTGTTAAGCCTTGACTTCCCAGGAACAGAGACTCTGAAGGATTTAAAGTGGACTGGACACAGCAAGCTTCAGTGTGGAACAGGGACTGCCCGAAGAGCTGGACAAGGAGCTGGGAGCTGTCTGCCTTTGAACCCAGGCAACGGTTTGGTGAATTCAGGTAGGAGCTGGAACCACAGAAGGTGATCCAGGGAATCTGAGAGCCTACCTCAGGTCAAGATGAAGAGATTTCTTCATGGATACTGAATAGTGACTGACTGAAGTTGTAATTTACTTATGACCTTGAAATTGTAACTTATTTGTGACTGAAGGATGGATGGCCAGTGTATTTTATACTACCCCTTAAGAGAGTGCTGAGTAGTAACTGATATTGTAACTTAGTGTGCCCCATGAGTTGAGAACTTTTGACTTTTATATTTTGTGAACCTTAAGGAAGCTTGCCTCCTCAAGGATGATTGAATGACTGAGTTGACTGAATGAATGATTGAGCTACTAAGTGACTGACTGACTAAATGATTATACTTCGTTCAAAACTATGTGACCACTGTGGTGAAAACAATGTGGCCATTTTAGCGATAAATCATTGTGAATGGTAAGTTGTAACATTGTGAATGCTGCACCTTGATTTACTGTGAATGTTTTGCTCTGACTTGTTATTGAATAGAGTGTTCACTATACTATGTAATCAGAACCTTGAAAGCTGTTCACAGTAGCCGTCCTCTGGAAAGCTGCTCGTGCTTGGCTTTACACTCCCCTCTCTTCTTTTATATGCCTTTACATTATGTAATTTAGTCCCACAAGAAACACCTGAAGGCAGGTTGTTGTGAAGTATAGTCCCTGATGTGTCAGACTTGTTTCTCTACTATCAATTCTATTCGACTTTTACTTTTACTCATCTCCATGTGTACATTTAGTAAGCAATTTCTCAGCGGTCTCTCTGTTGTTCTTTGTTGGTCATGTTGGCCTTGGTAGTTGTATTTGTTACTCTTTGCATTTCTCTTGTCTGGGGTGATTAAGAAGAAAATAATTTCTTCAGGTCTAGTTTTCTTTCTAAGAATGTTTTGAATGCCTTTTTTTTTTTTAACTTAATGTCCATGTTCATTTACGATTAAGCTCAAATTCACAGAATGGGTCATTGGCCACATCTTCAGCTCCCCCATGATCTTCAGAACCCATTCTTCTACCACCTCCTATGACTTTTTGAGGATGCAGCACAGTCTTGTTATTATTTGAATTTCCTGTCCTTCACACTGAAGATTTTTCTCTTGTTCACTTGAAGAAATTTATCTGTCAGTGAAATTGTAAAAGTCAACCACTGTGTTTTGGATTTTGTAGCTTAGTGGTTTGTTTTATCCTTCTGGAGGCAATCTATGGATTTTTTTTGATTGCCACTTTGCTTTTCTGTGTTTGGAGGTTCTGTGCAGTTTAAAAATATTATTTCTGGTATTATGGTGTTCAGATTTTTGACTTGCATGTTCTCTTGGGAACACCTATAGCCTTTAAGTTGTCTCTACAGAGTGTATTTTTTTGAGATTGATACATTTTGCTTATATAGAGATTATGCTTTCTTTTAATGTTATTGCCTTTTGCTTCTCTTCTAGATTGTCCTTCACTTCTGTGTATTTGCATTACCAGTAATACTCTCTTTTGTTTCTTTGATGAAACTGGTTACCGTGAATTCAAGTTTTTCTATTCTGTCAATTATTTCTGCTATGCAGGCCATAAATTCTACTCTTACAGCTCTCATTTCTCTTTCAAACCACTTAGCAACAGCCTGCTGTATTTCCATGTTCCCTTTGGGAATCTACAGGTTCCTTCTGCCTTTTTTCTTGCAATACTTATTAACAGATACTTGAATTCTTTTACTTAGTCTGAAGGCCATATTTCCTTCTACTATTAATATCTTCCCTGTTGGCTTATTTTTTTATGCTCAAGGTCTTTGAATTTTCTTCCTCTTGAGAGATCTCTGATAATTTCAGTTGTTTTTCCTTATTTTCTCCTTCCTGTTTGATGATGCTTCCCTGGGGGCTGGATCTCAATGAATCTCAGTCTTTGGAGACTGCCATACAGCAAAGGCAGTAAATGCTGATATTAAAACCAGTCTTTGTTTCCTTGGGAAACTTGCAGACATTAATGGTGTCATGCAATTCCGAAAGACAATCTAATAAGTTTTTCTGAGGGACTCAACTAAATTCACTTTAAGTCCATCTTAGAACTTACAGCTCTTAATCTATGATCCTCCTTTAATTCTAGGCCTACCTTAATGCCCATCTAACACCAGATATACATACCATCAGGGATGGCTTTCATAGACTTTCAACCAAATGAACGTAATAATCTGAGCAATTCTTTATTCACTCTTTCCTGTCTGTAGAGTCAGGACCAACTCTTGGTTGTTTACAGATAGATTCTAGGGAGCTCCGAAATGATCTGGGGCTTCACACAACCACCACATATATCATCTAACAGCCTCCAGAAGCCCTTGTCATTTGGAAAGAATCTCTCTTCTGAGAGACTCTGATGAAGCTCTTCCAATGTGGCTGGCAAATACCTTGGGTGAACATTTATCTTTTTTTTCAATGGCTTGCTTGATGATCATGATAAGAAGGTTGTTAAATATGGTTTACTCCTCTTGTTTTAACTTAAAAGAAACTTTAAAGTATGGATGGGAGATACCTTGTTAACACTTTGCTCTATGAAATCAAACCTGAGCAGCTAGGTAGCACAGCAGATAAAGTGTTGGACTTGGGAAATCAGGAAGGCATGAGTTCAAATGCTGCTTCAGACTCTTAGACTAGCTAGGTGATCCCTGGGCATGTCACTTAACCTCCCTTCGCCTCACCTCATCTGTAAAATTGGGATAATAACAGCCCCTCTATCATAGTGTTGTGAGGATTAACTGAGATAACATATGTAAAGTACTTTGCAAACCTTATGTCAGCTATTATTATTAAATTAAATACTTTTTCCTAATCAAAAATCAATAAGAATAGCAAGATTTGATATTCTCTCCATTTTTCACACAATTCTAAAATGATAAAGATGTGTTACATTGTTGACACTTAGGAAAGCTTGCTTATTTCCTCTAGTGCTATCATCTAGGATGCCATCAAATGTTTAGATGACTCATAAAGACTGAGTAAAGGTGGGAGGGCAGGCATATATAGGAGTCTGTAAGCTGATGTTTTCTTAATCACATTATTTTCTTATTAATAAGGTCCAAGATTTTTCCATCCCCTTAATATTATCCCTAGATTCAGATCCTTTCTATATTGACTCTTCAATACTTTTACTACTGTTCATTATTTATACCATATGATTGGAAGCACATTCACCTCAAAATCCTGAGACTGCCCCCCCCCCCGACCTCTTTTAGTAGTTATTTTACAGCTAGTTAAATTCATTTCCTGAAAAGGGATTAAAATCTCTTTTTCAAATTCTGTTCATTTCTGAATTTAATATTTTCAACCATAACACAATTTCTTTTGAAATTCTCAGTTCTATATTAATGTAACTGGGCTTTGTGGGTTATAAATCTTTTTTTTTCCTTCTGTTGTGATTTCAGTTTATTGATTTTTTAAAGTCATTTTATTTCTCACTTCTTTTTGATCATATTTGCTGAAGTTTTATCTATTTTGTTAGCCTTTTCAAAGAAATCACTTAGTTTTTAACTATTCTACAATGTTTCCATTCATCCATTTAGCTTCTAATTACGTCATTTTTCTTAATTTCAAGTTTACTTGTTAATTTTTGAATTTTCTATTTTTAAATGATATTATTTAGTTCATTAATGCTATTTTTATATTATGCTGATATGTGGTCCCACATAAATTTTTCCTGTAGGATCTGCTTTAGCTGTACCCCCAAAATACTGATGTTTTTGTAATCACTAGCACTATTTTCCACACTTAGCATTTGTTTTGATGACTTGTATTTTGAACCATTCATGATTAAACTTCTATTCAGATCTCTATCCTTTCCTTGTGTTATTTTCTAGTATCACTGCATTACAATATGTCTTTTAAATATACTCGGATGTATCTTCTTTTGCTGATCTCCCTTTCCCTATTCTTTAAGATTTATCCTTACAGCACCTTTTTCTTTTTTCTAGGTCCCATTTCACTATGCTTCAGTAACACATCTAAGGTAACATTTACCTTCATGTAATAGGATCTTCTCATTCATCCTGCTTGTTACTATCATTTGTGCAACCGAATATCAACATTTGAGGTCACAAGTTCTATGACTGGCATCTTTCTTGGATTCTCTCTTGTGAATCTCTAGGTATTTTTATTGCTGTTATTCTGTCCTACAACATAGCTAGCATTTACGGTAAATGGCATAATGGCCACGCTTAAGGTTTCTTCCTCCCCTCCTTTCCTACTGATTTCAAAGTTCTTTTAGTTAGTTTTGCAAAACTCCAAGTAAATACAGTCTTATTAGTTACTGGTGGGTGTTGACTGTCCCAACCCAGAACCTTGTTATTTATATACTTTAATCAATGGTACAGGTTCCAGATCAACTCCCATTCTTGGATAACATTTCAACCACTTTACCAATGAACCTGCCTCTTCCTGAAGCCTCTGCCCTTCAAGTAGCAATGTCATCTAGCAAATGTCTTCAGTTTTTTGCCTAAAACACAGCATTGTTATACTAAGACACAGAATTGCTGAAAATAGTACATTAGCTCTCAGTTTTAATCAAGGAAGAGATATAAGCAGAGTGCTAGAAGTTACACAAAACAATGAACTTGAAAATCTCAAGAGAATGAGTACAAGAAGTTTTCTATATCCCCATGCATCTCTCACTTTTTTAGAATCTACTTCTCTCCCATCTTTACCCTGATCTTATAATATAAATATTCCCATTAAATCCAACACTGTTTTTCTATTCCTTTCCTTTTTATATTTCAGCTAAAAAATTGAGAAATATAATTTAAACCACAAAAATCCTTGATTCTAGAAGTACAAAGTGTGTCCTTTAATGAAGCCTTGTTTTGCAAGCCCAAAATAAAAATTCTCAACATAAGAGCAACAAAGTGGAAGGATACTTTATTTTACTCCAAACAAGGATTAATAATACTATTTGTAAGATTCTAAAGCACAATGAAGATATATGGTGCTTTCACCTTATATTCTCACATTGGTCCTAGAACATGGGCAGAAGAGCTCACCTCATATAAAAGAAAAAATAGGCTTAAACAGAATAAGGGACTTGTCTAACAACCCATCAATAAGACGTCACATTGGAACCCAGATCTTCTCACTCATGGCCTCACACTGTGCTTCATCTGAGTGAGTCTAGTAGGAAGGAGTGGTTTATATTACTTTCTAAACAAAGGTGTTTTAAAACAGCTTAACAGGATAATATTATAAGCAAATTGCTACTTTCCTCGTAGAAACAGGAAGTATGCTGGGGCAGTTCCAGATTTGTTTTATCTAGTTTTGGCCTATCATGTGGCCCTTATGCTTGTCAAAACAAGTAATTTAGTTATTATACATACTCAAAGCAAGAGAATCTTTTTGCCTGCAGCTGTGAAGCCTGCAGCCTAGAGAACTTACCAAATGATAGCCACCCATATAGCCACATCAATTTTGTAACACATGCTCAACATTATCCTTTTGGAAAAAGGAAAATTCAAAATATTCTGAAATGTCTTCCCCGTGCATTAGTAATGCGACGCTCCCAGTTCTGTCCAAACTTCTCCCAGGTGAGCAGAATGTTTTACCTGATGGAGGTGTCCAAGGAAGGCCTGAGCCTGGGCTGAAGAGATTGCTCCTCCAACAGGAACAGGCTGCTTCTGGAAGTCTAGGCCATTTGTCTGTGTACCTAGAAGGAAAGAAAAATAATTACATCTAGTCCTTTTCCTTCTGGAATTCCTATAACTGCAACTGACTGTTAACAAAAACTCTTGTCTCTTAGATATCACTATTCACATTCTTCCCATCTTCTGATACTAGAAGAAGTCAGGCTTCTCCACAAGACACTACACCCTGGGAACCCCTTAACCAGCACCACGTCTTTCTTTCAAGCACTCCTAGGCCAGAGGGAGCAGGCATACTTCTCACTGTCACATCAAGACTGTCCTTATGAATGATATTTCCCAGAGTAATAGCAATGAATTTTTCAGTGAATCAGCAACATCACATTAGGATGTTGCACCTATACCTTAACACCTAGTTTTAATCAAGGAAGAAAGAGAAGCAAAGTTCTTGGAGTTCATGCAAAAAAACAAAAACAAAAACAGAACTTGAAAGTCCTAAAGGATTGAAACAAGAGAATGCTTTTTGTTCCCCATCAATCTCTCCCACTTTTAAGAAGTCTACTTTTCTCCCATCTTTACCTAGATCTTATTTATAATAGAAGATTTCTCATTAAACTGGATACCTTGTTTTCCTGTTTCTTTCCCCTCTATATCCTAGCTAAAAAGGAAGAAGTAGAATTTCAACTATGAAAATCCTTGTGTCTCTGAAAGTGCAGCAAGGCGCGCCCTTTAATTAGGGCTTGTTTTGTATACTAGGAAAAAAATCTCAACAAAAGAGCCACGAAGTTGAAGGACACCTTATTTTACTCCAAAGAAGGATTAATCACTCAGTAACTTCTCTCCTGAGATTACTCACCTATGTTACCTATTGCATATCCCTAGTCATAGATGTCTAAGAACTTCCAGGTAATTATTTTTTTCTCTGTCCTTGAACTCTTTTGTATTGGGTTCATACTGCTCCTCTCAACTTCAACTCCTTACCTGATACTTAAGGACTTCAATACACATGCTAGACCACCTACATCCTTCTTCTAGGTCAGTCACCCATAGGAATAATCATACTCAGGATCTCACCATCTATCATTATGCTCTATCATCCCAAACTCCTCTTTCTGGTCATCACTTTCCCTCCTTGCATCTCTCCTTCTGCCCCTCTCCTGATTATCTTCTTCCAAACCAATTCTTTACCCTCACTGCACTCTCCAATCCCTCTAACCTTTCCCTGCTGACCCAGTCTGCAATCCCTATTTTGGTGTCATTTTTCATCCTTTGCCTCTTGAATCCCTTACTTCCTCGGTCCTACTGCTGCCAAATCTTAAACACAGGTTATTTTCACCAGTCTCCTTTTCTGCTTCTACTCAAGTTCTTCTAGGGCAGTGGTTCTCAACCTTCCTAATGCCGTGACCCTTTAATACAGTTCCTCATGTTGTGGTGACCTCCAAGCATAAAATTATTTTCGTTGCTACTTCATAACTGTAATTTTGCTACTGTTATGAATCGTAATGTATATATCTGATATGTAGGATGTATTTTCATTGTTACAAATTGAACATAACCCACAGGTTGAGAACCACTGTTCTAGGGGGTGCAGTGAATAGAGCCCTGAGCCAGCAATTAGGGAGATCTTTGCTAAAATCCTGCCTCAGACATTTACTAGCTTTTGTGACCCTGGGAGAAGAATAACTTCTTCCAGGTTCAGTTTCTTTGACTGTAAAAGGGCATAGTAATAGCACCTTCCTGCCAGAGTTTTTTGCAAAGACTATGCATAGTGCTTGGCACATAGCACACAGTAGGTGCTTAATAAATGCATGTATCTCTCCCTTCTTTTTTCTTTCTGTTGGGTAATGCTGAAGAAAGGCACATAATAAGCCCACCTGTTAGAGGTCAACAATAAACTTATATTGCCTAATTTCAATAGAGTCCTTTTACTTCTAAGAAATCAATTAAACTCTTCCTTGATTGACTCCATCACACTTCCCACAGCAAGTTTTCCAAATCTTTTCTCCTAAAGCCCTTTATGGAAGAAGTGGGCAAACTACACAAATCCAGCCTGTGTCTGTCTTTGTATGGGAAATGTAAAAACTATTCTTAAGCTTGAGGGCTAGAAAAAAATTTACCAGGAAAAGAGATCTTTAGTCATGAAATTCCTCGTCTTCTACTCCACAATATCCCTACTCCCAAATAGAGGCAGTTAGGTGAGTACATGGTAATACTGCACCTGAAGTCAGGAAGACCTGAATGGGAATCTGGCCTCAGAGACTTACTTGCTGTGTGACCCTGAACAAGTCACTGAACTTCTGTCTGCCTCAGTATCCTCAGATGTAAAATGGGGGTGATAATGCCGCCTATTTCTGTACAAATGAGATAACACTTGTAACAAGTGCTTAGCATCGTGCCTAGAAGATAGCAGGCATTTAATAAATGCTTATTTCCAATCTTCCTTCTTTCCTAACCCCCACTATTTCAAAGAGTTCAGAAGAAGGATAAATAGGAACCAGCATAGGGCCTAACAGATAGCAAGTGTTTGTTTAAAGCTCTGTGTGTGTGCGTGCATGTATGTGCCTCTGTGTGTGTGTGTGTGTACCTTTACTTCTAAAATTCTTCAAAGGAAATCAACCAAGGAGAAATTAGGAAGTTCTCATGAATCACATGCTGGGGAAAAAGAGGAATTATATCAAGAGACCAACGTGGGCAGCCATCCATCAACCAATTCTGGTTTTAAAATTTTTTTCTTTTTATTTTCAGCCTAGCAGAGTGTTTTACATATAATAGATCCTTAATAAATGTTTGTTTCAGTCAATAAACATTTATTAAGCACCTTTTAATGTAGCAGTGAACTACACATTGGGGATAAAAAGAAACTTAGAAGACAGTCCTAGCTCTCAAAGAGTTCACAGTCTAATGGGGGAGACAGCATGGAAAAAACTATGTACAAATCAGCCACATGCAGGAAAATAAGAATAATCAACAGAGGGAAGGTATCAGAATTAAGAAGGATAGGGAAAGACTTCCTGTGGAAGGTGGGATTTGAGCTGGGATTCAGGAAAGCCAGGAGGCAGAGCATTCCAGGAATATGATATGGCCAGTGAAAGTACCCAATCAAGAGGAGTGTCTTGTTCAGAAAAACAGTAAGGAGGTCATTGTCACTGGATTGCATGGTATATATGTGAGGAAAGAAAGTGGCACAAGGTATAAGAAGACTGGAAAGATGTGTAGGGGGAGAGGTTATGAAGGACTCAGAACACCAAGCAGAGTAGTTTACATCTGATTCTGGAGGTGTCACTGGAATTGGCTGAGTGGGGAGAGAGGCAATATGGTCAGACCCGTGCTTTAGGAACATTTATTTGACAGTTGAGGGGAGGATAGAACAGAATGGGGAGAGACTTGAGACAGAGAGGCCAAGCAGTAGGCTACTACAAAAGATTCAGGTGAGAGGTGATAAGGCCTGTACCGGAGTGGAGGCAGGGTCAGAAGAGAGAAGGGCACATGCGAACGATGTTGAAGCTAAGATTGACAGCCCTTGGCAACAGACTGAATGGGGTGGCGGGCAGAGGAGAAGGAGAGTGAGGAGTTAAGGATGCCACCTAGGCTGCAAGCCTGGGAGACTAAGAGGATGATGATGATAGCTAACATTTATATAGTGCTTACTATATGCCAGGCACTGTGCTAAGAGCTTTGTAATTATGATCTCATTTGCTCCTTACAACTACCTTGGGAGATGGATGTTAATATTCCCATTTTGCAGATGAGGAAACTGGGGCAAACAAGGTCAAGTGAATTGCCTAGGGTCACAAAGCTAGTAAGCGTCTAAGGCTGTATTTGAACTCAGATCTTCCTGACTCTAAGCCTGGTGCTCTATCCACTATACCATTCAGCTGCCTATCGTGGTGTTCTTGACAGTTATATGGAAGTTTGGAAGGAAAGAAGTCTTGAGTGGAAAGAAAATGAGTCCAGTGTTGTACATGTTGAGTTTAAATTGTCTATAGGAAATCTAGTTTGAAATGTCCAGTAGACAGTTGTGAAACCCGAGGCCAGTAGAGTTAGGATGGTATGTAGATTTCAGAATCTTCAGCAGTGAGATGATAATTGAATCCATGGGAGCTAAGGAGATCACCAAATGAAATAATATAGTGGGAGAAGAGAAGAGGTTCCCAAGACAGAGCCCTGTGGCATGATCATATCTAGTAGGCATGATCTATTCTATATGAAGATCTAGCAAAGAAGACAGAGAAGGAATGGTCATGTAGGTAGAAGGAGAACAATACAAGAAAAACCTAGAGAAAAAAAAGTAATCAACAGTTTCAAACACTACAGGGAAGTCGAGAAAGATGAAGACTGAGAAAAAGTCATTAAATCTGGCAACTAAAAGATCACTGGTCACTTTGCAGAGAGCAGCTTTGTTGAATGATAAGGGCAGATGTCAGACTGTAAAGAGTTAATAAGAGAATAAGAGGAAAGAAGACTCCCAATGTAGTCAGGTTTTGAAATGAGCTCTAAGAGTTGTCTAAGATGAATGAGGGATGAGATATCAGTAAGATTCAGAGCTAACTCATTACTCTGTATGAGTTTAATTTTTGGTGCCATGGGTGGTTTTAAAGGACAAATATGGGATCTTTATTTCAATTTTTAAGTGAGAACTAAGATAAAGAAGATTAAAACATGTAACAGTTATTGTGTTGACCAAACGGAAAAAGAATGCCTATTACCAAGATTTTAACATCCATTCTATAGACAATAAACTCAGCTTGTCCAAAGTAGCTATATCTGAGACAGACTGTACTGATGGAGAATGAGTTAAGCCAAAGAAGGTATACTTCTTGCATATGATGGGTGCTTAACAAATGTCTGATGAATTCAACTATGAAAACTGAAGTTGCCTAAAATCAACGAGGCATTAGTTATTATTAGCCAGCAAAATTCACTGGACAAAAATACTTAACAAAACAGGACAAAGCAGACCCCTGAGGTATGTGCTGTTCTAAAAAATTCTGGAGCTAAAACTCATCAAAGTAGAGGATTAAAAAGCAGGTGAGTGGAGTGTCTCCTCCAAATAACTATTTTTCAAAAGAAGAGGTATCAATATTATGTTCAAATTTATGAGATTTTCCCATGTAAATGTATGAGATGCACCTGATAATGGGACGTAACCAATGTATTCATTATAAGTGAATATAGTAAAAATATAAGATCCCATTTTACTTGTTGATCACAAAAATAAAACAAAATTTGACTGAAAGAACAAAACATTGCTTTATGCTTCCTTGCATCAGTCTCTCCTATCCAAAATCAAAATAACTTAAAACTTCCTAGAATACATAACAGAAATAAACCCCTTTACAGGGGGTTATAATAAATGTTAGACGAGGCATAAAAGATGCATGGTTGCCAAAGGTATTTGCCAATATAATACAGTTCACTAGCAGAATTCAAGTTGAGGAAAGACAGGGATTGCAAGAACCCCAAAACTGTAAAAAAACAAAACACATTCAAAACAAAGTGAGAGAGTTTCATTTCACAAACATTCTGTTTCCTGTCTCTGTGCTCCTCCCCAGGGGCCATCTCCAGTGGTCCTGATCTATCGCTTGCCACTTGACCCAGATGGCTCCAGATGAGAAAGTGAGGTTGGTGACTGCACAGCTCTGCCTCACTTAAATCCAATTCACTTCTATGTCATGGCTTCACCTTCCTGATGTCACAGTCCTCTTTGAGAACAAAGGACAAGCAGCAGCAACAACCAGAAGCTGATCTCTAAGGCTGGAAGGCATGAACGACTCACTTAGAGGTCTCAGAAGGTTGAGATTTCTTTAAGGCTCAGCTCAGCTACCACCTTTCACAGAAGGACTTACCTGACTGGCCACGTGGCAAGGATTCCCCCTTGTCTTTTTTTTGTATATGTTTTGTGTATACTTATACTCATATGTGTACAGATTATTTTCCCAAACAAATGTCAGATCCTTATGAGCAAGACATTTTTATTTTTGTATCCCCAGATTCTGGCATACTGAATATGTCTAATAAGAGGGCAGCTCAGTGGGGCAGTGGATAGAGTGCCAGGCAGATCTAAGGTCAGATCCAGCCTCAGACACTTCCTAGCTATGTGGTGGTTGCCAAATCAATGAACTCTCTTTGTCTCAGTTTCCTCATCTGTAAAATGAGCTAGAGAAGGAAATGGCAAACTACTCTAGTATCTGTGCCAAGAAAGCCCCAAATGGGGAGGAGTCAAATACAACTGAAACAATTTAATGGTAACAGCAACAATGATGGCAACAACAACAAGAACTCTAATAAGCATTTGTGGACTGACTTATACAGCAAATAAAATACATAAAATATATACATGGCAATAATAATAATGAACATTTCTAACTTGGTCCTCACAACAACCTTGGGAGGTAGGTGCTAACTGCAGATAAACTCAAAAGCTATATAATTCACAAAGTTTAAGATACATAAACCATGTATACAATTGTACTATACTGGCTAGGATCCTGTATTGCTTTCTTATCACTTTATGGCTTACTTTCATATCATGCTGTGTTGATTTTATTTAAGAATGAGGTTTAAATATAATTCACACTGATGCAGGGCTTAAACCCCCCCCTCTCCCCCCAAAAAACTTCAAAGAATCTCATAAATAACCAATTAAGCTGGCCATACAAACCAAACAAAGTGGTATTTCACAATGCATTTCTATCAGTAAGACTAATGAGTTCATGTCTGGTAGGGCTTTGAAAAGCAATAAATTCCAGGGAAATTTTAACTATGGAAAGTGAAATGGATAGACGGATTTGGAATTTTTTTTGAAGCTTCGGGGAAGGCAAGGCAATTGGGGTTAAGTGACTTGCCCAAGGTCACACAGCTAATAAGTGTGTCAAGTGTCTGAGGTCGCATTTGAACTCCAATCCTCCTGATTCCAGGGCTGCTGCTCTATTCACTGTGCCACCTAGCTGCCTGTAGATTCTGAGTTTTTTAAAGAACATATAAGTAGTATCAGAGTAAGAAATGGACTTAGAGAGACCAGCATCTTCTACTATAGTACACAATAAAATAAAAATGGATACACAATCTGAATATTAAAGATCATGCCATAAAAAATTTTAAGATAAACAGATCATATAGTTCTCCCAGTTATGAGAGAACTGGGAGATATCTTCTACTAGAAGATAAATTCTTAACCAAAGGATAGAAGCAATTGTTGTTGCTAGAGTGGTTTGCCATTTCCTTCTCCAGTTCATTTTACAAATGAGGAAACTGAGGCAAAGAGAGTTCAATGACTTGCCCACTGCCATACAGCTAGGAAATGTTTGAGGTCAAATTTAAACTCAGGTCTTCCTAATTGCACAGCCAGTATTCTATCACTGCATCACCTAGCGGCCCTTATAGTATCATTTACAAAAGATTAAAGATATAATTGACTTCAAGAAATTAAAAATCTTTCACAATAAAATGAAAGCTTCCCCTTTTAGGAAAAGAAGGAAGGTGCCAAATGAGCAAATATCTTTATATCAAATATATTTGATAAGGTTTTAATGTTCAACATCTATAGAAAACAGAAACATATAAGACTCAAAGCTATCCCCCAATAGATAAGTGATCAAAAGATATGAGCTAATAATTTTTAATTGCAAATTTTTAACAACTACATAGAAGAGAACTCTAAAAAAAAAAAATGAAAATCAAACCAGCCCTGACATTACATCTCACACCCAGGAAACTGGCAAAGATAATAAAGGATAGTCAACATTGGAAGGCTTATGGAAAGGAATACATTGTCAGTGGAGCTGTGAATTATGGTATAACCATTTTGGAAAACACTTCAAATAAAGTGGCTAAAATGTTCATACCCTTTGTTTGACCCAGAAATTCCACTGCTAGGTATATATCTAAAGCAGATCATTAATTAAAAAAAAATCATGGTAGTACAGAAAAGCATAGAAAGAAAGAAATGATGCAAAGTAGGCAGAAGCAAGAAAACCACACCCATGATGTCCATAATAATATAAATGGGAAAACAAGAACCCCAAAACTGTAAAAAAATGAATGTTGCAAAATTTTAGTGAACAAGGCTGGCCCCAAAGAAGAGATATAAGATGACACCTCATTATGCTCTGTTGCAGATAGGGATGTGTGTGTGTGTATGTGCATAGGGGTGGAGGAATCATGGGTGCCAAACATTACATAGAATATCAATTTCTTTTGAGGAATCTGTCAGTTTCAACTAAGTTTTTTCTACTCTTCTTCCCCTCTTCACTTTGCCCTTAATTTTCTATTGCAACGGATGGCTCTAAGGGAAAGTGGACTTGGAGAGACACAAGGAGAATTCTAGGCAAGGTCAAAATGGTAGTTATCAATAAATATGTACTTTAAAAAAAGAAATGGACGTGGAATTACTCACATTTAATTCGTTAGGCCAAAATTTATTTGTCTACTACTGTTTATTCCCCTTAAAATGTATTGTATTTTATTATTAATCTCACTAAAATCTCAAAACAATATACTACAGAGATATGGAGGGCTAGACAGTGAGGAAAAGGGTAGGAATAACCAGCTGTTTCCTCTTGGGCTGCTTAAAGTGAAATCACTGATTGGCTGAGGAAGAGATGGCAATTTCTACTTTTGTTGTGAAGATTTACCTGAAAGGGTAAATTAAAAAATAAAAGATACAATAGAGTAGACCAGCATACACTTTAATCTATTCAATGCTGAGTCTTTTTGCAATGTTGGTTACCAGCTTACCAGGCTCGCCAAAAACTACATTGGAAAAAAAAATAAAGTGAAAGGAGATGGTTGCCCTAGTTTCAAACAGCATTTCCCCGAAGTGGGTAAGAGGAAAACTGCAAGTTTTGAAGTGCATTAAAATAAAATTTCAGAAATCAATTAAATTTACCAACAAGACTTTATATTTTTTAAATGTACAAGAAAAAAATGACCACATATATGCTTGTAACTCTGAGAATTAATTTTAACTCTAACTTCACATGTAAACATATACTTGACAAAATAAACATCTATTTCTATTTAAAAGGAAAAAAGCACTCAAATAGATAGGCATGAATGAAACTTTCCTTGCCTAAGTACTCTAACCAAATACAAAAGTCAGAAATATCTGTGTATATAGTTATGTGTATATATGTACAAATTATAAACTAGAGAACAAACTAAAAAAATAATTAAAACAATTACCAACTTCTGTGAAGTACCAGGGCATAAAATAAAACCACATAAATCATCAGTACTTCTGTATACAGCATTACCAACAAAACTTAGCAGGAAGAGACAGAAAAAGACCTATTAAAAATAACCACAGAAAATATAAAATTCTTGGGAATTCCAAGGCACATATGGATTATGTATTAAATAAAACACTCTTTAAAGACAGGGTTAAATAACTGGAGAAACATTTATTATTCATAAGTAAGTTGGACCAATAACAAAACATTCCTTATATTTACTTAATGCCATATCAAACTACTAAAGAATTATTTTATTGAGATGGAAAAATAATACCAGATAAAATGAAAATAGATATATGACTCAGATATGAAAGATAACACCAAAATCAAATTAGGTGGTCAGAGAAGAAATTACCTTTCAGATCTATAGATAAGGGGAAAGCTCATTACCAAATAAGGGATAGAGAGGATCAAAGAAGATAAAATGGACAATTTTGACTATATAAGATCAAAAAGTTTTGCATAAATAATCAATGAAACTAGATTAAAAGGGAAAGTTAACTAAGAATATCTGTGGCTAGTTTCTCTGATAAAGGTCAAACATTCAAGACATAAGGAATTGATTCAAATTTAGCAGAATAAAAGCCATTTCCCAATTGACAAATGGTCACAGGACAGAAGACAAAGCAAAGTAAAAAATCCAATCTATAAATAACTACATAAAAATACTTTAAACCGTTAATAATTAGAGAAATGAAAATTAAAGTAACTTTAAGTATTCCTCTAGTGGAGTGGCAAAATGACAAATAAGGAAAATGGTATGCTGAACAGGCTACAAGACAACAAGCACACTAATGCAATTAGTGGAGGAGCAGTGAACTGGTCCAGACATTCTGAAAAGCAACTTGGAAACAGGACTTTAAAGTTATTAAACTGTTTCTCCCAGAGATATCACTGCTAAGACTATACGTCAAAGTGATCAAAGAAAGAAGAAAATGATCCATATGTATAAAAATATTTTTTTTGGTTAGTGGTAAAAACCTAGAAACTAAGAGGGTATCATTTAAGGAAAAGCTAAATAAATTACTGTATAAGAATGTAAAGGAATACTTTACAGAGAGGATGTTTTCAGATAAACCTAGGAAAACCTCATGAATGGATGCAGAGCAAAGTGAATGGAATAATAACAATTTATGTAATAGCAAGAACACTGTAAACTTTGATAAGTTTAAATACTCTGATCAATGAAAGGACCAATAGCAATCCCAGAGGACTGATGATGAAGAATTTGACCCCCCTTCTTGACAGGAAGGTAACAGATATAAACAAAGAATGAAACATATTTCTGGACATGAGCAATGTGGGAATTTATTTTGGTAGATTACACATATTTATTAGAAGTGTTTTCTTTTTCTTCTTCTTCTTCTACCACCCCTCACGCCAATTAAAGGAAAAGATGGATAGAAAAAATAAATGCTCTTTAACTGGTCATCCAAAAACAAACAAAAAACAAACCAACTAATGTTATCACTGCAATTCCAAAAACCTACAAATGTTTGATTATTTCCCTGAACAGATAATATATGAACTGCCTCAGGTCATTGCAATTAAGGGTAAGCAACAAATCAGAGTTAAGATCATTCACAGATGTCAAGATGTGGAGTCTTCAAATAAATTGAACAAGACAAAACTGATGACAGAGCCCAACAGTAATACTGGTAATTACTGTATAACTGCTAAAACTTTCCACTTCAATTAAGCCGTATATTTTCTGCTTCCTGAGTTATGCTTTGTTTCTTAAATACACATACACACATGTGTATGTACATGTACTTATAGTCTTCAATATATAGATGACTGATTATCAGTGGTGCATGACATGATCTCTATAGTTTATCTATTCTAAAGTATTTTTTAATCCTTTGGCATGGAGACGTTATAAAAATGTATTTTTATTCCTCTTACTCTTGAACGAGAACAATGGCTTATAAATTCCTACCCAGAGCTCAAAACTACTTCATACTGTTTGAAAATTCTATTTATAAGAGACTTTGAAAACAAAGAATAGTAATAGTAAGCATTCATTCTCACATCACATTAAGCAGTATACTTAGTTGCCAAAGGAAAAAAATGTTAACTTGGCTAGAAGCGGTTTTGATGGCCTCCCTCATTCCCTATTACATCTGATAGTTCCATTATCTGACAGCTAAGCCATAGCCAAAGTTGGAGATTGCCTTCACAGGAAACAAAGTTCCTAAGGTGAAGCAAACTGTTAATTCAATGGCCAGCTGCCTTTCTATGCTTGTTAACACTCAGATTCTGACCTGCTACATAGTCTCCTTGCCCAAGTCCCCTATTCTATTTTCCCTGCCTGCTCTAACTACCTGGCTTAGCAAATCCTTGCTGTATTAGAAGAAAATTTGCAGACCATCTAGTCCAAATCTGAACAAGAATCCTTTATACAACAAAGCCAACAAAGAATCGTTTAGTCTTTATTTGAAGGTCGTACCTTCAAAAGGAGAAGTCCAGTGCCTCCCAAAGGAGCCCACTTCATTATTAGACTATTCTAATCCCGAGGAAGTTTTTCCTAAAACCAAGTCTAAATTCAACTCTTTTGCCCTCTGGGGTCTAGCACAATAAGTTAAATCCTTCTTTCCCAAATACTTGAGGGGGGGAAAAAAGCTATTGTGTTCCCCCAAGCATTCTATTTAAATCTTGCTAACTTACTGATTCTAACAGGGTGATATTTCTTAGATGAGATCAGTTCAGATGTGAATGACTGGCTGCCTAAAATTACTTTGCATATTTTTTATATTTACTTATATGAATACATACTGTAATCCCCTTTCTAAGCTCTTTGAGGGCAAAGACTATCTTTTTTTGGGGGGTGGGGAGAGGAGCTTGTACATAGCAAATACTTGTTAAATTCTTACTGAATTAAATTCCCATGAAACTTCTATGCCAACAAGGCATTTATGAAACCAACTAACCCAGGGGTAGGGAAGCTGGGGACTCGAGGCCACATATAGCCCTCTAGGTCCTCAAGTATGGCCTTTTGACTGAATGCAAATTTTAGATTTGTTCCATAAAATTTGGATTCAAAGGGCTGCACCTGAGGGCCTAGAGGGCCACATGTGGCCTCGAGGTCTGTAATGGTAAGGGAATCTGAAGATCTTCCCTGCCCCTTAATAGGCCTAGGGAATTTGAAGATCTTTCCACTGTGTCTTAATGGGTCTCACGTGGAGTCCAACAAGAGGAGCTTGCTTAGAGGAGGCTTGTTTTTCAGGAAGGCCCACCTTTTATTACTTTGTAATTAGGCAGTGGGGTCACAAAGGTTCTCTTATCCTAGAGAAGGATATATATATGTGTGTGTATGTATGTATGTATGTATGTGTGTATGCCAAGGTGAGATTTTGCTTTGGGGCTCACTTATGGGAAGAGTTGAGTAATCTGGCCAGATGAGACTCTGGGCAGCCACTGAGTCCCCTGGCTTTGAAAACCCAGATGTTGGTGCTTTTCTCTCTGGTAACTAACACTATATATATAAATCATGTCATATGATGAGTGGCTAAATTGAATAAGGGATGGCTGACCTGAAGAAAAGGCAGTGAGGGTGGAGGACATATAAGCTTTATCTACATATTTGAAGGGCTAACATATAAAAGTGTATTAGATAATCCTATGTGACAGATGAGTACAAAGTTCAGGCAAAGAAGAGCAAAACGTTGGCAGATGGAACTACAGAAAGGAAGAGTTGTGTTTTTTTTAATTGTTTTACTGGGTTTTTTGGTTTCTCATGGAGTCATTAGCTTCTACTTGCCAAATTTTAATATTAAGGAATTATTTTCTTCGGTGAGCTTCTGTACCTCTTTTCCATTTGGCCAATTCTACTATTTAAAGAGTTGTTTTCTTCAGTGAATTGTTGTACATCCTTTTCCCTTTTTTGTGCCTTCTTTATTAAGCTATTGACTTTTTTGATAATTCTCTTGTATCAATCTAATTTCTATTGCCAATTCTCCTACTGCTCTTATTTGATTTTTAAAATCTTTTTTGATTTCTTCCAGTTCTTTTTGGTCCTGAGATCAACTCACATTTTTCTTTGAGGGTTCATATGTAGCCATACTGACATTGTTGTTTTCTCATTTTATGCTTTGATATTCCATGTCACCACAGTAATTTTCTATAGTCAGGTTCTTTTTTTTTTTATTTGCTCATTTTCTCAGCCTATTGGGACTTTAAATTTTATGTCAAAGTTAGGTTCTAACACTGGAGTGGAGGGGACACTGTCCTAAACTTTTTGTGCCTGGAGCATGAGGTCTTGCAGCTGGCTTGCTCAGGCACTGCCTGCATTGGAGTGTGCTCCCCTTTTATCCTAGTGAGACAGCCCTTCCTTGACAACCATCTAAGTTGTGTCAGGGTGGAAAATTGTTTCTCCCTATTTTTTGTTGGTTATGTTGCTCCAGAATGTTGTTTGGAAGTGAATTTGGGAGGGGTCAGGGGAGTTTCTGCCTTACTCTGCCATCCTGGCTCTGCCCTCAAGAAGGCATAATTAAGTTTACCACAAGGAGGAGCTTCCTAAACATCTGAATAGTCTGACTGTGGAATCAATTGTTTCATGAGGTGATAAGTTCTTGAGTGCTAGTGCTATGGGGTTCAAGCAAGGACTGAATTTTAAATTTTGGGAAATGTTTCTGTGGATATTCATATATCAGATAAGGACAGGATTAGATAATGTCTGAGGTCCCCTCCCAGAACTCTATAATCTAAAAGACTGAAATAGGATAAAGTAAATATAATAACTAGAAAAACCAGAGACTATATTATGATCCCAAAAAAGTGATCAAGAAGACATCAAAAGCTATGAAGTCTGTTCCTATTTTCTAATAGTTAAAAATTATGGAATACCACAATCTTCAAAGAACCAAAACTGCAGGTGACGATGGAGGCAAGCATGGTGTGGCCATGTAAGCTGCAGCATGTGACCATAAATGACCTGAATAAAGGTCATTTGATATTTTTGTATCAGATATCAAATATCATCCAGAGAATATACTTATGAAAAGATGTCTCAATGAAGTAGGAAGAGTCACAGGCTAGATGCACTGGTATGACTCAAAGAAGAAGGCAACTAAAGAAAGGATTACACATTTCTTTCTGAAAAAGTATTAAATTAATATGTTAATGTTTTCATGTTTTCAAAGGGCAACCCATTGAACAACAACAGTCCCAAGGTCTTACTTTAATATTAAAAGCACCACTGTTGGTCACGATCCCAAATTAATGAATGCAAACTAGATTCACACAGATATATCAAGGATAAAACTAACTAAAATTAAGATTCCACTAACTCACATTTTATGACAATTTTAATGCAATATACTTTGATATCTGCTGAGTTTAAAAGTTCAAAATTAGTGGCATAACTTTGGGCTTTCATGGTCATTATACATTACAAAGTATTATGTGCCAATTGTATAGGGTTTTTACCCCCAATAAATTTAATATCTAATATGTATAGTACTTGAAAACAATAAAATTGCTTTGCTTTAATAATTTATAATTCAGACTTTTCACTAATTCACACTTACTTTTAGTATATATTTTGAAGTTTTATGATATATTTGAGAAAGATGTATGTTGGAGTAATAGTAATTACTCTGAACATAAACAGCTTGTTTATTAGATAGTTCTAGAGCTGCCACCAAAATCTATTAGAATTATTTGGCTTTCTTGAAGAAAAGGATTTTAGCTTTCATCAATCTCACAGGGTTTCTGTAAGCATAATATGAACCAATACATGAAATAATGCCTAACAAATAAAGGATTAGTATAAATATAATATTAATATTTTTATTATACCAACTAAAGTGCTTTGTAAGCAAAGTACTAGCCAACACTAGCTATTATTAATACAAACTTTTATTCTCACCTGAGGTAATAACTTTCTATCCATATTGATTTTAGGAAGATATCACAAGGAAAACGGTATCATCTCCTTAGTCATTTTTACGTTAATGACTAAAAATTCTGACCAATTTTAATAATCCAAGGTGGCTCTAAATAATTAAATTTAAATTTTCAAGTATCATATAGACTTTGAATTTCTAACTCTTACTTCCTGCCTGGATTTCCTGTGGCCATAATTTTATCTGCTCCTGCCTCCTGTAAAGGAGGCATTTGTGGTCTCACAAGATACAAAATCACCATCTGCTATGAGGCTGGACCTTGAGGGGAAGTCACTGAACAATCTCATCAGCTGCTTCCCTAAACAGGCCTCTCTTCAGCACCAGATATTCTGTTTGAATTCATTCCCTAATGGTTAGCAGACTCTCCCATTCCAGTGACTCTGAACCCCCGGGTGTTAAAGAATAAATAAACCCTGTGGCCCACCCCCAACTGCCCATTACCTCATTCCCATCCCCCTCAATACTACCTTTGAATTTGGACAAAGTATATAGTCCAGATCTACCCACACCTTCCACTGTGTTTTCTGGAATGCCTGCTTCATAATTAACAAATTTGTCTTCATATTAAGCCTTTTTCACTCCTTTTTCATTCCTTCTGTCTTCTGGCACCCACTGACGCTTGGCTTCCTCCTAAAGACATTATATTCCTGGCTTCACTTCAACATACATTCATGATCCTATTCCATCTATTCCAGTAGATTGCTTCCTGTTCCCCTCTCCCATGGTCAACCTCCCCTAACTACTGGCTCTTTCCCTGCTATCTACAAACATGTCCATTTTTACCCAGTCCTTAAAAAACCCTCAACAGAGTGTTCCTGCTGGCAACTGTTCTTTCTCTTCTCATTCTTAGCCAAACTCCATCATTCATTGGCTGCCTCTACTTCCTCTCTTCTCACGCTACAATCTGGTTTTCAATTTCATCATTTAACTGAAATTGCTCTTCCCAAAGTCATCAATGAGGGGAGGAAAGACTCAAGTATTTATTAAGTGACTACTCTATGCCAGGAACTGTGATAAGTGCTTTCTGGCATTTAAAACCTTTGTCCTTATTTTTTTAGTCCTCTTCCTTCCACATACTTTGTCATCCTGCAACATTTGTTGTCTTGCTGTTCTCCCAAGATACTCCAACTTCCCACTTCATGACTTTTCAATGGTTGTGGACCACCTTTGAAAGGCTCTCTTCTCATCCCAGCTCCAAATCATCTTTCTGAAGGAGGCTTTTCCTGGCTGTCTCTTTTCTCTCTATTCCACTCCCCCCCTTTTACTGCTAGTGTCTTCCTTCTGAAATTAACTTTCATCAATTCTGTATATGCTTTTTATATACAGAGCAGTTTTTATGTTGTCTCCATCATTAAAATATAATCTCACTGAGGGCAGGGACCATAAGTTTTGCCTTTCTTTGTATCCCTAGCACTTATCTGGCACATAGCAAGTAATTAACAAATGATTTTTTTTTGTTTTTAGTAAATAGTACTTTATTTTTCCCAATTACATGTAAAGATACTTTTCAACATATTTTTTATAAAACTAAGTTTCAAATTTTTTCTCCTTCCCTTCCTCCCCTCCCTCTCCACAAGACAGCAAGTGATATGAAATGTTATACATATGCAATCATATAAACATATTTCCACATCAGTTATGTTGTGAAGGAAATGGAACAAAAGAGAAAAGTCACATAAAGAAAACTGAGAACAGTATGCTTCAATCTGCATTTAGACTCCATAATTCTTTCTCTGGATGTGGATAGCATTTTCCATCATAAGTCTTCCAGAATTGTCTTAGAGCACTGTATTGCCGAAAAGAGCTAAGTCAATCATAGTTGATCATCACATATTGTTGTTGTTACTATGTACAATGTTCTTCTGGTTCTGCTTACTTCACTCAGCATCAGTTCATGTAAGTCTAGGTTTTTCTGAAGTCTGCCTGCTCATCATTTCTGGTACAACAGCATTCCATTACATTCATATGCCAAAACTTCTTTAGCCATTCCCCAACTGATGGGCATCCCCTCAATTTCCAATGACATCACGTTGCTGCTATAAATGTTTTTTGTACATTTGGTCTTTTTCTCTTTTATGATCTCTTTGGGATACAGACTGAGAAGTGGTATTATTGGGTCAAAGGGTATGCATACTTTGATTGCCCTTTGGGCACAGTTCCAAATGGCTCTCCAGAATGTTTGGATCAGTTCACAACTCCATCAACAATGCATTAGTGTCACAATTTTCCATCATCTCCAACATTTACCATTTTTCTTTTCTGTCCTTTTAGCCAATCTGATATGTGTGATATGGTACCTTAGAGTTGTTTTAATTTGCATTTCTCTAATCACTAGTGATTTAGAGCATTTTTTTATATGACTATTGATTTCCTTTTTGTTTGTTTTCCCAAAAATTTTATTTTAGACTCAAACATCAGAACACAAATAAAGAATAGAAAAAAGGAAAAAAAAACATATTACAAACTTAAATACAAAGTTAGAAAGGAATAAAAGCATGTCATGTGCATAGCAGAACATAAAAGAGGATTCAAAATATGTAACAATAAATTTTCATTTTTAAAAAAGCCTATATGATAAATAATACCCATTGTGTTGAGAATTATCCATCTTTTCTTTGCTTCCTTGTGAGTTTTCTTTGTTCTCTGCTATGCACTTTTTTACTTTGTTCTTTTTTCCCTTCCCCCCAGAAGGCCATAATAAGGTTTAGATATGTTTCTCTATAGCTATAAATATATACATACCCTCCCCCACCCCCCAGAAGGCTTCAATAAAGTTCAGACACTTCTCCATAGCGATAGATATATACATACACATAAACATGTATACATATACATTCCCAAACCTATTCTTCTCCTGATCTTTGTTTTTATGTATATGCATATCTCTTGTTTCCTATCCCTCCTGCCTTCTCTTTATTTTTACCCACTTACCCTGCTGTCCTATGACTTGCCTATGCCCCTCCAAGGATTCCTCCCCTATCCTCCCATTTCCATAAATCTACATCCTTCTATAACCCTATTTACCTATTCTCTCACTCTCCCATCTAAAGATCTCTCCCTTGTCATCTCCTTCCTCCCTTCCCCCCTACCATTTTATTTCTTCTGAATTTAGAAGACTTCTATACTCTTTTGAATATTATGTATTGTTCCCTCTTATACCCATTCCTGATGAAAGTAGGTTACCAGAACTACCATCCCATCCCTCCTCCCCGTCTAATTCCTATGTATCAATTCATATCATGCCCAGATTTTCCCCACTCTTTCTTATAAAATACCCTGTCAAATCATCTATTAAGTTCAGGTTGTTTTTTTTTTAAACAAAGTCTTAAAAATCTGAGAGTTTATCAAATATCCATTTTTTTTTCCATTCACAATAATAGTTAACTTTGCAGGGTGTATTTTTGGCTGGAGCCCCAGTTCTTTCGGTCTTTGATATGTTGTGTTCCAAGACCTGATGTCCTTTAATGTTTCTGCTGCTAGGTCCTGTGTAATTCTAACTGTGGCACCATCATGTTTAAATTAATTTTGATGCTTTTACAAGTTTTTCTTTGAGCTGGGGATTTTGGAATTTGACTATGATATTCCTAACTTATAAGATATCTTTTAACAGGTGACCAATGGATTTTTTCTATTTGTACTTTCCTCCCTTGTTCTAATGCTTAAGGACATTTTTCTTTAATTATTTCTTGGATTACAGTATCAAGATTCTATTTTGGATCAGTTCCCTGGCTTCACTTTGCCCAATTTTAATTTTAAAGCTGTCATTTTCTTCCTTAAGATTCTGGATCTCCTTTTTTAGCTGACTGACTTTCCTTTCATACTCTTGTTTTTCTTCAATTATTCTTTTTTTTTAATTAACTTTTTTTTGAGGGGGGAAGGCAAGGCAATTGGGGTTAAGTGACTTGCCCAAGGTCCCAATGCTAGTAAGTGTTAAGTGTCTGAGGTTGGATTTGAACTCAGGTACTCCTGATTCCAGGGCTGATACTCTATTCACTGTACCACCTAGGTGCCCTGTTTCTTGGATCATTCTTATTTTCTTTTTTGGTTTTTTCCTGCATCTCTGTCATTTGATTTTTAAAGATTATCTATAAATTCTTTTAGGGCGGGTGACCATTTAACATTACTCTTTGGGAGTTTCTTTACTTCAATTTCCTCCTCTGAAGATGGACCATGGTCATCTCTATTCCCATAATAGGTTTCTATAGTTAGATTCTTTCTCCTTTGCCTATGAATTGTGTGTGTGCATGTGGTGATAGTTTGTTTATTTGTAGTCACCTCTAGCCCTGGGGTATGAGAAATGGTGCCCCTTGCCCCAGATCTTCTGTTCTTTCCTCTAGCCTGGAACCAAACCCAAACCTCCAGCCTCCTGTAAGTGCCCACAGCCACGAGCTTTCCGCCCCACTGCTTCTGCATGCACCCGGCATGTGCTGGTTCATTCTCACCCCATTACTCTTCTCAGCACAGCTGGGTCTGGTGTTCCTGGTCAGCAGAAGTGCCCTCAATATTCTGGGGCTTGCCACTTGCTGTTAAAAGGGAACACAGCCTGGAGGTGTTTATTCTTCACAGGGATCAAACCTCGACCTTGGATTTTTCTTCTGATCTTCTCAAATTACCCAGGAAGACACTGATTATGCCCCTGTTTTTATACAGCTCCACACATACTTTGCCCTAAGGTGCTATTTTAACTCTTTTGTGGAGGAAGATCTGGAGTTTGGAATTTTCTAACCTACTCTGCCATTTTCCCTGACTCCTCTCCTTGACTTCTTTATCTGAAAACTGCCTGTTCATATCCTTTGATCATTTGTCAGTTGGGGAATGACTTGTATTCTTACAAATCTGACTCAGTTCTCCATATATTTTAGAAATAAGACCTTTATCAGAAACACTGGCTGTAAAAATTGTTTTCTGGCCTTCTGTTTTCCTTCTAATCTTGGCTGCTTTGGTTCATTTGTAATCAAAATTATCCATTTTGCATTTCAAAATATTCTCTATCTCTTGGTTATAAATTTTTCCCTTCTCCATAGATCAGACAGGTAAACTGTCACTTGCTCTCCTAATCTGCTTACGGTATCACCTTTTATGTCTAAATTATGTGCCCACTGTGACCTTATCTTGGTAATACAATGGGAGATTCTGGGCTATGCCCAGCTTCTGCTATATTGTTTTTCAGTTTTCCCAGCAGTTTTTGTCAAATAGTGAATTTTTATCCCAGAAGCTGGAGTCTCTGGTTTATCAAGCAGTAGATTACTGTAATCACTGACTACTGTGTTTTGTGTGCCAATTTACTCCACTGATCTACCCCTTTGTTCCTTAGCCAGTACACCAAACAGTTTTGGCGGCTGCTGCTTTGTAATGTAGTTTGAGATCTGGTGTGGCAGGCCGTGGTCCTCTGCATTTTCTTTTATTAGTTCCCCTGATATTTTTTATCTTTTATTCTTCCAGATGAATTTTACTATTTTTTTCTAGCTCTATAATATAATTTTTGATGGTTTAATTGGCATAGCACTGAATAAATAAATCAATTTAGGTAAAACTGTCATTTTGATTATATTAGCTCAGCCTGCTCAGGAGCAATTGCTATTTTTCCAGTTGTTTAGATCTGACTTTATTTGTGTGAAAAGTGTTATATAATCGTATTTGTATAGCTCCTGGATTTGTCTGGGCAGGTAAACTTCCAAATATTTTATATAGTCTATAGTTATTTTAAATGGAATTTTTTTTATCTCTTCTTGCTGAGCTTTGTTGGTAATATAAAAGAAATGCTGATGATTTATGTTGGTTTATTTTATACCCAGCAACTTTGCTAAAATTTATAATTATTTCAAGTATTTTTTAGTTGATTCTCTAGGATTCTCTAAGTATACCATCATTTCAACTTGCAGAGTGATAGTTTTGTTTCCCTAATGCCTATTCTAATTCCCTCAATTTCTTTTTCTTCTTTTATTGCTAAAGCTAACATTCTTAGCACAATATTAAATAATAGTGGCAATAATGAGCATCCTTGTTTCACCTCTGATCTTACTGGGAAGGCTTCTACTTGTCCCCACTGGAGATAATGCTTGCTGATGGTTTTATATAGACATTACTTAACATTTTAAGGAAGACTCCATTTATTCCTATGTCCTCTGGTATATTTTTAACAGTAATGGGTGCTGTATTTTGTCAAAATCATATGATTTCTGTTGGTTTTGTTACTGATATGGTCAATTATGCTGATAGTTTTCCTAATATTGAATCAAGCCCTGCATTCCTGGTATAAATTCCACCAGGTCCTAGTGTATTATCCTCGTCATAAATTACTATAATCTCTCTGATAATATTTTATTTAAAATTTTTACATCAACATTCATTAGGGGAAATTGGCCCATAATTTTCTGCTTTGGCTTTTCCTGGTTTAGGCAGGTAGGTTGGTAGGTAATTATCTGTTTTCATTTTATAGGAGAGTTCATCCCATTTGCATTCATAGTTATGATTACTAACTGTGCACCATATTTGTGTCATAAAAGAATCTGACAGAACTCTGCCTATTTTTCCAAACAGTTCATAAAGTACTGGAATTAACTGTTCTTTAAATGTTTGGTAGAATCCATTTGTAAATCTACCTGGTCCTGGAGATTTTCTCTTAGGGAGTTCATTGATGGTTTGTTCAATTCCTTTTTCTAAATTGGGATCATTTAAATATTTTATTTCCTCTTCTGTTAATCTGGGCAATTTATATTTTTCTAAATATTCATCCATTTTACTTAAGAGTGTTAGATTTATTGGTATACAGGTGGGAAAAAGAGCTCCTTATTATTGCTTTAATTTCCTCTTCATTAGTAGTGAATTCATCCTTTTCATGTCTGATACTGGTAGTTTGTTTTTCTTTTCTTTTTTAAATCAAATAAATAAAAGGTTTATCTATTTTATTAGCTTTTTCATAAAACTAGCTCTTAGTTTTATTAGTTCAATAGTTTTCTTTCAATTCCATTAATCTCTCCTTTGATTTTCAGAATTTCTAATTTGTTATTTTGTTAAGAATTTAAAATGTTTTTTCCCCTGACTTTTTAAATTGCCCAATTCATTGATCTGCTCTTTTTCAATATTATTCAAGTAAGCATTTAGATATGTAAAATTTCCCCTAAGTACTGCTTTGGCTGCATCCCATATATTTGTTGTCTTATTATCATCATTCTTTGATGAAATTATTGATTCTTTCTATGATTTGCTGTTTAACCCACTCATTCCTTAGGACTGGTTTATTTAAGTTCCCAATTAATTTTTAATCTATCTTTCCATGGCCCTTTATTGCATGTGATTTTTATTGCATCATGATCTGAAAAGGATGCTTTTAATATTTCTGTCTTTCTTTGTTTGATTCTGAAGTTTTTATGCCCTAATACAGGACTAACTTTTGTGTAGGAGCCATATACAACTTTTAAAAAGGCATATTCCTTTCTATCCTCATTTAATTTTTTCCCCCGGAAGTCTATCATACCTAACTTCTCTAAATTTCTTATTCATCTCTTTAACTTTTTTTTTTGGAGGGGGAAAGGTAGGTTAATTGGGGTTAAGTGACTTGCTCAAGGTCACAAGGCTAGTTTTGTGTTAAGTGTCTGAGGCCAGGATTTGAACTCAGGTACTCCTGACTCCAGGGCTGGTGCTCTATTCACTGCACCACTTGGGTGCCCCATTTTAACTTCTTTCTTGATTATTTTGAGGTTAGATTTATCTAGTTCTGAGAGGCAGAGGTTGAGGTCCCCCAGTGGTATAGTTCTGATGTCTATTTCTTCCTGCAACTCACTTAAGTTTTCCTAAAAGAATTTGGACACTATACCACTTGGTGAATATATTTTTAGTACAGATATTATTTCATTGTCTATGGTATCTTTTAGCAAGATGTAGCTTCTTTCCTTGTGTCTTTCAA
Source organism: Pseudochirops cupreus (assembly GCA_028627135.1). Lineage (NCBI taxonomy): Eukaryota > Metazoa > Chordata > Mammalia > Diprotodontia > Pseudocheiridae > Pseudochirops > Pseudochirops cupreus. The sequence continues at coordinate 49,349,393 of CM053584.1, read as the reverse complement.
TTAAATCTTTTGCTCTTGCTTTGGCTGGGATTAGGATTCCTACTCCTACTTTTTTTTTTTTAAACTTCAGCTGAAATGTAATATATTGTGTTCCAGCCTTTTATCTTTATTCTATATGTGTCTCTCTGCTTCAAATGTGTTTACTGTAAACAATATATTGTAAGACTCTGGTTTTGAATCCACTGTATTATCTGTTTCCATTTTATGAGAGTTCATCCCATTCCCATTCACAGTTATGATTACTAACTATGCATTCCCTCCATCCTATTTTTCTCCGTCTTTATACTTTTCTCTCTCCTTTTACCCTGTCCCTCCTCACCAGTGTTTTGCTTCTGACCACTGCTTCCCCCAATCTGCCCTCCCTTCTTTTAGTCCCGCTTCCTTTTCTTTTTCCTTTCCCCTCCTACTTCTACCCTGTCTTCTATCAGTCCTCCCCTCCCTTTCCCACCCCCTTTCCCTTCCTACTTCCCTATACAGTAAAAGATTTCTCTACCCAAATGACTGTATATGTTATTCCCTCTTTGGATCTAATCTCACTTCTCATTCTGCTCCCTTCTTTCCCTCTACTATAACAGGGCTTTCATGTCTCTCCAAGTGACATAATTTGCCCCATTCTGCTTCCCCCCCTTTCCTCTTCTTCCAATACAACTTTTCACCCCTTAATTTATTTTTTATCTTCGCATCAAAGTTGACGTATGCCCATACCCTGTAAGTCAGTGGTTCTCAACCTGTGCGTTATGTTCAATTTGTAACAATGAAAATACATCCTAAATATCAGAGATTTACATTATGATTCATAACAGTAGCAAAATTACAGTTATGAAGTAGCAATGAAAATAATCTTATGGTTGGGGGTCACCACAACATGAGAAACTGTATTAAAGGGTCGCGGCATTAGGAAGGTTGAGAACCACTGCAGTATATTCCTTCTAACTGCCCTAATACATAGTTCTTAAGAGTTACAAGTAACATCTTACCAGGTAGGGATGTAAACAGTTTAACCTTATTAAATACCATGTTTTTCTTTCCTGGTTACCTTTTTATGCTTCTCGAGTCTTGTATTTGAAGACTGAATTTTCTGTTTAGCTCTGTTTTTTCCATCAGCAAAGTTTTGAAAATCCACTATTTTATTGAATACCCATCTTTTCCCCAGAAAGAATGTGCTCAATTTTGTTGGGCAGTTGATTCTTGGTTGTAAGCCATGCTCTTCTGCATTCCAGAATATCATATCCTAAGCCCTCTAATCCCGTAATGTAGAAGCCGCTAAGTTCTGTGCAATCCTAACTGTGGATCCTTGGTAGTAGAATTGTTTCTTTTTGGTTGCTTGCAGTATTTTCTCCTTCACCTGATAAGTTTTGGAATTGGCTACAATACTCCTTGAAGTTTTCGTTTTGGGATCTCTTTTAGGAGGTGATCAGGGAATTCTTTCAGTGACTATTTTACTCTCTGGTTCCAGGATAACAGGGGAATTTTCTTTGATAATTTCTTGAAAGATGCTTTCCAGGTTCTTTTGTTTTTTTTTTAATCATGGCTTTCAGGTAGTCCAATAATTCTTACTTTATTTTTCCTGGATCTATTTTCCAGGTCAGTTTTTTTTTCACTAAGGTATTTTATATTTTCTTCCATTTTTTTCATTCTTTTTATTTTGTTTGATTCTTGATATCTCATAGAGTCATTAGCTTCTATTTGGTCAATTCTAATTTTTAAGGAATTCTTTTCTTAGCTTTTGTAACTCCTTTTCCATTTGGACAATTCTACTTTTAAAGGAGTTGTTTTCTTCAGGGGATTTTTTTCCTCCATTTGGTCAATTTTATTTTTTAAGGAGTTGCTTTCTTTACTCAATTTGTGCTTCCTTTTCTAAGCTGTGGACTCTTTTTCCATAATTCTCTTGCAAAACTCTCATTTTTTTCCCCAATTTTTCTTCTACCTTTCTTAATTTTTAAAATCCTTTTTGAGCTCTTCCAAGAGGACTTTTTGGGCTTGAGACCAATTCATAATCCCCTTTGAGGCTTCACATGTAGGTATTTTGACACTGTTGGCCTTTTCTAAAATTGCGTTTTGAGTTTCCCTGTAACCACAGTCACTTTCTATAGTTAGGACTCTTTTTTGTTTTTTTGCTTATTTTTCAAATTTTAGCTCTGCTACTATGGTACAGGGAAGACGGTCCCAAGCTTCTTGCACTGGGGCAAGGGACCTGGTCACTGGCTTTCTATACCAGGGTCTCTGGGGCTGACAATTTGCCCACTGTACTAGGGTGGCCTGGCCTTGTTCTGTATGTTGTGCCCTGGCAGTTTGCATGCTGTGCTAGGGCTGGCAGCTTCACAGCTGACCTGCCGTGCTAGTGTCCTGTTTGAGCCAGAATCACAGGGCCTCAGTTGCTGATCTGTGCTGTGGCTAAGAGCCTCCTGCTGTATTGTCTGGACACCACCTGTGCTGGGCTTCGCACCTATTTTACCCAAGCCAGACAGACCTTTCCTGAAGTCCTTCTAAGGTATCTTGGGCTGGAAAACTGTTCCACTCCATCTTTTTGTGGTTTCTGTCACTCCAGAATTATTTTAGAGGCTTGGTTTAACAATTCCTGAGGGAAACTAGGGAAAGCAGGTAACTTTCTGACTTCTTTCTACCATCTTGGCTCTATTCCCTCAATAAAGGATTAATAAATGTTGACTGACTAATTATTAGCTCTAGACATATAGCAGAATAAATAACATTTAACTACAATACCAAGAAAGTAAATTTCTTTTTATATTTTTTAGAGAAAAGAAAGGGTACATAAACGAAGCTGAAATTCTAACTATTAGTTTTGCTTGATTTCATTAGTATAAAGACTCCCAGTAAGAATCCTCCTTCTAACAATGGAGATTCTTACCAATTCTGAAACTTACAGTCTTTTAAAAAAATTTTTATTTATTTACTTTTAGTTTACAACATTCAGTTCCACAAGCTTTTGAATTCCAAATTTTCTCCCCCTCCCCCTCCTCTCCCCTTTCCTTGCTATGACAGCGTGCAATCTGATATAGATTCCACAAATATCTTCACATTAAACTTTAGTCAAGTTGTAAAGAAGGATTATAACCAATGGAATGAACAAAACAATTTACTGTCAGACAATTTAATAAGTATTAGCTTTCAAGTGAGGTGAGAACTTTCTATACTCGCAATTTAAAGAAAATCATTCCAGCTTTAAAACAAGAAACAATCTGCAACAAGAAAAGCATATTCATCATACTGGTATATTTATTTTTTATATAAGACCACTGATGCCTAACAAATAATCTGAGTACAGCTTTTAAATTTTTCTTCCTTTTCATTCATTCATTCATTCATCATATAATTTGTCATGTTTTAGGTTACCAAAGAAGGGACTTAATCAATTTTCATGACTTAGTTGTGACTCTGAGCAACTGAATCTTAAATTCTGAATGTACCATATGCAACTCTGGTCATGGTTATTCTTCTGGCCACAGAAGAAGCAACTCTTTGTCTAGTGCAATATGAGTAATTTTTCTTAATCACATTAGGAGGTAGTTGAAATTGTATAAATTAAATGTCTAATATGATAAAAAAAAAACAGAAATAGAGTTTTATAGTTCAAAGGGAAAGGATAATTGGTTCTTTTTTCCTAAACCAGAATTATAACTGTTCTACTCTGGTTTGATATTTAATCCCATTTGAAATGTATTCACCAGCGGAAGTTAACTTATCTGTGCTCCTTCTTTGTCTTTAAGATTCACCTGATAAAACTAGTATTTTATTCTGTTTTTCAAATTCAACACTAGTTTAAAACAAACTTCTTAATTAAGAAGCATATTCCATATGCCTAAAATCTTTCACAATTAACCTGGAGAATTGTTTTTGATCAGGATGCTCTACTTACATGATTTTTTTGATATTTAAGTTTCTTATGATTTAGTTCTCCACATCATTATAAACTAGAAAATTCAGTTGATAATATTTGTGAAGTGTTATTTCATTAATTTAGAATAGGCCACATGTATCAATCCTCATTGACCTTTTCATTTGACAAAATTTTAATGTGTTTTTTGCTGAAAAGTTTTTCCTGGAAAAGCAATCACACAAATAAAGGATAGGGGATGGGCGGGGGGGGAGGGATATGATGAAGACTGCTGACAGCAATTATAGTTTAAAAGATTTAAGGGGGTTAAGTTGAAAACAAATTAATTTAAAACAAAGCAATGGTGTGGTGTTGTGGTAATGCCCGTCTAAAAAAAAAAAGACCCCAAAAAACTAACATTATTTCCAGTAGTATTAGTAGATGGATAGAAATTAAAGGTGGGTATTTGCTCAAGAAAAATACTCCTTAAACATTATTCAGTTAAAAAACATTTGTTGAGCACCTATTACAAGCCAGGGAATGTGCTAAGCACTGGGGGATACAAAGAAAGGCAAAAACACAGTTCTTGCCCTCAAGGAGCTCACAGTCTAAGTGGGGAGTCAACCTACTAAAGGAAGCAGAACAGAGAGAAGAGGAATGTAGCAGGATGGGAAATTAAGAGATGGTTGTTCACTCCTTAAATTAAGGTTCTGGGATACAGGTGTTCACCCTCTAATCAGAGGGAGAGCAGCCCCAAGGACAGAAGGCCCTGAGAAGGAAGGAGTGAGTTCCAAAGACAAGTGATCTTTGTAGGATGAAGTCCAAGAAAAATCCCAGTGGGGGAAAAATGAAAAGACCACACAAAAGCAGAATGGACTTCTCTGGGAAGTAAATTCTCTATAATTGGGGGTCTTTATGCAAAAGCTGGATCAATCAATCAGCAAGTGTTTATGAAGTGCCTACTATATGCCAGGCACTAGAATACAAAGATAAAAATGAACTAGCACCTGCCATTGAATGAATTTACATTCTACAGAGGATGAAAACCACATACCAGGATAGTAGAAGGAATTCATCTTTTTGTTGGGGAGGTAGTAGAAATGGGACTAGATGACCTTTGAAGTTCCTTCCAATACCAATAGAACAATAATTCTATCATTCTATAATTATACATCTGCATTAATTGTCCTGTGGACTCTGACTCTGTACTGGTCAGATAACATATGAAATATTGTTTTATATTTTAGGTGTCACATTTTAGGAAGGATACTGATAAAGTAAAAGGCAATTTAATATAGTACAGAGAATGCCTTCCTTCTAGTCAAGAGGGCCTGGGTCCAAGGCCTGCCACTGACACGCATTAGTTATGTGACCACAGGAAAAGAATTTAACCTGAGATGTGTTGGCATCCTTTGAAGGTGGGAATTTTCCATTGGGAATTCCCAACACTCATGATATCATAAGCCTGGACCAAAGTGACAAACTAGAATGTGCCTAGAAGAGAGTGGATGGATAGTAAAGGGACTGAAAATTGTTATACGAAGAGAAACAGAAAGAACTAGAGAGATTTAGTCTGTAGAAGAAAAGGTTCTCATGAAGAATATGAGAAAAGTCTATAGATATTAATCTAGAATAATGCTTGGGGATTATAAATATGTAAATATAGGATTGATTTAATGAAAAAAACTTCCTAAGAGTTGGAATTATCTAAAAGGAGAATGGTCTGCCTTGGGGGAAAGAAAGTAACACCATTCCTTCAACTCCTAGCACCTAAGGCTCTGAGAAAACTCCACTCTGAGACCATATACTATAAAACAATGAAAACCTGCTTGAACTCATTCCTGGATGATTAATAAGCCTCCACCCACGCCTACCCCTCCTCATTCTAGCAATTATTAACCTTCTGGGAATAATTATTCAAACTCCAATCTTGGTTTCTCCATTGCCCAATCCCTTATTTCCATTTGTCTCAACCCAATTCTACAATGTCCTATTTTATAGCTACCCACCCCTTCTGATGTGTTTTCTGGAATGTCCACTCCATAGGTAATAAACCTGCTTTCATCTTAGACCTATTCCTCTACCTCACCTCAACCATACATAAGAATGGTCATAACCTTGATTTTGCCACGACCCACAAATGCAACACTTCCAAGTTCAAGAATTCTGAAATTCCCTTATCTGATCCCAATCTATCATCATTCTACATTTCCCCTTGATTGGTAAACCCAAACCCTGTTCTTCCTCCACACCATGACTTAGAATTGGAAAGTCCTCAACCCCTCACTTCTTTCCAGGTCATCACCTTTGCCCTAGCTACATTCACCTGTTGGTGAACCATTTCAACTCTACACCGTCCTTTGTTTGAGTACCCACCCTGCTTATTGTAGTGCCAATTTTACCCTAAAAAGCATCAGCCTAGGATCACTCTTACCAACTGCTCCTCTACATATCGCTGGAAAAATATTATGAATCCGTGAACGCAACTTCAATAGGGCCCTCACTGCTGCAAAGCAGTCCTTTTACTCCCCCCTAATTAGCTCACTATACCAGTCTCAGTCCTTTATGTCCCCAGGTTCGCCAACTCTGCAGTCTTTCTCGCTGTTCCTCAAATGAGACACTCCATTACCCAACACTGAGAATTTTCACTGGCTGTCCTACATGTATGAGATGTTCTTGCTCCTCATCTTTACCTCTTGGCTTCTCTGACTTCCTTCAAAGACCATCTAAAATCCCACATTCTACAGGAAGCCTTTCCCAATCCTTCTTAATTCTATTACTCTCCTCCTGTAGATTATTTTCAATTAATCCTGAGTATATCTATTTTGTACAGTGTTGTTTGCTTGTTGTCTTCACCACTAGACCATGAGCTTTCTGAGAGCAGAAATTATCTGTTGCCTTTCTCTGCATGCTCAGTGCCTAGCACAGTGCCTTGCAAATAGCAGAATTAATAAATGTGTATCGACTGATTGATGAAGAGAAGAAGCCAGATACTCTGTCTTCTTATGGATTTTGGCTATGAATGCTTTATTAATCATTGCTGTTCTGTCATTTCCATATAACGTTCATTTTCCTTGCCAGAGTAAAAAGAAGCAACATATGAACTGAGCAGCTCTGATTTCTCTTTGTTGTTGGTTATCAGCTTCCCATTCACACCAAGCAATCCAATCCCATATTCTTTATCTCCCAACATAGAAGAAAAAAACCAAAACAACCAATCAACCAACTGCTCACACCCTTTTGTCTGTAGTGTCCTTACCACCCTTAGCTTATCTTAGAGGTAGCATTCCTGAAACAATTTTAATAGTTGCATGCCACATTCTGTTTACATTCTGTTACTTGGCCTTGCCACCATCTTTTGTACATTTCTCTTTTCAATCTAAGTTGGCTGGTGATTGAGCATCCTTATCGGTTTCTTCAGACAAATCTCATTTTTCCTCCTGACTACAACTGTTTCCCTTTTTGTTTTCAGAACTTCATTCTTAAGCATCTTCCATCTCTTCTGGCTAATTTTAGTCAATGGAATCTTACCTAGTTTGCCTCTGAACCCTTTGAAATCTGGTTTCCCAAAGTCTTATGTGCATTTCAGACTATGACTGGATCTTCTCCTCTAACTGAATCCTCTCACTTCATGAGAAAAAGGACACTTCTCCCTCAGAGTTCCCATCATTTCCACTCCAGAAAATGGTTCTTTGCTGTTAGAGAGATTGAGATCCAAAATAGAACTTTTCCTCCATCTTTTGAAGGATGGAACTATCACTAAGGCAAGTCAAGAAGCTATTAAGAACTATGCTTTTTGGTTCAAATCTTGGATGCATCTATGACCTATGTAACCTTGTACAAATCACATAACCTTTCTGGGGGGGTCTCGGTTTTCTCAACCATAAAACAAAGAAGCTGGATTATATGATCTCAAGCATACTTTCATTCACTCAATCTACATATTAATTTATTTCTTGATATAATATATTAATTAATATACTTCCAAAAAAAGACACTTTTTCTTTTTTAACACATGCTATGGAAAATGAAAGCATCCAAACCGGCAAGAAACAAAAGCAATAGGCCCCAGGAGGGCTACATCTGGTTGAATCTCAGTCTGTATTCCTAGATCAAATACCAAAATGCTCTATAATTCTTTAACATTTTAAAGTACCTTTACAACATCAAGTACTAAAGAAGCTATCTGTCTTATAAATATGGCAAAAGCAATAGCCTTGGGACATTTCTACCTTTGGTCCTGGATCTAAAGGATTTGTAGCAAGATGACATAAATGAAAACAAAATTCTTCTGTTTCTTAATATATTGCTTGATTGCATTTCTAAGGTTGAAGAGACAATATATTCACTGGCCTCCCTTTACCTCCTCAGGAAGTTTCAGACAGACCATCAAGGTTTGTAGAACTCAACACCTTCAAACTTGTATTTCAGTTAGAACCATGTGTTTTTCTTATTTTATACACATCTGAAAAACCATTACTGTGTGCTGTTCCTTATTAGAATGTGTTGCTATCTCATTTGGTAACATCCTGTTTCCCCAGCATTCTTATTATCCATATATACTGCCTTAAGGGCAAAGAAATTCCCTCTATCACATTCTCCATATTCCTTATTCACTGCAGATCTTCTCTTCTCAAACTCTTCACTGTTCTCACCAACCAATCACTAAACACTAGGGCTCTGGGATTCAAATAAAAAAGTGAGTCAGTCCTTGCCTTCAAGGAAGTTACAGTCTAAGTTTCCCATTGCAGCCCATCCATCACTGTGCCTTCTAGAAACTGAAGAAATCTCCCCTGAATATTGAATCATTCCCCACATATTTCACCTACCTACTTGATTTCCTTTCATATCACTGAGTGGGGTACACTCTCTGCACCCTCTGTGAAGACTCCTCAGAATGAGAAGGGAAAGAAAGTATCTGAAAGCAGAGATAGAAATTATACAACCTAGGACCCTTCCCCCCGCCTTCCTTTGCTGTCAATCAGCCTTAAGCCCTTCAGGAATTTTAGGAATTTCTCCTCTTCAAGTTGGTATCTGCCAAATAAGGACATGAACTGGTTTCCTGTCTCACCTCCCACCCAATAGGAGACAGTGGCAGGCTTCTTTGTTATCCACCATCGGTTAGATTTCGAGCCAAGACTGAGAGCTCACCTCCCAGCCAATGGGAGAAAGTACACCTGGGGGGTAGGGGGCTTGAATGCGTTAAGGTATAAATTCTTGTTCCATGTTTTGTAAAATGCCTCCTCTCCTTGACCCCCCCCATGGAGAAGACTGCCCTCTTCCTGTGGGGGGAAGAGAATAAAACTTCCTGCTCCTTCCTCAAGATACCTCTGGACTTTTGATTTTTCTTGGGTAGGGGGATTTTTGGGGTCCACATAGCCCACACATCATTTCTTTCAAAATACTCTCATACAGTGTGAGAGCCAAAAAGACCTTACAAACAGACTGATAATACCTTTTCTCACTACCTCATTTCCCCTCTCATGGATCAGAATATTCCTAGGTTCCCAAATGCTGCTTCCAAACCATTATTACAGAAATTCATGATCCCAATTACACTACTAACTAGATATACAGATTTGGGCAGATCATTTAACTGTTCTGGACTTTACTTTTATCATCTGTAAAATGAAGAGGTTGGGGCCTTTATATTTATGAAAGTTATATTCCATTTCTAATTCCATGGCTTATAACATCTTTCTAAAGTCCATGCCATTTGATTATACTATTCTTCCTACCATTACCATTAACAACCTACTCCTCAAAGATACTCTCCCACCTTTATCAATGACTTTCAAAAGGATTCATTATTGCCACATAGAAGAGTAGGGGGAAGGGGAATGAGAGGTGGGGTGATGGAGGGGAGGGCAGGGTGGTGGGGAGGGTTGATGAAAGTGCACACTTCTGTAGGGGTAAAGGGACAGGGACAGGGTAGAGAGTGGAGGGGGGGGGCGGAATAGGAAGAAGGGACATGTAATCAGACTCTCACAATATGCCCACTGTGGAGAGGGTCTGCGTAATTACACATGTTCAGCCTGTATTTGATTGCTTGTCCTTCCAGTGGGGGTGGGTGATGAAGGAGAAAGATAAAGAATCTAGAATTTAAAGTTCTATAATCAAATGTTAAAATATAAATGTATAACAATTATTATTAACTACATCCAACTGGAACTTGAGATACACAGGCACTGTGGTAGGGAGATCCATCCTGCTCTACCGGAAAGTCAGAGGGGTGAGGGGGGAAGACATAGGAGAGAATAGATTGGGGGAGGGGGGATACAATGGGATGGCTGTTTTGGGGCAGTGGGTAGGGGAAAGATGGGGAGAAAATTTGTAACTCAAAATTTCGTGGAAATGAATGATGTAAACTAAAATTAAAAAAAAAAAAGGATTCATTATTTTCTTCTTTCCTTTATCTCTTGTCTTCATTCTCCATGACTCAGCATAGATGTTGAACTTTCTGGTCTCACAGTTCATCAACCTTCTCAACTCCAATGACCTCCATTCTAACTCACCTACAGTGACCTAACCACAGTGTCATACCTTGCATCCAAATATCATTCAAAATTCTACCACTTCTAAGATCTAAACTCTCAAAATCCCTTCTCTTTACTTTTCACTGTTCCTACTCCTTAATTTCTACTGACCCTGATCTTTATACTCTTTTCTTTCATCCTCTTCTCTGAATGAGAAATGCTGTTCCACCTTTCTACTTGTACTCTTTATTTATTCCTACTTTCTCCATTTGAGGACTTCTCTCCATTAATAATTTCCTGGTTCTATTAACCTTCAATTTAATATTCTTTCCTTAACTTTTTTTTTTTTGCTTTTTGGAGGGGGGGAAGGGCAGGGCAATTGGGGTTAAGTGACTTGCCCAAGGTCACGGCTAGTAAGTGTTAAGTGTCCAAGACCAGGATTGAACTCAGGTCCTCCTGACTCCAGGGCCAGTGCTCTACTTACTGCACCACCTAGCCACCCTTTTTCCTTAATTTTTAGAAATTCTGAACTTAAAACCAAATAAAATGAGCATCTTTGTACATATAATAGAGCAGAAAAAGAGGAATGTACATGAAATAGCCAACTTCAATTATATAGACCTGGATTTTCTTTTAAAATTATATAGTGATTACAAATAGATAAATTCCAACATTGTTGGTTTGTGATTTGGCTTTCTTTCTGTTTTCTTCTCTGAGTTTTTAAACAAACGCTTTAATGATCCTGTTTTATTTCTTTTATTTATCTTTCTTTTTGCTTTGGCTATACTATCCCCAATTTCTCTCCCTCATCCCAGCAACCCTCAATTTTTAAAAGAAAAAGAAAAAACAAAAACCTTGTAACAAATATACATAGTCAAGCAAATGCCCATGCTGTCCATGTACAAAAATCCAAAAATTGTGTCTTATTCAGTATCTTGAATCAATCAGCTCCTTAGGAGGAGTGCAAGCAGATCCTCTGCAATCATAGTTGGTCAAAGCACTGAACAGAGTTAAGTCTTTCACAGTTTTCTGCTGTACACTGTTGTGGTTATTGGATCTATCGTTCTCCTGGTTATCTGCTCTGTATTTGATCATACAAAACTTCCTAGGCTTTCCTGAAACCATTTATCATTTTGTCATTTCTTATGGCACAATAATATTCCATTACATTAATATATCATAATTTGTTCAGTCATCACTCAATTAATAGGTACTCCCTTACATTTCACTGAAAGGATTGCTATGCATATTTCTGTATATATGAGTCCTTTCCTTCTTTCTTCAGTTACTCTGGGATAAAGGCCTAGTAGTGGTATTACTGGGTCAAAGAGCATGCATATTTAGTGACTTTTGGAGTATAATTCCAAATTGTTTACCAGAATGACTAGATTGATTCAAAGCTCCAACATCAAGTACATTTATGTGCTTGTCATTTTGGAGCCTCTCTAGTCTGATGGATGAGGTCAGCTTCTTATATATCTTGGATAACAGACCTTCATCATAGAAGTTGTCAGTATGATTTTTTTTTCCAGTTAACTTTCTCAGTTTAACTGTACTGGTTTTGGTTGGTCAAAAATTTTTAAACTGTATGTGATCAATATTGTCCATTTTTTATCCTTTGATTTCTTCAAAAAATTTATTGATTTTATGTTTTTACATATAACCTTCATTTCCAAACATATGCTTCTTCCCTCTCCCCTTTAACCAGAGAGCCATTCCTTATAATGAAGAATTCAAAAGAAAGAGGTAGAGAAACTCGGTTTAGCAGAATTAATCAGCAATATTCAACATGTATAGACCCCAACTCTGCAAGGAAAGGAGAAAGATGCATCTTTTAGGTTCATTTTTCCCTCTCTTCTGAGGCGAAGCTTCTTAATCACAGTTAAATAGCCTTCAATTTCCAATCATAGCCAGGTCCCAATTAGTGAGAATAATTAATAATGAATTCCTGTGGAAACTGGATTCACACTGAACATTTTCACTGGGCTGGAACTAACGACCATATTTTACTTAGATTATCACCTCAAATAGGGCAACCACTTCACTAGAGTTATTATTCGCAGTAATCAGGCCCTGGTATAAATTGCTGTAGCCACTATATATATATAGAGAGAGAGAGAAATAGATAGATAGATAGATAGATAGATAGATAGATAGATATAGATAGATAGATATAGATATATATAGATATATAGATATAGTTTTCCCAGTTCTACATACTTTACATCAATTCATAAGTTTTTTTTTTATGCTGCTTCTTTTCTGAGGGAAAAAAAGTTCCTTAAAAAATAGAAAACTCTTTTATAAAAGTCACAAGGTTCAGAAACACACTGATTTCCTTAGTTTTATTATAAAACTGATTTTTTTTTCTGCTTTCAAATCTCTGCCTGCTCATAAATTGGCAGAAACTGAAAAATTTTAAGTTATGCAATTGTATAGATGGAAGAGACAGATAAACAAAAAAGTTTCTAAGTCAACTGAACAAATCACTAGTAAATTTTCATGATTTTATATGCATTGTTTCTTGTAATATTACATTACATTCAGGTCCAATTTAGCCATGCTCCAAACAATAGTCATATACTTTGTTCCTGCTTCTTTGCTACTACAAAAAGTGGAACTACAAATATTTCGGTTTATATATGATATACTCTATCAAATACCCCCTTGGTGATGTGCTTTGTAGGGGGATTTCAAGGTTAAAAAGCACAATTTAGACATTTTCTTAATGTAATTTCAACTTACTTTCCAGAAAATACCTTCATTTCTTGAATAGCAAATCTGCCTTTCTATTGTTTCTTTACTTCTTTTTGCCAATACACTATGGTTTTATGTATTTTTTAAAATGGAAAAATAAAATAAACCTTTCATTCAAACCTGTCATCCCTTTTAAGCTACCCTCAATTCATCTCCTTCACTGACAACTAAATTACATTGCAGGTTTTTGGGCTTATCTGTGAAGGCCCCATAATCTGGCTACCGACCCCCAACTGTAATGCACTATTTCTCTTGAGATTCTTGACCTTTTGTTCCTTCAGATGAATTTCATCATTATTTTTCTACTGTTATGGAGTAGTTCTTTGGTACTTTGATTTGCATGGCACTGAACAAGTAAACTGATTTAGGTAATACTGTCATTTTTACTATATTGGCTTTGCTTGCCCATCAGTAATTAATATTTCTCCATTATTTAGGTCTGTTTTTATTAAGAGTTTTGTAGCTGTAGTCATATAGTTCCTCTGTGTGTCTTGGTAGGTAGACTCCAATGTATCAAAATTATAATAAAACAGCTACTTCTAAATGTCTTCAATGACTTCAGTCACCTAAGAATGGCTTTTTCCTTAGGGCTCATTTTCCCTGGCCCTAAAGTAGCTTCTGACACTACTAACTCAGGCTTGAACCCTAGGCTGTCACCCTCAGTTCCTCATTCTATCTCTTCATCTTCCTTCCCCCCCATACCCAGTCTGCTGCCAAGGCCTGCTGAGTTTATCTTCCTAACATCTCTTATACTTTTCTTTCTCTAATACTGCCACCACTCCTCATCCTTCATGCCTGGAATCTATTGCAAAAGATCCTGCCTCAAGTTTTTCTCCATTTAGCTGTCCAAGTGACATTCCTAAAGTGCAGGTCTGACATGTTATTATCTTTCCTCAAACCTCCACTCAATAAACTCCATTGGTTTTTCATTATATCAAGGATCAAATATGAAATGCTCTGTTTGGTGTTCAAAGACCTTCATAACCTGGCTCCTTCCTCTCTTCCAGTCTTCTTTCCATCTCCTATATCCATGCATTTTCACTGGCTGCTCCCCATGACTGAAATTCTGTCCCTCTTCATTGCCACCTCTTGGTTTCCATCAAATCCCCAGCTAAAATCTTACCTTTTACAAGAATCTTATCTGGATTCCCCTTGGCCAATTCACCCTGTATCTATCTTATTTATATACAGCCGCTTGCATTTTATCTGCCTATGATACTGTGACACAAGACTGTGAACAACTTGAGAGACAAGGTTCTCTTCACCTTTCTTTGTGTCCCCAGCACTTAACACATAGGAGGTGCTTAATAAAAGACTGTTAACTCACCATTCCTGTTTTCCCGTGTGTGTGCTCCTGCTCTTCTCCCTGGAGTACTCTTTTCTTATTCATATCTGTTTGCTCAAGTTCCACTGACCTTTCCTAGCATGATGCCAAGGCTATCTCCTGAAGTTTTATTTCTAATTCTTTCAGTACAGCCCTTTCCTAAATATTCCCTCTTCCCCATAGCACTTTGTTTATGCTTATGTTATGTTACTTAATATATTTTGCCTTGCCTTAGAGTTATTCATGAAACTGTCTTATCTCCCTACCAGACTGGAAGCCGGCCTTCTTTATCTCTGTATTTGCGAGAGAATCTAATACTTGGTAAATATTTCTTGAATGAATGAAACGGTAAGGGGTGCCACACAAAAGTACCCTCTTTCAGATATAATAATTTCTATGAATTTATGTTGTTGTTCAGTCATTTTCAGTTCACTCATTTCTTCATGACCCCATTTGGGATTTTCTTAGCAAAGATACTGGAATGTTTGCCATTTCCATCTCTAGCTCATTTTACATGTATAAATGTATACAGAAGTTCACAAACTAATGTGGCCTACCATACCCTTTTCAATAAAAAAAATTTACTCAGTATTCCCCAGAAAATCTACTTTCTTTAACCCTTTAATGGCTTTTTCTAAAATTTGCATCACCCGAGGCTATTATGGCCCTCCAGGATTGTTCCACCACACCCCAAGGGGTGGTATCACCCACTTTGGGAACCTACAAATACCAAAATAATTTATACACCACAAAATTTTTCAGCAATTCTTGCATATGGTTAAGTCAAGCAGCTGTGGATAAAACACTTATCTAAAGAGTTTATCCAACATTTTTTTTAAATGTAATAATACAAAACTTTTCCGAGGGAGAAAAGTTCCTCAAAAAATGGAAATCTTTTTTGTAACGGTCACAAGGCCCAGAAACACACATTTCCTTAGTTTTACTATAAAGCTGACTTTTTTCTGTTTTCAAATTTTTGCCTACTCATAAATTGTCAGAAACTGAAAAATTTTTAATTGTTTCTTTAACTTTTATTTATTTTAGTTTACATCATTCATTTCCACGAGATTTTGAGTTACAAATTTTCTCCCCATCTTTCCCCTACCCACCACCCCAAAACAGCCATCCCATTGTATAACCCCTCCCCCAATCTATTCTTTCCTATGTCTGCCCCCATCACCCCTCTGACTTTCCAGTAGGGCAGGATGGATCCCCCTACCACAGTGCCTGTGTATCTTAAGTCCCAGCTGGATGTAGTTAATAATAATAATAGAGTGTGTGTGTGTGTGTGTGTGTGTGTGTGTGTGTGTGTATTTTTAACATTTGATTATAGAACTTTAAATTCTAGATTCTTTCTCTTCCTCCCTTGTCACCCACCCTCACTGGAAGGACAAGCAATTAAATACAGGCTGTACCTGTGTAATTACTCAGAACCTCTCCACAGTGGGCATATTATGAGACTGATTTTATGTCCCTCCTTCCTATCCTGCCCCCCACCCTGTTCTATTCTCTACCCTGTCCCTGTCCCTTTACAGATGTGTGTTCTTCCATCAACCCTCCCCCCCCCACCTTCCCCTCCCCTCCATCATCCCACCTCTCATCTTCATCCCCCCTACTCTCCTGTGTGGCAAGATACCCAGTTTAGAGTTTATGTCACTCCTTCCCTAAGCCAAGTTCAGTGAGAGAAGGTTGACTCCCTTTTGCCTTCTTGTTCTCCCTCTCCATTGAAACAATTATCCTTTGCCTCTTCTATGAGATGATTAACCCCATTCTGTCTCTCCCTGTCTCCTCTCATTCTAATCCTCTCTCACCTCAGGATTTCACCTTTTAGAATATTGTCCCTTCCTATTCAACTGATCTTGTGCCCTCTATGTATTCATATATACACATACTCAAATATGTGTTTGTATGCATATATAAACCCTCCTATATAAATATATCTGTATGTATATGTATATATACATTTGCATTCTCTTCACCTATCCTCATACTGAGAAAAGTTTCATCAGTTACAGTTGTTCCTTTTCCATGTTGGCATGTAAATAGTTCAACCTTGATAAGTTCCTTATGATTTCTTTTCCACGTTTACCTTCTCATACTTCTTGTGTTGGAGTGTCAAATTTTCTTTTCAGTTCTGGTTTTTTCAGCAAGAATGTTTGAAAAGTCCTCCACCTCACTGAATGACCACATTTTCCCCTGCAACACTCTATACTTAATTTTGTTGGGTAGGTGATTCTTGGTTTTAATCCTAGCTCCCTTGATCTCCGGAATATCATATTCCAGGCCCTTCAATCCCTTAATGTAGAAGCTGCTAGATCCTGGGTTATCTTAATTGTGTTTCCAAAA
>CM053584.1:49310738-49332155 GCA_028627135.1 Pseudochirops cupreus | reverse complement strand
AGGCTTCAGGCCAGGCTGGTTTCGGTTCGCAGTGCTGATATGGTTCCTCTTAGCCGAGCTGACTTTAGTGGGAAGTATCTTTGTGTGCGTTTTGGAGTTCCAGGATTGGTTTAGAGTCCTATTTTATGGGTATTTTGGGGTGGCTATGTGAGAGCTGCGATGTGTTGCTGCTTCTACGCCGCCATCTTGGCTCCGCCCCATCTTATGTTGATTCTTAATAAGCATGATTTTTTAGTGTGAATATTTTTAATCGGTCTTCTCCACATATTGTTCCGTCTATCATCCCTCCTTATCTTCAGTCACTCCCTTTTTATTGGCAGTTTTCCTACTCACTACAAACCTTACCAGTTCTCCCTTATTGTCAAAAAAAAAAGAAGCCTCGTTTAATCCATCTGTCCTGACTAGCTATTTTCTGTATCTACTTCTCCTCCCTTTTCTTCTCATTCTCTTCCTAATTCTTTGTAGTCCAGCTTCTGACCTCATCATTCAACCAAACCATTCTCTTGAAATTACTAATGATCTTCTTGCTGTTCCTCAAACCTAACTCCCCATCTCCTTAATTTCAGGCATTTTCACTATCTTTCTGCCATGTCTGCAGCTCTCTTCCTCAGATCTTCACCTCCTGGCTTCCTTGACGTCTCAACTAAAGTTGGACCTTCTTCAAAAACCTTTTCCTAGTGTTCCTTAATCTTATTGCTGTCTCCCTGAGACTGCCCTCAGCTTATCCTGCATAGATTGAGGTTGTACCTAGTTGTTTGCGTTTTGTCTCTCTTATCCGAATGTGTGCTCCTTGAGGGGAGGGAGGGACAGCTTTTTTTTTTTTTTTTTTTTTACCTTTCTTCGTACCCTCTGCTCTTAGTAAAGTGCCTGGTACATAGTAGGCTCTTAATAAATGCCTTTTGTTTAACTTGACCTAACCTTAACCTCTGTGTGTTAGTCAAAGCCTTTCATGTCATAGCAGCCTCCAGTCTTCTTACACCTCACTCCCTTCTACCCCTGGCCTCCTTGCTCCTCCACGAACATGATACTCCCTCCGCTCCAGGCATTTTCTCTGGCTTCCCACCCGTGCCTAAGATCGCTTTCCCTTCTCATCTCTACTTACTGACTTTCTTAGTTTCCTTTAAGTCCCAACTCAAATCCCAGCTTCTACAGGAAGTCATTCCCAACCCCTCTCAATTCTGCTGCCTTCTCTCTCTTAAGTATTTCCTGTTTCTCCTGCATACAGCTTGTTCCTGCATATTTGTTTTTTTGTTGTCTCTTCCATTAGCTTGTGACCTCGTAGAGGGCCGGAACGGTTGTTTTTTGGTTTTTTTTAACCTCTTTTTTGTATCCGTAGTTAATACAGTGACTGGCACATAGTAAGTTACCTAATAAATGTTTATTGACTGACACTAAATTCTGGGGACTGGTCTGGTTTGGCGACTGTACACTGACATATATCTGTGATTTATGACTCTCGCCTAGATGATTCTTTTTTAAACAGTTACCTCTCCACATTTCACTTCCTATTTTTTTTTACTAAGTAAAAAGTAGGGTGAAAGCAAAATCTGTTTAATGATGTGACATCCTTGTTGGGAAGACAAAGAAATGGGGGAAATTTTATCAGTCCAGTAGTACCATTTTGTCTCCAAAATCACTGTTGTCAATAGAAAAAATAGAGAAAGATTCTCTGCCAGTATTGTAGATTCTAACTATAGAGAAAACATATTCTAAAAATCCACCAAGTCATTTGTTTTTGATTTGCTACTCAAAAAGGAGGGGGTGGGACAGATTATTGAAGCAGTTACCTAGATGAAAAAGGTTCTGTTACTTTACAGCTTCTGAGAGTTAGCCATTTGAAAAGCAACTTGGTATAATGCAAAGAGGGCTGGTCTTATACTTAAAACCCAGGTTTAGTTCTGGCTCTGACATTTACTGGCTTCTGTAAATTGAGGATGTCATTACAGTACTTGGCTCATTTGGTTGTGAGGAAATCACTGTGTTGTTCTTCGCACTATCATCACTTAGCCTGGCTCCTTTACTGTCTGAATTGTTTTCTCCCATGTTAAAATATCTCTTTAAAGATAATTTTTAAATTTAAACTTTAAACTTTTAATTTTCAATCTTCATAAAATAGAGGGAGAATGTATGTGGAATGCTTTCACAGCTAAATGAAGCAAATGTTATGATCCACTTTTTTATCTGGTCTCCCTTAGTCTTGTGGTTAATAGCTAATACTGAAGTCATCTTGCTTGGACTAGTGCTGTTCTCTCCTAATCAACCTTGCTTTCATTCTCTCCCTGCCTCTTCTAATCTGTCCTATATTCTACAGTCTTCTCTCTCTGAAATTCCTCAGAGGTTTTAGACTAGAGATTTAAATAGTAAGCCAGGATTCATTCAGGAAATTCATTCATTCATTCAGGAAATATTTATTGAGATACAGTGCTTTGTGGAACAATGTACTAAGTGCTGAGAGAGATTTAAAAAGTTAAATAAGATACAGTCCTTCATTTTGTGGAAGAAGGACATCACAATGAATTACCATGTATTTATGTAAGTAATTACTTCAAGTAAAATAATGTGAAAATTGACTTCTGCTATAAAGTAAGACACATTTGGGCATTTTTAAGGAGGAGGAAGTTCAAACTAGTTAATGGTCCCTGGTTGAATTCCGGGAACCTAACAGAAGATTTTGGGAAAATAAAGACAACTACTGTCCATTTATCCCATAAATAATAAATATCTGTTATTGATTTAGTTCCTTAAGGTTTGCAAAGGGCTTTTCATAGTTGACTCATTTAAATCTTAAAAAAACCTTGTGGGATAAGTACCTAGAGGGGTTACCCCACTTTTACAGATGAAAAGACTGAGGTTCAGCTTGGTTAAGTGAGCTGTCCATGGTTACGTAACTTGTCACGTGTAAGAAGCAATTATTTTAATATACATTTTTGTGTGACTAAGTCTGGCCATCTATTCAAGTTTAATATTTATTGAATCCCTGTTCTTTGAAAGACACTGTACTAAAAGCTGTGGAAGATACAGCAATGAACATAACATGATTCCTGACCTCAAGGGCCTTAGAGTTTTGTATATTTGGGGAACCCGTTATTCCCTAATGGTGTAGATATTGTCCAAAAAGTGACCTGTTAAAATCTAATCCCTCTGTGATTCAAGCAACTTTAGTTTCTAGATTTAAATTTTTGAATAGGTTAGAGACTTTTATCTTCACTAAACTTTACTCATTCTTTAGAATCCCTTTCTTTCTGTTCACTTTTAGAGGCAGCTAGATGCTACCATGGATAGAGCATTGGGCCCATAGTCAGAAATACCTGAGTTCAGATGTAGCTAGTTCCTATTAGCAATGTGAATCTGGGCATCACTATAACCTCTGTCTACCTCCGTTTCCAAAACCGTAAAATGGGAATAACACCACCACCTACATCTCAGGGTTGTTGTTGGGATCAAATGAGATGACATTTGTAAAGCGTTTGGCATAGTGCCTGGCACATTGTAGACACTATATAAATGCTTATTTCTTTCCCTCCCCTTCTCTTATCTTTACATAGAAAGTCAAAATGTGTCAAACTTCCCTTTTAGTCTCAAGATTTTAGACCTTTTAACCTCGAGATTTGTTTTTGCATTTAAGTTTTCATGAGAATCAAATATTTGTTAACGATTTTATTTGGCTAGAGTCTAGCCAAATGAATGTCCAGCCGTTAGATATTGAAATTTGGAATTGTCTGAGGTAAAAATGTATCAGAAGATTTTCATCCTCTCATTTTTATCCTTTCTGTAATTTTAAGAAGAAAAAGGATGGTAAAGCAGCAGAAAACAGTCTAATTATACTTGCCCTCTTTGTTTTCTGTCTCACTTTTAAAGTGAAGGATCTGACCTCTGTGTAAGTATCATCACGGTTTTTCATCATAAATTATTTTACAAAGTGAACTATGAACAAGGGGAAAAAACTTAGTGTGAGTTTTTTGGGTTTTCTTAATTTAAGAAGTGTCTTCAAATTTTCTTACATTGTATTTTCAGAAGTTAAATCATGCCAGCCCTCTCCTGAAGGGATTTAGTAATTTATTTTTAATAATGAGCTGTAGAAACCTCTTTATTCTGTTGGCTTGAATTCATCTATTTTAACAGCATATGGCATGTTTCACTTTCCCAGTGGTTTGTACCCCATTAAATCTCTCTGTGTGTCTCTGGTCACTTTAATGTCACTAGCTCAGCTGTTTCTTTGAAGTACTGCCCATTAGCCTGAAAAGAAATATAGGAAGAAATTGTAAGTATATATAGAGGGGGAGAAATTAAAGCAAAAAGTAGCAGGTTGATTTCTGTGATATGAAGAATTATGGAACTGTGACAATGGATTATATACTAGAGAAGTCCTTTATTTAAGAAAAAAATCCTATAAGTGGTGTTACAGTGATAACATTGATGACTCAACTTTTCTCATCCTTACATACATATTAAATCTCACTTGTGAAAATAATTATTCTTTTATAAATTAATAAGTGCATTTGCAGACTTGGCACTGTGTGAGTGAAGGACTCGGCAGCAGTCCTTTTGGATGGTAGGAAGTTGATGGAGTATTGTACTGTATGTGCAAGTGAATAGCCTTATGTCCCTAACTGATCATGGACACTCAGCATCCTCTTGGGTGCCTGATACGGATGGGAATAGTTTAATTTAAAAACAAAACAGCAGCTACAAAGCCAGGGAGTGGTCGTCCCTGCGTCTCGTTTTGAAGATGGGACATCAACTCAACTGAGGCCTGTGAGTTCTCTTTTCTGGGTTCATCATTACATATTCTTTAGTCCTGAGTGGGGTAAAGGGTACAATAACATACTGATTATTTCAGATTCAGGTTTTTTCCTAAACTTTGCTATTATAAAACACTCACTTTTAATAGAAAATGTGGTCGTTTTTAGTGGATGCTTGAAAGAAATGCGTAGAAAAGGGGAGTTAGTATATATTATTGTGCAGTTAGAAGTAGTGATGTGTCTCATTATCATCACTGTATTTAACCCAGAGAGAATAAGCTCTTTAAAATCAAATTTCTTCATGAAGAACATGGTTACCTCTCTAACAGATGGCACTTTCTAATTTTCCACAGGTAACACTAATTGTTGCCCTTCCTAGATTTTGAGCAATTGTTGAACTATCAGAAAATACTTGGCTTTATTTTCGATTTGTCAGGGAAGGGGATGGGATTTATTATTGGGAGTGGGGGACAAATTTTCTTTTAAAAAGATACTATAATTGGCATTTCATTCACTCAGTATTTAAACTTTTTTTAACCAATCTGAGACCATTTCAATCTTTTCCCATTGCCAGCTGTGTATGTTGCTATGGGAACTCAGTAGGGTCTGTGTGTGATTACTGTGCTAAGGACCACACCTGGCTTATTTGCATTCAATTTAAGTTGGGGGAAATTCAAAAGAAGAAAAAGAGAGTGTAGATTTGTCAGTGGGCAGCCAGAAAGGGCTTGTCATTTTGTAACCATCACAGGAGACTAAGAAGGAAAGAAGGGTGATGGCTTTCTGAGCATTTGTGATGTATTTACTGAAATTTAAATTATGATGCAGTTTTATATGCTTATTTGTTGTAATACAGTATTACTATTTCCCAGTAAATCTCATATCTCTTAAATGTTTAAAGGATACTAAATGTATACTGACTAGATTTTTTTTTAAAGTTTAAGTCTCTTGTGTGGCATAATATTAATTTATGGAAGTGTGATTATGAGCTCATTAGAAGTAAGGCAGAATTTTCCTTTAGTCTTTACTTTCCAACAATCCTAGCCATTATGACCCCGTTCTTTTATAATAACCAACATTTTCTTTCTAAGAAGGTATTCAAACAATTTCTATGAATTTTTTTCCATTTGAAAGTCATTAGCAGACGCTAAGTGGTTATTGAGGCTGTTATAACATAAAATTATATGTGCCCTTTGTATAAGCTTTAAGTGTACTTACATAAAATAAGGATAGATTTAAAGCAATTTAATTTATAAGAAACAATTTTATCAGTTATCTGTGTGTTCTCATAACCTTAATTTTATATTTATGATTCAAAAAATGATATAATGCATACTGTCCAAAAAGCAAACTTAAAATTTAAAGATAGAATTTTAAAGTAATTTTCAGATTAATTTTTGCAGCTGCAGCATAAAAGCAATTGTTATTTTCTTATTTGCTAATAAACTCATTGAAAAAAGACTTATTAAATCAATTGGAAGCAAGCCATTTTTAATTCAACAGGTTAATAGGGGTATTAGGCAGTTGTTTTTTTGCTAAGCTATATTTAGTCATTATCTAAGGCAATAGACATTTAAATTTGTTTTATGTCACCAAAATAGTAATTTATTTGTTTGAACAGCTTACTATGTGCAGATTGTTTTGTGAGATAAAGAAGAAAAAAGCAGCTCCATTTTCACTGAACTGATGATGGTCTAGGATGCTTTTCTTCAACATACATTTTGACAATAAGCAAATCTGTTTAAGTGCTTTAAACTTTTGGTCACTCTGAAAATGATGTCCAGCTAGATCAACGTGAGAAATTTAAAATAATGCTAAAGATCTTATATTTAAAAACAAAAAAGCCCTTTTATATATATTGTTTTATTTGATGTATATAGTTAGATATGTATGTGGGGCAGTAGTTATATTCCTGTTAGTAAACTGAGACACAAAGAAATCGAGTGACGTGTCAGATTTCTCACAGAGGCAAAGCCAGGACTTTAGAACCAAAGTCTCTTATTATTATGTCACCTTTCCTTAAAATATTGTCATACAACTGTCTCAGTTTTTACCCTCTTTTCTTATTATTTGTAGATTGGGGAAGAAAATAGGTTTTCCTGCATTTCTAACTCCCAAACTATTTTTCTCAATAAACCTAAACATCCTCTTTCATCAGTGGTGGAAAGAGCCTTAGATGTAGCATCAAGGAATGTGGGTATAAATACTGACTCTGCTTACTACTTAAAAGTTCCTTTACCTCCCCAAGCCTTAATGTCCTGATCTGTAAAATGAGGGCATTGGATTCAATTATATTTAAAGGCTCTTCCAGCTTTAAATTCTATGACCCTATGAACATGTTTTTCTCTAACTCACTGATGTGACTTCATTTAAAAAGAAATATATTTCTTGATATCTTCACCATTATCCTTGAAGTTTATTACTTGTTATTAATTTAAATTAAATGGGTAATTGTTGGTTGCTCCAGTAATATCCAACCATTCTTAGAAGTTATATTTTTATTGGCACCCAGATTAATCTCTAGTAAAGCTGCTGTTACCTTGTGACTAATTTGTGAAATTTTTCTTAAAATACTCCACAAATATGTTAATTAGAAATTATAGTCCTTATTCTCCCATTGTGATTAGAGACCATTTTCTTGGCCAACTTCTATCAAATTGTATAGAATGTCTATGGTACATTTATGGGAAAACATGCCCTAGAGACATTGGAGGAAGTAGTGCCACTAAGTGGAAAAGGTGAAGAAGCAGTGCATTCTGGGCATGGGAGACAGGACAGCTAGTGTAAAGGCACAGGTGTCAGATGACAAATTCCAGTATGGCTTGACTATCAAGTACATGTAGGAGAGAAAAGTGTGTAAAGACTGGAAAGATAGGATGGGAGCAAGTTCTGAAAAATTTTAAACATCAAATGGAGGAATTTATATTTGATTCTTGAGATAGGAGTCACTGGAATTTGCTGAGTTAGGGTGGCAATGTAATCATATGAGCATTTTAGGAAAAGCACTGGCACTTACGTAGAACATGGAGGTTTATTATAGAGAGACCAATTGGAAGACTTTTGCAATAGTACAGATAAGAGATGAAGGCCTGAACTAGGGTGGTAGTTATAAAAATTTGGAGAAAGGGATATGTGTGAGAGATCGCATAGAAATAGAAATGACAAAATTTAACAAGTAGCCAAATATATGGGTTGGGTGACAGTGAAGAATCAGGGGTACTACAGAAGTTGTGAACATAGATGACTAGAAGTATGATGAGATTCTCAATATTATAAAGAAAGTTTGGAAGAGGGGTGAGTATGGGGAGGAGAAAGAGAGTGAGTTCTGTTGAATTTGGGATGGCCATGGAATATCCACTTTAATGTATCCAAGAGGCAAATGGTAATGTGGAACTGAAACTCAGAAGAGAGTAGGGTTGAATATAGTTATGAGAGTCATCTGCATAGTGATGATAAATGGGTGTGATATAGATCCTGACAAAGGTCAATATCGTTAAAATTAAAATTAAAATTAGGATAGAACAAGTATCAAGAAAACCCAGGAGTACCTAGGAGAAGAAGGTGGTTAGCAGTGTCAAATGCTGTAGAAAGAAAAAGAAGTATATCAATTGAGAAAAACTATTCTGTTAGGCAAAGAAGATATCAGTAGTAACTGTGGAGAGAGGAATTTCATTTGAATGATGATGTCAGAAGCCAAAATATAGAGCATTTAGAGAAGAGGAAGTAGACATAACAAATGAATATGACTTTTTCCAAGAAATTTAGCTAATAGAGGTTATAAGATGACAGTAGGGATGGTGGGATTTAGTCAGGGTTTTATTTTTAAGGTTGGGGGAGACTTAGATGTAGTAAGGTAAGTGAAAGAGCCACGAAATTGGGAAACATTGAAAATTAGACTGTTAGGGAAGATAGCTGGATCTATTTGCTGAAGAAGACAAAGGAATAGGATTAAAAGTATGTGCAGAAAGTTGGGGAAGATAGTGGGGTCAGTTTGCTAAAGAAGACAAAAGGGATAGGATCAAGAGAGTACACGCAGAAGGTTCTGCCTTGGGGAGGAAGTATGGTCACCTCTCCATCAAACACTGGAGTAAAACAACAAATAGGAAAGATGAAGGCAATGCATTGTAAGATGAAGAGGCCCTCCCCCCCACCAAAAAAAAGTTTGTTGTAAATGGCTTCAGTTTTCTCAATAAATATAAAATTAAGGATTTTATTTTAAAGGGAAAGCTGACAATGTATTTAAAAAGAAAGGAACAAAATTTGAAAATGTCTCTGTGAGGAGTGAGATAGAAACTCAATTAGGGAAAAGTAAAAGAGTTACTTTGCTTTAGTGAGGGCCCATAAACTTGTAATGAACATATTAAATAAGCACAGTTGATTACTTCCTCTATTTTGTTCAGGAGCAAAAGAGGTCAATGATAGGAATAATACAGGTTTGATTATTTGGCATTACCTGAATAGCAGTAGAATAAGGGAACAAGGATTAGAAAATAAAGGACAGTGTAGAGTTGAACAGTTGAAGGGGTCAGTATTGGGAAAAATGTAACAGATCTGGGGAAATAACCTTATAAAGTACTGAGTGGTAGAGAGATTAGAAATCATGAGTTCAGCAAATAGGTTTAAGAAGAACTTGGCATAGTAAGAAATTAAATGAAGAGTTATCAGACAAAGGGATTTCAGAGTTCTTGATCATGGAAGTGGGACTTTTGTGAGAGGTGGTGAAATCAGGAGTGTTGCCATCCATGTACTTAAAACGGAGTGAAGGGGTAGGTTGTGAGAACGGAGTAGAATGAAGAGCAGGATGGTTAGAGTAATAGGGTATTTGAAGAAGTATCTGTATGTATATTGAAGTTCCGTAGTGCAGGACCACTGTTGGATTGAAGAGAGACTGTGATCCCTGCACTGAATTTATTGAAGGAAAAAACAGGTCTTGTGGGGCTCAGTAGACAAAGGTTACCAGGATCTGGATTAGGTGATAAATTTAGAACTTCAGAGAAGTAGAGGGTTGTATAGTCACAATAGAGAAGAGGAACCAAGGAATATGCTGTCCTCTTATTGATGGAAAAAACATTAAAGATGATTTATTACCATCTGTTTTGCTGTTGTATTATTCCTGAAGATTGCTGGACCTTTTTATAAAAAACAAATTTATTTTTTATTCTGAACTTAAAATACTTTAAAAAGAGCATTTAGTCCATAAACAGCAGAACACACAGGCGTGCACGTACACACACACACACACACATACACACACACACACACACACACACACACAGATACTGTATGAAACATGCATCTCCTTTTCACACTGCTTGGTCGGGTTTTTTTAGGTATATAATAAATTTTGTACATTATATAGACAGTTAAAATATTATAATGGCTCTTCTTTTTTTGTCATCTACTGCTAACCCCTCAACTCCCCACATTCTCTTTCCCTCATATACTGAGAGAGAAAAAACCTCTCATAACAAAGGAGCGTAATCAAGCAAAACAAATCACCACAGTGCCTGTATCCAAAAATATAACCTCTGTCCCTTGTGTTCTTCACCTAAGAGATCGGCAGCATTCTTCCTCTGTGTCTTTCTGAGACATGGTTGGTCATTGCTTTACTCAGAGCTCTCAAGTCTTTTTAAAGGACAGTGTTGTCCTTGTCCGTATTGTTCTCCTGGTTCTGTTTGCTTCATTGGTTTGTACTTAACCCGGGTTCTCTGAGATTGTTCATTATTACTCACGGCTTTCTTACGGTACAATACTGTTCCATTATATTCGTACATTATAACTTGGTCAATCACTCACACCATCACCCCACCTCACTTCTTAGTTTTTGGTTCTTCTCTGCACCCCTCCCCCTTGCCTGTCGTTTACTCCATTCTGTGCATTTTTCAAAGACACTTTACTTCAATGCCCCCTCTCTTTTTTTGCATTAATATTTCCAACCTCCCCATTTTCACCAAGTAAAAAATCAAGAGAAAGAAAAGCTTGTCAAAAATAAGCACACTCCAGCAGAATGAATCCACACAGTTGCCGTATCCATAAATGTGTGTCTCGTTCCATTCCTTGACACCCTCACTTCTCTGCTAGGACATCGGTGATATTTTTTCATAGGTCATTTGAAGGCATGGTTGATAGTTGCATTGATTTTAAGTCTTTCACACTTCTTTACAACATACTGTACATTCGTAGAATGTATTATACAATTGTTATTTCTTTACAATGTTATCTTTGTATAAATTGCTCTGGTTCTGTTCACTTTCCTCTCAGTTTTTGCACTACTCAAGGTTCTCTAAGGTTGTCTCTTTCCTTATTTCTTATGGTGCCATTATGTTCCATTTCATTCTTACATGACAATTTGTTCTGCTGTTCTACAACCGCTGCACACCCTTGGATTCTATTTCCTCATACAGATGTGCACACACACCACACCACCTTGCCCTTCTTTAGGATCTGGAAACTTGTTTTGCATATGACTATTCCTGGTGTTATCCCTTCCCTCTCTCTCACACCATCATCCCTCCTCACCTTTTTTCCTTATTGAGTCAGATGTATTTCTATACCATTTGTGTGTATGTGTGCACACACATATATTCATCAGATGCTACTTTGTCCATTCTCAGAATATTTCTTTTAAAAGCATAATATAAAATATATAAAGGAGACCCTATTGAAATAAAGATGTAATTTTTTTTCCCATCTAAGGTAATGGACCCTTAGAAATCTATCCATGAGCCCCTGGTTAAGAACCTCTGACATATTTGTGGGTATATTTGCTTTCCTATAGAATATAAACTCCTTGAGGGCAAGGACTGTTTCATTTCTGTCTTTGTATTCCCCAAAACTTAGCATAATTCCTGGCATAGAATAGATACTTAATAAATGCTCATCAATTAATTGAAAGAAAAAGGCTTGTCCTGTTTTTCTTTGAGAGAAAATTTTATGTCCTTAAAAATCTTCCAAGTAGAGTGAGTGCTAATGTTTTTCTCCTATAGATTCTCAAGTTTCTATTTTTCAGAAAATCTTTTAAGTTATTACTGGTCATTGTAAGTTAGGGCCTTTCAAAGCGAATTTGTAAAAAAGACTGCTCCAACATGTAGGTTAACGTTTTTTATAAGCCTTTAAATTTTTCGTGATTTTTCATGCTAACCACTCATTTTCTTGTATTAATGTTTTTTTGGAAAGAATTGAGATTCCAGTATGAGACTAAGGCAAACATTGGTAGATATTGCTTATAGTTGTTGTTTTTTTTAAATTGATATTAAGTCTGATTTGGAATACTTTCATGGAACAACCATGGCTAATTCTGTCTTGTAAAAATCTTCCTTATTTTAGGTGGTGGGTCCTGTTATGTATGTATTGATAGAGACTTAAAAAACAACAACAACCTAGATTTTGATTGATGGGCTTTTTTTGTTTTTACCAAGCCTAAATTTCCTTTTCTATCCATCCTCTTCAACGCTTACAAAAAGTCAACTCTTATAACAAAGAATTTTGGAGAGAAACAAATAAAGAAAAAGAAGAAGAAGAGAAAATAAATTAGCAATCAAGCCAATACTGCATTTGAAAAAAAAATCTGACATCATCTGTAACCATTGATTTCTTACCTCTTCAAAGAAATTGGAACAGGTGTCTTCTCTGGGGCTAAACTTGTTTTTGATAATTTTGTAGCATTCATTTTTGATTTTTTTTTTGTAGTACCTGTTCTTTACATTTTCCTATCAAATAGCTTGCGGTGATTTTTTTCAAGAAATCATTCATTATAAAAAACACTTTTTTTGTGGTTTAACGTGTTGCCTTAAATTTGACCAATCCACTAAAAATAGTTTTTGTTGTTCTTTTGTTTTTAGGCAGTGGTTCTCAACCTGTGGGTCACGACCCCTTTGGGGGTTGAATGACCCTTTCACAGGGGTCATAGGGGTCCCCTAAGACCATCGGAAAACACGTTTCCGATGGTCTTAGGAACCGAGACACTGCTCCTCTATCCTTCTCCAGGCGGGTCCACCCACATGCAGATACTCCCACGTACGAGTATTAAAGGGTCACGGCATTACAAAGGTTGAGAACCACTGTTTTTAGGTATTATAATAATGGTGTGCATTTATTTAATGCTTAATATTTATGAAGCATTTGTACCTACAATATTTAATTAAATCAGCATTACAGTTTTATTTCATTTGATGATGTCTTCGGTATTAATTGTGCAGTGTCTTATTTTGATTTGGTTAAAAAGCTAGTAGATAGTCCTTTGGAAACTATTTTAGTGTTGGGAATAAATCTGTTCAATTAAAAGAAGATGGAAGTCCAAGTCATGTGACAGAAATAACTTATGCGTTCTAAATTGATTGTTTCTGTGGAAAAAAGAGAGTTTATTAAAGTTTTCAAGTTTATTAAAACTCTGTTAGCAAACTTTTACTGAGAGTCTGTTATGTGCAAGATATTTTATATTATCGATACTTTATTTCAGGAATGATTAGATTAGTTCCAACAACTATATTACTGTCAAGCAGAAGAACTCTTTTGTTTTACGATCTTACTGGATTATATGAATAGTTTTCAGTTCTTCCTGTTACTACGTGTTTGGGAAATTTTTATTTACGTTCATTTGAAATGCTGAGAGTGTAGACACACCTTTCTGAAAGAAATGCCTTAAAAAGAGTTATTAAACTCTCTTTTTGGTACTAAAGATACTTACCAGGGATATTAAAGAAACTCGCTAGTGTTTTTAATTTGTTGGTAGAGCATCCTGGTTTTTAAAAATGTAGCCACATCTTCAAGTAATTCCTTTTTCTAGAACTGTTATTTTGTTTTAAGTCTGAAAGGACATGGTCAGCCCCTTTATTTGTTAGTGATTTACTCTGAGATTCCATTCTGATTGTGGCTTTTTTTTTCTTTCTCATTCTCAAAGAACTAGAACATGTATTATACCCATGGGGATGATTGCTAATTGCTCCAGTTTTTCTAACTTGGTTAAAACATTATCATCAAATATTTTTTGTGATTCTATTATTAGGGCACTAAAGAAGTCCTGGTTTGGAAAAGCTAAATATGAGGTACTACTTGAAGTTTTCATTTTTATGAAAGTAAGCTGGAAAAGGAATAAGAACTTCCTTAACTAATACTTTTATTAATCAACAGTACGGTTCATTTTAGAATGTATTTTGCCAATTGAGGAGGTTTAGTACTAGCTAATGAGCTATTATTGTTAGAAAACTAGCCTCTAAAACAAGACTTCAAATTCCACTTCAGTCACGTACTGTGGTGTCACCCTAGGCTAATAGTTCCCGTTCGTGGTTTCACAGAAATTCTTAAATGTCAACTTGAAGTAAGTAATTATTTAGTTATACTACAAGATATTTTTCCTCTGTGACAAGTTATGTGTATGTTTGAAGCATTATAGGTTTATTTCTGCAGTGATTTGAAATCATCATGGTCATGCACACAGTGATTTTGGTTTTTATGCTACTGTTACATCAAACTCTTGACTGCTTTTGATGAAGCACAGTATGTTTTTGCAATTTCTCAACCTGTTATCAAATTGTTTCCAAAATGCCACAAAGATTCACCATGGAGGAGCAAACCCAATACAAATGGTCAGATGCTTGGGCATCCCCTCATTTGCATGCTATACATTATGCCGCTAGAGTAACTTCCTCATTTCCTTCAATTCCCTTCATGAACTGTGTAATCACATGATCAAGATAATATTTATATTCTTGCAGTCCAAATGTCAGACCATCTGAAAACCTGATGCTATGAATTTGCCTCGCAAGCCATCATGAACCATCACATAACATACTATAGAAATAAACTTTATGTTGTCTCTCATTGCAGTATTAAGACTTTTTCTGATTTAAACTTCTCTGCTTATGTTAGTATTCTATTATCTGGCAGATTTTCAACAAACTGCTTGGCAACACTAGTCAGTTCTATAGAGTTTACATGAGATTGTAGCATATGTGTCATTAGTAGAAGAGAAGAATGTCACATCTGAAGAGATTCTTTATAAAGGTTAGTTTATATATAAACATTGCTTTAAAATGAAGTATGTGCAAGTGAACTTTTAAGTATTCTTATCATTTAATACAGTGCTTTTCATTAGTTGGGGAAAAAAAGTAAATTCTTATATCATTAACTAGCTATTATTTTCATCTACTGGTTAAGTGGCTAAAAATAAGTGAATTTCCATATCAGCAAGAGGGCTTGTAAAAGTCTCCTGCCATTTGCCACTGCATATTTGTATGAGAGGGCATTTAATTCACTTTATTCTTGTTTTAAATTAAAATAAAGAAACTTGATGCAGAACCAGATTTAAGACTAGGTTTGTCTGGTATTGAGCCAAATGTTTCAAGCCTTTGTTGAAATAAAAAAAAACAAAAACCCAGCAACTTAAGTTTGTATGTTTATCATATTAAATATCTTAAAAGTTGTGATTCATTTAATTAAAGTGTTATTCATATTTAACAAAGTTTGTAAAATAAAGAAATTTAATATGCTGTGGAGTTTAACAAAGGTATTGGTGTGTGACATGCTCATCTTCTGTAGGATGACTGAAAGCATTGCTAGAATAACTAGTAGCAAATAGAATCACATGTAGCTCATCTTCTTTATACATGATTGATTTCTTCCGCTAGTTCTCTATGGTTTGAAAGCTTTTCACTCTACTTAACTTGGAGATTGGGTATTTGGTATGATGATAACCAACTTGTTAGATTTTCTGTTGGATAAATGTTATGTGTGGGTGTTTGTGGGGAGTTCTGTGAGTAATGATGTTCTGGTACCAGTACAACTCTTTTGTTGAGTTGTCAAGGTTAGGGTTTGTGTTTGTAGCATTTGTCATAAATTCACTTATAAGGGATGGTGAGCATCTCTTGTCATTCTAGCCACTTGCCCATGTCTTTTTGGGTAACTGGTAGATGGTACATTTTTGCTACCAGCAGCATTATGTTTCACAGTTTCTAGCCCTTCATGGCTTAATCTGCATTCATTAGGAAAGCATAGCCTGTTTGTAATTTCTTGTGGCAGTAATCTGATGCTAGATTGCTATCATAAAACCCTCCTGTTCTGTAAATCAGTCCTCACAACTAAGCCATTTATTTATTGACTGCTTCTTTGTTGATATGTAGTAAGTTGAATTCATGTGGATTTCACTCCCTTAAGCACCTTTTGAATCCTCTGTTGGACCTTAGACATTTTATAGCTTCTATTCAGAGATAAAGCCATTTTGGTCACACTGAACAAATTCAGTTGCATATTTCCTGTTGTAATTCTTTGCTGGTGCTTTTCAACATGAGATCTCTTTGTTCCAAAAGTCTTTTTGTAAATTTTTATCCTGTTTATTGTATGCTCTAAGAACATCAGTCAATCCTCTTTGAAGAGGAGATGTTAATGTCTCTCATCACTGCTTTGAGGTGATGGCCCTATGTTTTTATTTCAATACTGTCTAGATCTATTGTCCTCCCTTTTACTGAGCTAAAAGACTGATATTGTATAGGTTTTAATTGCTCTAAATGTGTTCTTCATGTTAAGCTTTGACTTCAAAGTACAATTGTTTTTATTTGTAGTCTGGTTTCTGACCTAATTAATTAATGAACATTTATTAAGTACCTTTATTTATTAAGTAGAGAAGGCCCAGTTGATGTTGCCTAACAAATTTTTAGTGGGCCCATTTGGAACAGTGGAGTGATTTTTCTCCACATCGCATGTGCAAATCGTGGCAATGATTCGAGGGCTGAAACTTGGCAGGCTGTAATTGGCAAAATGAAATGAGGGTCGGGGATATGATAAAGGAGGACAGAGTAGAGTTGAATTGGTTCAGTTAGGTGTTGAGGTAGGAAAAAGAGGAGAGTGCTGCTAGTGCAGGGGAGGGAATTGAAGGGGCAAGAAATTGGAGGTCATGGAGCAGACAGGGATGCAGGGGTCGGGAACCTGCATCCTCAAGGCCATATATGGCCTTCTAGGTCTTCAGGTGTGGCCTTTGACTGAGTACAAGTTTTACAGAACAAATCCTTTTATTAAGGGAATTTGTTCTGTGAACTTTGGACTCAGGTCAAAGGGCCTCACTTGAGGTCCTAGAGGGCCATAGGTAGCCTTGAGGCTACAGTTTCCCCAGCCCTGGAAGGGTTTTATGAGGGAAGACCAAGGAGAGATAAAAAGCCAATAGATTATGGTTAGCTAAGGGAATTCCAAAATTCTTGAACATGGAGGGGATGCATTTGTGAAAGATGGCAAGATCAAGAATATGACCATCTTTGAGTGTGGTTGAGGTGGGGTAGAGGACTAGGGTAAGGGAAGTAAGTAGCTTGAGGAACTGAGTGGTTAGGGTAATGAGGCAGCTAGTTGGTACAGTCGATAGAGTTGTGGGGCCTGAAATCAGAAAGACCTGAGTTCAAATCTGGCTTCAGACACTTACTAGTTGTGTGAACCTGAGCAAGTCACTTAATTTCTGTTTGCCTCAGTTTCTCCAACTGTAAAATGAAGATAATAGCACCTACTTCCCAGGGTTGTTGTGAGGATCAGATGAAATAATAATTGGAAAATCCTTATCACACTGCAAGAATATTTATAGCAGCTCTCTTTATGGTGACTAAAAATTAAAAATCAAAGAGATGCCCATCAATTGGAGGAATGACTAAAACAAGTGTCTTGTGGTATACAACTATAATGGAATATTATAGTGCTATAAAAAATGATGAGCAGACGGATTTCAGAAAAACCTGGAAAGACTTAACGTGAAATAATGTATAGTGAAGTGAACAGAACCAGGAGAACATTGTACACAATAACAGCAGTATTGTTCAATGAAGAACTGAAGATGATTTAACTATTCTCAGCAATATAATGATCCAAGATAATCCTAAAGAATTAACAATGAAGTATACTATCCAACTCCAGAGGAAAAGCTGATATTGGTTGAATACACACTGAAGCGTGCCTTTTTTCACTTTAACGTTTTCTTTTATTCAGGTCTTATACAAAATGACTAAAATGGAACTGTTTTACACAATTGCACATTTATAACCTATATGTGATTGCTTAACATCTCAGGGAGGGAGAGGGGAAGGAGAGAAGGAGTGAGGAAGGGGAAGAATATGGAATTCAAAACTTTAAATAACTTTTTTTTATTGAAGAAAATGAAAAGACCCCCAGAATGGCAATAGTCATTGTTACGGTTTGTGGAAAGATAGGCACACTGATACATTGTTGGTGGATCTGTGAAATGATAACCATTTTGGAAAGCATTTTGGAATTATGCAAATAAAGTGGCTAAAATGTTCATACTCTTTGAACTAGACCCTGATGCTGAGTTTATATTGCAAGGAAGCCATTGATTTCGGGGGAAATTACCCATGTGCTCTAAAATATTTATTGCAGCCTTTTTTGTGATAGCTAAGAATTAGAAACAGAGTAGATACCTATTAGTTGGGAATGGCTAAACAAATTGTGGTGCATTAATGTAATGGAATTTTTGCTATGCTGTAAAAAATGATGTGTGATGGATGGCTAGGTGGCAAAGTGAATAGAGCACTGACCCTGAACTCAGGAGGGCCTGAGTTCAAATCCAGCCTCAGGCACTTAACACTTGCAAGCCATGTGACTGTAGGTAAGTCACTTAACACCAATTGCCCAGCCTTCCCCCCCCCCCTCCAAAAAGCAAAAAAAACCCACAAAACCCAAAACAAAATAAATGATGTGTGTGTGTTTAATACAGAGAAGCATGAAAAAAATCTATATGAACTGATACAGAGTGAAGTTAAATGAAAACATTATGCATACTAACTAAAACAATGTCATTGGAAAGGAGAAAGGAGAACAAATACACCAAAAAATCAGTGTAAGTGAAACAAAACTCAAATGAAGGGATATGAGAAGATTACCACCAACCTACCCCATTGTGGAGGTGAGAAGACCATAGGTACTAATCATTGCATCTGTTTCCAGATTTTTTTCAATCATTTGTGCAGATTTCCTTTTTCCTCTAAAAAACATTTTGTCATATCAGATGGCTCTCTAGGAGGGAGAGATAGAAGGATACATGAGATAGTGTGGTGATGTAAGAAAGAAAATATCAGTTTAAAAAAACCTTATTTTTAAAATAAACAAGAATAACCTAAATAATATCCTTGAGGTCAGGTTTGCTTTTTGCCTTTCTTTGTATCCTCAGTGTTTAGCACAGTGCATGACACCTGTACCCTCTGCCCCTACATCCCCTCCCCCTGATTGAATGGCTCCTCCCAGAGCCTGCATTTAAGGAACCTACTCAGGCCAGCCATCTTTTTTTCCCCCCTTTCTTTTAAAAGAAAATAATAATAATTTTTAAACATTTGATTTTATGACTTTGAATTCCAGATTCTTTCCCTTCCTCCCTCATCACCCATACTTACTGGGAAGACAAGCAATTCAATATAAGTTATGGATGTGTAGTTACACAAAATATTTCCATATTGGATATATTGTGAAAGACTAACTATACTTCCCTCCATCCTATCCCACCCTCCACTTGTTCTATTCTCTACTTTTACCCTGTCCCTTTTCAAAAATATGTGTTTCTAACTACCCTCCCTCCCAACCTGCCCTCCCCTCCATCTCCTCTTCTCATCCCCTTCCCCTCTACTCTCCTGTAGGGCAAGATACCCAATTTAGTGTGTATGTCATTCCCTCCTTAAGCCAAATTCAGTGAAAGTAAGATTGACCCATTCCCTTTTGCCTTCCTGTTCTTCCCCTCCATTGTAACAATTATCCCTTGCTTCTTCTATATGAGATAATTTACCCCATTCTGTCTCTCCCCATCTCCTCTCATTATATTCCTCTTTCACCTCTCAGTTTCACCTTTTAAATATCATCCCTTCCTATTCAGTTGATCTTGTGCCCTCTATGTATACCTGTAAACATATATACACACACTCACGTATGTATTCATTTGCACATACACACTCCTATATAGACATGTGTATGTATACATGTGTATACATTTATATTCCATTCAACTATCCTCATATTGAGGAAAGTTTCATGAGTTACAATGATCATTTTTCCATGTAGGCATGTAAATAGTTCGACTTTGATAAGTTTCTTACGATTTCTTTTCCCTGTTTACCTTCTCATGCTTTTCTTGCTTCTTGTTTTTGAGTGTCAAATTTTCTATTCACCTCTGGTTTTTTCATCAAGAATGCTTGAAAATCCTCTGTTTCATTGAATGACTATATTTTCCCCTGAAACATATTCAGTTTTGCTGGTTAGGTGATTCTTGGTTTTAATCCTAGCTCCTTTGACCTCTAGAATATCATATTCCAAGCCCTTCAGTCCCTCAATGTAGAAGCTGCCAGATCCTGTGTTATCCTGATTGTGTTTCCATAATACTCAAATTGTTTCTTCTTGGCTGCTTGTAATATTTTCTCCTTGATCTGGGAACTCTACAACCTGGCTATTTCCTAGGAGTTTTCTTTTTTTGCATATTTTTCAAGAGGTGATCGGTGAATTCTTTCAAGTTCTATTTTGCCTTCTGGTTCTAAAATATCGTCAATTTTCCTTGAGAATTTCTTGAAACATTATTTCTAGGTTCTTTTTTTGATCATGACTTTCACATAGTCCAGTAATTTTAAAATTATCTCTCCTGGGCCTATTTCAGGTCAGTGATTTTTCCAATGAGATATTTCATATTTCCTTCTATTTTTCCATTTGTTTGGATCTGTTTAAGAGTATCTTGATTTCTCATAAAGTCATTAGCTTCCATTTGCTTCAGTCTAATTCTGAAGGAATTATTCTCTTCAGTGAGCTTTTGAGATTCTTTTTCCATCTGGCAGATTTGACTTTTTAAGGCATTCTTCTCCTCATTGGCTTTTTGGGCCTCTTTTGCTATTTGAGTTAATCTATTTTTTAAGGTGTTATTTTCTTCAGTCAAGTCGTTGACTCTCTTCATGATTTTCTTGCATCATTCTCATTTCTCTTCCCAATTTTCCCTCTATTTCTCTTACTTGATTTTCAAAATCCTTCTTGAGCTCCTCTGTGGCCTGTAACCAGTCCATATTTTTCTTGGAAGCTTTTGGTGCAGGAGTTCTGACTGTGTTGTCTTCCTGCAGTTCTAGGTTTTGATCCATTTTGTCCCCAAAAAAGGAATCTAAGATTTAATCACTGTACTTGCTTTGCTTCCTTTGCTTGCTCATGTTGCCACTCAATTACTTGACTTTTGAGCTCTTTGCCACAGCAGAACTCTGCTTACAGAGGGGAGAGCTTTGTCCCAAATTGCTGGGATTTTTCCAGCTGCCAGAGCTATTAGGAGGGCACCATCTCTGCAGCTCCCACAAACTCTGGCTCACTCTTCACACACCTCAGGACCACCACCCAGTACCATAATCCTGATCCAGGCAGGTTAAAGCAAGAGCAATTACCCTCCGAATGGTTGCTTGGCCCACCTATGATCTGCAGGTCAGGAGATCTGAAGCAGCCACTTAGAGGCAGCTGCAGGGCTGCCACACTTTCACCACTTCTAGCTTTGGAGGCAGGGGCCAGACCTGCTTCTCTGCCCGCCCAGTTCTAACAGAGTTCTATACTGACCTCTCACTTTTTCTTTGGCATTTATGAGTTGATAATTCTGGAAACCGCCGCTGGTGCTAGTGATCCACCCTCCTGAACTCCGCAGCAGCCGCTGGTCAAAGCCACCTTGTGGGGGGCGGAGCCAAGATGGCGG
>CM053584.1:49287948-49310238 GCA_028627135.1 Pseudochirops cupreus | reverse complement strand
AATGTGTATCTATCTCTCTATCTTTGTATGTATATATATATATATATATATATATATGTGTGTGTGTGTATGTATGTATATATATATATATATATATATATGCAACTATTATTGTTATTATTGACTACATCCAACTGGAACTTGAGATACACAGGCACTGCAGTTTGGAGATCCATCCTGCTCTACCAAAAAGTGACGTAGGAGAGAATAGACTGGGGGAGGGGGGAAATACTGGGATGGCTGTTTTGGGGTGGTGGGCGGGGGAAAGACGGGGAGAAAAGATGTAACTCAAAAAAATTTAATAAAGAATCTCATATAAAAAAAAAAGAATCAACATAAGATAATTAAAATTAACAATCTGAAGAAATAAGAGACTCTAGAACAATTGTGTCAAACTCAAGCAGAAAGAGTTCCTCCCTGGTGGGGCCGAATACTGACTGAGGAAACCACAAATTAACATTATCTATTATACTGTATTTTTTATTAAGGATGCCCATCTGTTGGAGGATGGCTAAACAAATTATAGTATACTAATGTAACGGAATATTATTATGCCATAGGAAATGATGAAATGAACAGTCGCAGAGAAAACTGGGAAGACTCTATGAACAGATACAAAGTGAAAAGAAACTGGATCATAATTTACAAAATGACAATAATATTAAAAAAAAGACAACTTTCGAAGATTTAGAACTCTAATCAACACAGTGATAAATCATGAGTCCAGAGAGCTGAAGATGAAATATGCCACCCAGCTCCGGACTCAGAGGTGATGGTGACAGACTTAAAATTCAGACTGAGACACAGATTTTTGGATATAGTTAACATGGGTATTTGTTTCTCTGAACTATATAGGTATATTTGTTATTAAGAGTTTCATTTGTTCACTTCTGGAAAAAGGGAATATAGGGATGGGGGGAAGATAATGAACATGGGCAAAAATAATCAAAATACCAAAAAAAGTGACTTACTAATGAAAAATGTAACTAATGGAAGAAAAATTGTAAATTTGGGAATTTTAACACTTCTAGTATGAGTAGGTATTATGATTATAGATATTCACACAGTCACTGTCTCAACTTCCTCACCTTCCACTAATTTATCACTCCCTATTAAGTCTGACTTCTAATTTTTATTATCCTACTGAAACTACTCTCTCCAAGGTTATCAGTGACCTCTTAATTATTAAATCAAAAGACTTTTTCTCAGTTCTCATTCTTCTTCACATTTCCGCTGAATGCAGGCATTCACACAGAATAGGCCAACACATCCAGACCCACGTAGCCCACACTCTATGTATACCTATGATGTTCCTTTAAACACTGTGGGCCACATTCCCTTTATTCTGGATACTCCATTATCTCCTAGGACACTAACTACTGCCTCCAAGTTCACCTCTCTTATTAGGCTGACCATTCCTTCTAGGTTTCCTTTGCTGAATTATCATCTAAGGCTTATCTCCTAAGGTTGGGTGCACCTTCAGAGTTCTGTTCAGTGCCCTCTTTCTTTCTCTTCCCACATTCTAACCTCATGAGGTTTCAGTTTCAATTATCCTCTCCACAAAAATGAATGCTAGATTTATAAACACAGCCCTCATCTCTTGCGTTTCAGTTCTATGAACTGTCTACTGGACAGTTCCATTAGG
Source organism: Pseudochirops cupreus (assembly GCA_028627135.1). Taxonomy (NCBI): domain Eukaryota; kingdom Metazoa; phylum Chordata; class Mammalia; order Diprotodontia; family Pseudocheiridae; genus Pseudochirops; species Pseudochirops cupreus. The sequence continues at coordinate 49,308,593 of CM053584.1, read as the reverse complement.
ACATTTCATTAGGCATCTTAACCTCAGTATGATCAAACTATAACTCATCTTTTCTCTAAACTTGTTTTTCCTTTAAACTTTTCTATTTCTGTTGAGGATACTATCATCTTTCTAGTCACTGAGAAAATCTGATTCATCCACAACTTCTCCCTCACCCCCACATCTGAACAATTGTCAAGAGCTGTTAATTTCACTTCTATATCATCTCTTGAATCCAGGACCTCTTCTCTGCTCATTCAGCCACAACTCTAGTTCCAGCATTCATTACTTTTTGTCTAAACAGCTATAATAACCTCCTAATTAGACTCCCAGACTGTGAGTAAGAGAAGAGTAGACAAAGTGAGGAAATAACGAAACAAACGAAAACTACTAATACAATGAAGAAATGCTCCATTTGCTATGTGACTGCTAGGATAAAACTACAGAGGAAGAGAATAATTCTTAAAGAATTCCAAAAAAGACTAAAGAATGACCAAAAGACTTGATGAATGGTTTAAAATCCTAATAAAAGAACTAAAGGAAAAGACAAGTAGTGGAATAAATAACTTAGGAGGGAAACTGGAACTCCTTAGCAAAAGATTGCGGTCAATCTGGGGGGAGAGGGAGGTGGCATGGAAGCAAAAAACTAAAAAAGTTCAATGATACAAAAATAGTCAAAAGACAGACAAATTCAAAGAATATGTGAAATGTCTACTCTCAAAATATCTGACTTGGAAAACCACTCACGGACACATAATTTAAGTATTTTTTAAAAAAAATCAAATTCTATTAAAATATTTTCTTACTTCTTCTCTGCTTTAAACCTATAATCGTGAATGTGAATGAGATTAATTCACCCATAAAAGAGAAGAAAGAGATAGACTGAATCAGAAAGCAACTTGGTACTCAGGGCTTATTAGTACCATCTGATACTGTGAGTAGACCTTCTGACCAGAGGGCAGGGCCTTGGGCTCCAGAGAGGCAATAAAAATTTAATTTTAATTTAAAACTTGGGCCTCTATTTAAGGAGGGACCCCCCCCCAAGTCTTCTCTCCACTTCCTACCAGCTACTCTTGTTTTTAGACTTCTTTTAATTTCGCTATTATACCTTTCCTTCCCCAAGAAATTCATTTTTGGGAAATCTCATTATCCTGCAAGACTGAATCAGTCTTGGTACTCACATCTTATCAATTCCCTCTCTTTGCTGCTCTGAACGGATCCTCTGACTGGAGGGCCTCTATTTAAGGAGGTGAGCGAGCACAGTACTCTCCAAATTTCCCGCTAGCTGCACTGGTTTTGGACGTCTCCATCACGCAAGTGCCTTCTTTTTTGTATACTGTCTTCTCTCATTAGATTATTTACTCCTTAAAGGCAAGGGCTGACTGTTTTTATTTACATCTATATTCCAGCACTTGGCACATTAGTAGTTTATGACTGATCATAAGAAACATGCTTAAAACAAAAAGATTAACACCAAATGTAAAATGAAAGGTTAGGAGAATTTAATCTATGATACAGCAGAACCTAAAAAAAAGACTATATTTCGAAGAAGTAAGTGGTAAATATAGAGACGTTAAAGAGATCCACTTGAGGGTTATATTATACTTCAAAACACCACTGTTAATTAAACTACCTACTGTCCCCTTTGTCCTTTGTTCTCAGAGAAGACCATGAAGTCAGGAAGGTGATGTTATGATTTGCAAAAGAACTGGATTTAAGTGAGGGAAGGCTGTGCAAAATCACCAGCCTTACTATCTCCTCCAGGGTCTTCTGAGTTCAATGGCAAGATACAGATCAGGCCACTGGAGATGGGCCTGAATGCAGTGGGAGACATTGGTCTTTTAAGTCTCAATTTGACTATGGTAAAGCCCATTCGGTGAAATGCTGAATGCCATAGCATTTAAGTACTTAAAACTAAAACAATTACAAGACGACCCAGTTATTAAGTCAATAACTGTTGGGACTTCAAACAAGTGACAAAACCAACAATCAGGAAGAATTAATGGTCTGCAGGCAAATTCTAGAGACTTAACAAAGATTCAACCATCATTAATTATAAAAATGATACCTGACATTTACATATCCTTTTAAAGTTTACAGAGCACTTTACATATCTCATTTGAAGGCCTCGCCCTCCATCCCCCCAAAGTAAATGAGGCTGGCACTACAAAAGGAATGAATCTTACACACTATTTCTAAGATCTCTTCCACATATAAAATTCTGTGATTCTACTAAATTACTGGGGTTCTGCAACAAAAAGCAAAACATTTATAACACAAAACTGGATTTAGAAATTATATTTCAAAGAGAAAATACAAGTGGCTGCCTGGCCAGCTGCCTAGAAAATACATCATGAGTTGGCAATGGAACCTCAAATGCTTGCCAGCCAAATGGTGGAATCCTGCTAAGAAATGATAATGAAAAATGAAAACGAAATTAACATTGCAGTTATTTTTCTGTAACCTGGCTTGGTAAAAGATGACCAATTCTGTGCTAGAACTATCTCAAAAAGGAGATAATTACGGGGATCATGAACAACCAGTATGATTTTACATTTTCAAAGAGTCAATCAGTAAACATTTTACACTAAACATCATATGCCAGGTTTTATACAAAGACAAAAAAGAAAAGGTCCCTACCTTCAAGGAACTTACCTCCTAGTGGTGGAGATGTTTACGTAGGAATATATACATGGAATCATTTGATTATATTACACACACACTCACGCTCACACATACACACACACACACACGCACACGCACACACGCACATACTGTCTTACCCTACAATAAGTATGCTTCTTGAGATGAGTGATTGTTTCATTTTGGGTCTTTATTCACCAGTGCCTAGTGCCTGGCAAATAATAGGCACTAAATAAGTGCTTCTGACTGATTTCAGTGGAATGGTAGGGACTATGGATATGCAATGTGGTATACTGTCTGCTTCACTGGTTAGTTTTTCAAAAGAAGTTTTCTTTGCTACAGGAAGAGTTAAATGGGAGGGGAGGAATTTAGGGGGAAATCACTATAATGTAAAAGGGAAAAAATTATATTAAAAATTGATTTAGATAGTCACAAAATGAATTAAACAACTCTGCAGGCCATTAGAATTGAGATTAAATTCAAGGACCAATTCTGGCTCCTGGGAACTGAAAATGATGATATGTACTTTCTGCCTTTTGGTAGAAGGAATGTTGCACATACCTTGTCAGATGCTGTAGCTGGGATGGTTTGTTTTAAATGATACTCTTTGGTACAGGGGAGGATTGTTTAATTTGAGGGAAAGTTATCAGGAAGTGGCAATGATATTAAAAACAAAATCATCAATAAACCATGAACAAATATGGGACAATCAAGGAAAATTATGAGGTCTCTTGTTCAGAGCCAAAGATAATGGCGCATTCGACTTTCTGACCGAAAAATTGTTGCTTCTATTTGGTAGAGGTTTTACCATTCTTCATGTTTGCTCTTCATAGCAGAGAGCTGGCTACATGACACAGGAAGAAAAAAAAATCAGCCCTGACACAGTCTTCCATCTCTGAGGAGTCTGAATTGTTGAGGTCCATGGGTATTGGGAACTCTGAAATGCAAGGGCAAAGGGCCCCAGTCTGCCTCAAAAGAATTTGACTACTAAAGCCTTCTTTCAGACCAAGTAGTTTATTACAACACCAGTTGGCATGGGTGAGATTCCTAGTGAGTCTGTGCTATTTGTGACGCCAAAAGAAGCGGGTCAGAATTTTAATAATCTGAGCAATTTAATGAGGGCAAGATGGACACTTTTATACAGAAATACAGTGGGAAGATCTGGATGGGATTAAGAAGTGATTAGTAGCTTGGGGTGGGGCAGGTACAGACAGTGAGGGCCACAATGAAAGGGCAGTTTAAAGGACTGAGTATCTAGGTGGGGACATGTGGGAAAAGTTCAAGAGCTGGGAAAGAGGAGCCAAGATGGCAGCATAGAAGCAGGAAATTCCATGAGCTCCCCCAACAAGCACCTCAAATACCTATAAAATATGATTCTAAACAAATTTTAGAGCAACAGAACCCACAAAGTGACAGAAAGAAACAAATCTCCTGCTGAAGGCAGCCCAGCAGACCTACAGGAAGGGTCCATTGCAGCATACTGGAAGCAGAGCACGGTTCCCATGAGCCCTGCGGTTTTGACCTCAGGGCAATCCCAAGCAGCAGCTGCTGGAGAAGACTTTAGGAGAGTGAATCACCAGCATCTGTGGCAGTTTCGAGACTCCTCAACCCATAAACGCCAAAGAGCAAGTAAAAGGTCAGATGGGAACTCTGTTGGAGAGGAAGGGCACAGTCTAGACCCTGACCCTGGGCGAGGTGCAGCGGTTGTAGCTAGCTGCTTTCCCGCTAGGCTGCCTCCAGAGCTGTTGTCCTGCAGACTGTAGAGAGACCAAGCGACCATTCAGAGGGTAATTGCTCTTGCTTTAACCTGCTTGGATCTGGATTGTGGTCTTCGGTGGAGGTCCTGGGGTGTGTGGCCAGTGGGACAGAGCTTGTGGGGGCTGCAGAGATGGTGCCCAACTAATAGCTCCAGCAGCTGCAAAAACCCCAGCAATTTGGGACAAAGTTCTTCTCTCTGGAAACAGAGTTCTACTGTGGCAAAAAGCTCAAAAGTCAAGTAACTGAGTGGCAACATGAGCAAGCAAAGGGAGGAAAGCAAGCACAGCAATCAAACCTTAGATTCCTTTTTTGGGGGACAAAAAGGATCAAAGCATGGAATGGGAAGAAGACAGCAAAGCCAGAATTCCTGCATTAAAAGCTTCCAAGAAAAATATTAATTGGTTACAGGCCATAGAGGAGCTCAAGAAGGATTTTGAAAATCAAGTAAGAGAAGTAGAGGAAAAATTGGGAAGAGAAATGAGAATGACGCAAGAAAATCATGAAAAGAGAGTCAACAACCTGAATGAAGAGAATAACACCTTAAAAAATAGACTAACTCAAATGGCAAAAGAGGTGCAAAAAGCCAATAAGGAGAAGAATGCCTTAAAAAGTCAAATTTGCCAGATGGAAAAGGAATTTCAAAAGCTCGCTGAAGAGAATAATTCCTTCAGAATTAGATTGGAGCAAATGGAAGCTAATGACTTTATATCTCATTGGAAAAACCACTGACCTGGAAAATAGATCCAAGAGAAATAATTTAAAAATTACTGGACTACCTGAAAGCCATGGAAATTATCCTTCAAGAAATTCTCAAGGAAAATTGCCCCGATGTTTTAGAACCAGAGGGCAAAATAGAAATGGAAAGAATTCACCGATTGCCTCTTGAAAAAGATTCCCCCCAAAAAAACTCCTAGGAATATTACAGCCAAATTCCAGAGTTCCCAGGTCAAGGAAAAAATATTATAAGCAGCCAGGAAGAAACAATTTTACTATTGTGGAAACACAATCAGGATAACACAAGATGTAGCAGACTCTACATTAAGGGACTGAAGGGCTTGGAATATGATATTCCAGATGTCAAAGGAGCTAGGATTAAAACCAAGGATCACCTACCTAGCAAAACTGAGTATACTGTTTCAGGGAAAAATATGGTCATTCAATGAAATAGAAGACTTTCAAGCATTCTTGATGAAAAAACCGGAGTTGAATAGAAAATTTCACACTCAAATACAAGAGAAGCATGAGAAAGTAAACAGGGAAAAGAAATCATAAGGAACTTATAGTTCCTATATAGTTGAATTATTTACATTTCTACATGGAAAAACAATAATTGTAACTCATGAGATTTTTCTCAGTATGAGGATAGGTGAAAGGAACATATATGTATATTTATGTATATTATATGTTTATGTGGAAGGGTATATGTGCGTATAAATACATGTGAGTGTGTGTACATATGTATACATGTATACACAGACAGAGGGCACAGGATCAGTTCAATAGGAGGGGATGATATCTAAAAAATACAATTAAGAAGTGAGAGAGGTATATAATGAGAGGAGATAAGGGGGAAACAGAATAGGGTAAATTATCTCATATAAAAGATGCAGGAGAAAACTGTTACAATGGGTCAACCTTACTCTCATTGAATTTGGCTTAAGGAGGGAATAACATACTCACTAAATTGGGTATTTTACCTACAGGAAAGTAAAGGGGAAGGGGATAAGAGGGGGGAATGATAGAAAGGAGGGCAGATTGGGGGGGGAAGGTAGTTAGAAGCACACACTTTAGAAAAGGGACAGGGTCAAAGTAGAAAATGGAACAAGTGAGGGGCAGGATAGGATAGAGGGTAATATAGTCAGTCTTTCACAATATATCTACTATGGAAATGTTTTGCATAACTACATATATACAACCTATATTGAACTGCTTATCTTCCCAGTAGGGGTGAGTGACAAGGGAAGAAGGGAAAGAATCTGGAAATCAAAGTTTTAAAATCAAATGTTAAAAAAAAATTATTATTATTATATGCAAGTGGGAAATAAGATATATAAGGCACTGGGGTATAGAAATCCATCTTGCCCTACTAGAAAGTCAGAGGGGGGATGGGAAAAGATATGAGAGAGCAGATTGGGGGAAGGGGTATTCAGTAGGATCGCTATTTTGGGGTGGTGTGTAGGGGAAAAATGAGGAGAAAATTTGTAACTCAAAACCTTGGGGATATGAATGTTGCTAAAAATAAATAAATAAATCGGGGGGAAAAATGTTCAGGTGCTTGCTTATTTTGGGGGAGGGAGTGTTTCAGGTCCTGTTCCTCATCAGAACCACTTATTGATGTTAGCTATCTTTCCTTCTGGTTAGATTTTTTTGGTATGCATGAGGTTTGAGGCTTGAGGAGTAACTTTTTTAAAGTTCATTTTTTTTAGTCTTGTTGTTGCTAATTTTTGCATAATTTCTATGAACTGAGGCCATCTTTCAGAATATATTATAAAGTTTTGCTTTTGCTACTTTAATTTGGTTCTTTAGGTATCGGTTCCCGAAATGGATGATACTGCCCCTTGGAGGGCACTGGAATGATCCAGGGGATAGTAGCCTTAGGTGTAACTGGGGATGGGGGGCATTGAATAAAAATAAGGGGGCAGTGGGAGCATAAGGAAAGAACATTTTGAAAAACTGTTCCTATACGTTTCATTTGTTGTGTAAGAGTTAAAGGAGTAGTAATTACATTATTTTTCATTAAATACAAAAAACACAAGAAGTTATAACCAATCAATGGTCAAGTCCACTGACAGGTTGTCACAAACAAGTGTTGGCAGGCAAGCATCTTGTGTGTTGTCAGAAGTTCCGCATGCACTGGCAGGAGTATGTGTGTGTAATGACTTGTTTATAATATGATACTATATGGTGACATGATGCAATGTTGCATCATCAAAATTTCAATGCAGGAAAAAAAATAATACATTTACAAAAATTATTTAATTTAACATTTGAAATGACGTAAATTTTTAAAAAAATACCTATAGAAGTAATTTCCAGGGGGGGCACTGAGTAATCTTTTTTTTTAAGGGGGGAAGTAGGTCAAATAAGTTTGGGAACCTCTCCTCTAGAGGATTTAACAATATTGCAATTCTTTGTTTTGCTCATTTTTAATTTTAGGGTTTTATTTCTTTATCAACATTACAAAAAAGAAAAACAAAAGTCCCTGACAGCAGGGGGCTTATATTGAGTTGAAAGAGACAATTGATATATAAAAGTATATACAAGATATACATATGTAAAATGTATATAATATATTTTTGCATGGAAGTTACTAGAAGCTTTGAGGATCAGGAAAGGCTTCATCAGGAAGATAGCACAGGATTTTTTGTTTGTAGATACCTATGTAATTAATGTGGCCTTTGAAGCAAAGATGCAACAAAATATGGACTGTCTTTGCCAATTATGCTAACTGTAGCCTAACAATTAACAACACAGGTGCTCCATCAGGCAGCACCACATCACCCACATGTGGATAAATTTTGAGTGCTTGTGGAGTATAAGTTCACTTACCATGGCAGTGTCTTTCCAGTGATGTACACACACATTGATACTGAGGTCGACACATGCGTTGCCAGAGCTAGCTCAGTGTTTGAGAGGAAAGGAAGGAAAAGTGAGGGCAAAAAGAGGTATTAAGACTTCCTACCAAAGTGAAGGTCTACAAAGCCACTATGCCAGCCTCATTGTTATATACTTGTGAAACCTGGACAGTGTACCAGCACTATGCCAGGAAACCAAATCACTTTCACTTGAACTCTCTTAGGAAGATTCTAAAGATCACCTGGCAGAATAGGTACCAAACACTGAGATCCTTTCTCAAGCTAAACTGCCAAGCATTCAAACTTTACTGCAGAAAGCGTAACTCTGATGGGCTTGCCACACTATTAAAAATGCCAAGCATATAACCTATGTTTGCCTAAAAGACTATTTTGTGGAGAACTCACACAGAGGTCTGAAGAAGCAATATAAGGACACTTTCAAGGTCTCTCTGAAGAATTTTGGAATTGATTGTGAGACATGGGAGAGACTGGCACAGAACTGCCCAGCATGGCATGCCCTCATCCAAGGAGGCACTGTGTTCTATGAGTGAAGCAGAACTGAAGTAGTTCAAAAGAAATGTAAGATATGAAAATTTAAAGAAATCACTCCAAATGTTCACCTGCACTATTTGTGCCTGAGCTGTCATAGAGCATTCCAAATTCATGCTGGTCTGCTCAGCCACCGTCAGACACACTGTAAAACACACCATAACTTGAGTCTAATACAATGATTTCAATTTGGTCCTCTTTGAGAATGAAGGACAACAAATAAGTTGAGTTTTGAAGACAAGCGGTAGAGGTAAGAAGAAAGTATATTCCAGGTATGGGAGATGGCATGTGCAAAGGGAGTGAGAGGAGAGATTTGTGTATGAAGAAGACCAAGAAGGCCAGTTTAGCTGAACTGGAGGGTGTAAATAAGAGTAAGGTATAATAAAACTGAAACTGTAGGACTCAGGTTGTGAAAGGCTTTATTTTATTTGGCCTTAGAGATAAATATGGAGCGATTAATTTTTACTGAACAAGGTAACATAATGGTGAGTTTTGTACAAAAACCATTTTTTAACTGTGCAGAGAATAGATTAGAGAGTAAAGAGACTTGAGGGCTAGAGTAATTAAAAGTCTATTATAAGCCATTCTCTGGCCAAAGGATATGAACAAACCAGTTCTTAAAAGAAGAACTGCAAAGTATTTATAATCACATGAAAAAAATACTCCAAATCACTAATAATAAGAAAAAGGCAAATTAAAACAACCTTGAGGTTTCACATCACACCCTGCAAATTGGCAAAAATGACTAAAAAATAACCAATATTAGAGGGTGGAGGAAATACAGACATGCTAATACACTGTTAGTGGAATGGTACAACTATTTCAGAAAACAATTTGGAATTTTGCAAATAATGTAACTAAAATGTCCATAACCTTTGAGCCAGACTCCATTACTGAGATTCTATAGCAAGGAAGTCACTGATTAGGAACAAAGACCCCATATACTCTAAAATATTTATTGCAGCCCTTTTTGTAATAGCTAAGAATTGGAGACAAAATAGATGCCCATCAAAGAAGGAATGGCTAAACAAAGTGCTACTTGAGTGTAATGGAATATTACTGTGTTATAAGAAATGATCGATATGTGATGAATATAAAGAAACACAGAAAGATCTACATGAATTGATACAAAATCAGAACCAAGAAAACAGTATACACAATGACAACAGTGTAAATGGAAAGAAACCCCTTAAAATCAAAAGTAAATGTACAAATTATAAAGGTGATGTGGGACTAGAATGAAGAGGGATGAGAAGATAGGACAACCCATCCTTTTGTGAAGGTGGGAGGTTGAATGTGTCACATATTGCACATGTTTTCAGATTTTTCAATGTATAACCAGTATTATTTTCCATTAAAAAATACCATTTATTATTCAAAAGATGGAATTCTGGGGGAGGGGGAAGGTTACTGGGGATAACTATGATGATGTAAGAAACAGAAGTCATTAATAAAAGCTACTTTAAAAAAAAAAGATTATTGCAGTAGTCCAGAATGAGAGGTGATAAGGGCCTGCCAGCAGGTGGCCATGTGAGGAGACAGAAGAGTGACTCAAGAAAGAGAACTAACAAAACTTGGCAACTGAGTGCATGTGTGAAGTGTAGAAGAGCAGGGATTCAAGGACGATACCAAAGAGGTAAAGTCTGGTGGCCGAAAGCACGGTGGTACCCCCTTTTAAAATAGAAAAGTTTGGGAGAGTGGTAGATTTTAGGGAAGACATAATGCTTTGGAAATGCTGAATCTGAAATGATTATGGGAAACCTAACTACATAAGTTCGAGAGGCAGCTATTGATGAAAGACTTGAGTTCAAGAAAGACCAGATATGAATACATAAATCTCTACATCATCCGGAGAGATGTAAGTGTGTAAAGAGGGAAGAGGAGAGAGCCCACAACACAGAGCCTTGGGGTACACCTACAATTAAAAGGGATGATGTGGATGATGACAGAGAAAAAAAGGCTAAGAAGAAAAGATTGGACAGACAGGAAAACAATCAAGAAAGATGAATGTCATGAAATTCTAGAGGGAGAGAGGTCAATGGTATCAAATGCAGCAGAGAGGTCAAGAGAAAGACTGAGACAAGTCACTCTTCTGTCTATTCCAGCCTCAGTACACATGATTTTCCATTACATCCTCTGCAGGATGCAAGGGGCTAGCTCTTACCTCAGTGCCTTTGTATATGCCATCTCCCATCCTTGGAATACATTTTCTTCTCACCTCTACCTCTTAGAATCCCTAGTCTCTTTCAAAACTCAACTCATGCACCACCTTCTGGAAGCCTTTCTTGGCCCCTAATAATTAGTAGTGATGTCTACTGCCTCAAATACCTTTAATATACTTTATGGAAATACACACACGTACAGTACAGATAGACTCAGGGAACAAACTGAAGTATGGGGGGAAGATTGGCTAATGTATGAATTTGTTTTGTCAATCACAGAGTCTTTCTTCCTTTCTCAATGGGGGCAAAAGAGGTGGGAGAGAATTTGGAACTAAAAATAAAATGAAATAGAATTTTTTTTTTAAAAGCATAGCTCCAAAGAAATGAGAAGACACCTCCACCCTACTGCTTTGTAAAGGTAGACTGTCCACAACTGTGTTTCACTACACATATTATCATTTTTAAAAAATGTACATTGATCATTTTTTACCTTTTTTTAAATCTTAAAAACATCTTTATATGGCATGGATCTCTGGGAGGAAGAGGAAGGGTACTGGGAAACACTTTGATGATGAAAAAACACCAAAAGACATAGAAGGGGTACAGGCTCTGGAAACCCCCTTTAACTTTCCTTGAATCTTCCCACATGTGCTGGCAGTTGTCTGAAGCATCCTAGTAATCCTCTCAACTGGCTTTTTATTATTTCTAAGGCTTCTACTCATCCCAGTAAATATGCCTTTCGTGGTCTGAACCTGGCCCAACCTTCGACCTCCACCCCTTGATCCTATCTAGACCCCAGGCTTCCTTGGCCAGGCAGTTCATTGCCCTTTTCTGTTACCTCACAGTCACCGCAGTCTATTGGCCATACCCACCAAGATCTTCTCTAGACCCCTCCTCCAGTCACCCCAGACTACTTAGCCACTCCTAGACCACTCCCACAGTCTTTTTGTATATAAGATCCATTTTGTTTCCAGGAAAGTGCATTGGTGATACAAATGCTCAGATTCTTTAAGAATTTGGCCAATATAGAGAATCTTTTAAAAAATTGTTTTGATTGAAAGAAGGCTTGGGTCAAATTCATTTGGGCAGGACCTGTGTGTTGCTATTTTGGGATCCCAGCACCCCTAAACCTCAACATTAAAAAAAACTTTTAAGGGTAGGTTAAAGATGAATAACACAGGGTTCCTTAGTCAAGAATTCAAGGATTAAATTTTATACAGTAGTGGTGGTGAGCGAAAGCAGCCCTAGTAAAAAGAGCAGCATTAAGAAAGGCACCAAGGCATGAAAGGTATAGCATTTTTGCCCGTTTTGAGTGCTATTTGACACCTAGGTGGTCCAGTGCAGAGAGTGCTGCAGTCTGGAGTCTGGAAGTCTCACAGGCCACAGACACTTGCTAGCTGTGACTCTGAGAAAGTCACTTGATCCTGCTGGCCTCAGTTTCCTCATCTGTAAAATGAGGTGGAAAAGGAAGTGGCAAACCACTCCTGTAGATCTGCCAAGAAAACCCCAAATGTGGTCATCAAGTTTTGGACATAACTAAAAGCTGACTGACCAACAACACACTGTTGCTGGGGTTAGATAAACCTGCAAAGACAGCTTGGATGATAATTTGGATGGCTTCCAATGACTCCTTAAGGAATCTGGACTTCATCCAGTAGACCATGTGGATTTTTTTTAAGAAAGCATTTCACCAGTCCTTAGGACAATTAACATAACAAAATACTGACCCATTTCATTTTCAAGTACGCTCAAACACAAATTAAGTACCTATTATATGCTAGGCACTGTCCTAATTGCTGGGGAGGTGGGTGGTACTATTAATATCCCCATTCTGTGGATGAGGAAACTGATTTGCCCAGGTACACAGAGTTACTAAAACTCTGAGGCAGAATTTGAACTGAGATCTTCCTGACTCCAAGCCAAATACTATATGTCAGACACACAAAAACGTGTTGCTATGAGTATTTTGGTGTAAATGGGACATTTCTTTCCTTCTTTCACCTTCTTGGATTCTATGTCTAGCAGTGGGATCTTTAGGTCAAAGAGAACTGACATATTAATTATCCTTTCAGCCTGTTTTCAGAATGGTCAGAAGTCCCACTTCACAACTCAACCAACCATCAGCATGCCCATCTTTCTGCAGCCTACTTTGAACATTTCCATCTTTTCTTATTCCTGACAGTTTATTATGCATGAGGTGAAACCTCAGAGTGGTTATGATTTGCATTTGTCTTCCTTTTGGACAATTTAGAGCAATCTTTCACATAATCAATAACAGCACATAATTCTATTGAGAACTGTGTTCACATCCTTTGTTATATTACTGTAATGGTAATGGGAATTTGAAGATCTTCCCTGCCCCTTAATAAACCTAAATTGAACTTGAGGACCTTCCCTGCTTTGAAAATATACTCTGCCCTCTAATAGGCTGAATGTGGTCACATGGAGCCCATGGTGGGAGGCTTGTTTATCAGGAAGGTACAAATTTTGTTAGTTTGTGGTCAAGTGGGTCAGGAGGATAATAATGTTCTCTGACCCTGAAGAAGGCTAAAACCTCTGTGGTGAGGTTTTGCTTTAGGGCTCACTTTGGGAAGAGTTGTGTGATTTGGCCAGATGAGACTCTGGGTAGCTGCTGAGCCCTCTGGCAACCCAGATGTAGGTGCTTCTCTTTCTGGTGACTAATTAATTGTATGTATGTCAGCTAGAAACCCTGTCTGTTGGTTTGCTGAATTGTACTACTTTCTCTGTCTGGTTTTTTGTCTGCTTGTAACTTGTTTGTATTTTCTCAAGTTCAGGGTGCTGATTTTTTCCCCCTGAACTAGGTAAATGATATGTTAGATTAAAGTAAGATTGTTAACCCTTTCTGAGTTCTTTCCTTTAAAAAAGTAGATCAAAGAACCTGTGCTAGCACACATTCTGGGTATGCTAGGGTGCTTACTGCTACAAATTATCCATCGGAAAAATACTTTTTGGTCATATATTTTTGTGAGTACTTTTATGTATTTTGGTTATCACACTGTTATCACAATTAGACAATACAATAAATTTTCCCCAATCTATGCTTTTCCATACGTAAGCTGCATTGGTTTTGTTCCTACAAAAGCAACTCAATTTCATATAAACAAATAAAGATCTTATTTTTTAAAATTTCCTCTAGAATTCATTTGGTTTAAGAATTTTCTACCTATTTGTAATTCTATAATGTACCTAAATCTTATTCTCTTTTAATTTTTTAATGGTATGATATTTTATAATCAGGTAGCATATCTATTTTTAGTTTATTTTGTTGTATGGTAACATAAGATTATGGCCTAAAATTAGTTTCTTCCAAATGGCTTAAATTTTTCTCAATAGCTCTTTGTCAAATTAGTAGTTCTTTCCCACCCAAGTTGTTGATATTTTCAGTTTTATCAAACATTTGTGTGAATTCAGTAGTTACCATTTCTTCCTTATTTATCTATTTTAAGGGTCTAACTTTATATTTTTAAATTTGTAAACAAGTTTTAATTACTTCTCTATTATGTGAGGCCTGCAAGTGCTATTCCTCCCTGCATTTTTACCTTTCTCCCCATTATTTTACTGAGATTCTGTATCTTTTGTACCTTCCAATTAATTGTTATTACGTCTAATTTCAAAAGGTACTTCTTTGGTAGTTTGCTTACTGCTTAAGCTGTAGGTAAACTTGGGTTATTATTGTCATTTTTATTATGTTGGTGGGACCCTAATCATGAACAGTGACTACTCCATCAATTATTTGTAAATCTTTATAAAATGCTTTGTATTGTATTTATATAACCTTAAGTATATCCTGTTAGGTAGATTCCCAGGTATTTTATATATTCTGTAGTTATTCTGAATGGAATCTCCTTTTTAATATTTTTTCCTTAATCGCATTATTAGTACATATAAAAAGGCAGTAATTTTCTGTATTTTTCAAATTTTGCTACTATGCTGAAGTTATTGCATCATTTGTTTTGCTGATTACCTGGTGCTTTCTATATAAAATCATTTCAATATATAGGGATAATTCTGCCTCCTTTGCTAGTGTTTATAACTTTATTTTTCTGATTATCACTAGCATTTCTAGAGCTGTCAAAAAATGATGTGGTTAGAGGACATCTTTATTTTATTCCTATATTTATTGGTAAAGTTTTTAGTGTTTCCCTATTTCGAGAAATCCTACTTATTTTTTAGCATAATACACATTATGGATGGGCAGCTAGGTTGCACAGTGGATAGAGTGCCAGCCCTCTAGTCAAGAAGAGTTCAAATTCAGCCTCAAACAATTAGCTGTGTGACCCTGGGAACAAGTAAAATAAAAGTGGAAGAGGGGAGTGGAAGAAGGAAATGGAAAGAGTGAGCTAGTGGAAGCTTAATTTATTGCATTTTTTTTTTTGGCCAATTCTTTCATTCATATATTTCATATGTATATTGATAATGCCAATGAGCTGATATTGAGCAAAGTTTCCTTTATCTTCTACTTATTCAATTTATTGTTTGAAACTAAATGAAGGGCTCAATATTTGTTTCTGGGATATAATTTCAGCAGCTGTAATCACTGTGGTCCATTATTCTGTCATATAACATAACTATTCCTTTCCAGTCAAGTCATATATAAATATGCTCCTCCCCCACCAAAGTTATTAGAAAAAAATAA
The DNA here is from genome assembly GCA_028627135.1 of Pseudochirops cupreus. NCBI lineage: Eukaryota > Metazoa > Chordata > Mammalia > Diprotodontia > Pseudocheiridae > Pseudochirops > Pseudochirops cupreus. The sequence continues at coordinate 49,293,270 of CM053584.1, read as the reverse complement.
ACCGGTCAATGAAAGAATATTATGTTCCACCATTAGGATCCTTTCTATTTTTAAGTTTTTATTGCTGTCTTTTGTTTTATATCACCAATGTTTCCATTATTCTTTAACTTCCCCTTTCCAGAGAATCAGCCCATATAACAAATTGTATTTTTAAAGACAAAAAAAGAGTCAGCACAACTGATCAGTATCTCAAAAAAAAGTCTGAAAATATGTGCAACATATAATACTTATGGACCTTATATCTTTGTGAAGGGATGAGTTAGGAGTATCTTATTTAATCTTTCTTTAAGCCATACTTATTTTACATAATTTTGCAACATTTACTTTTGATTGTGTGTATAGGTAGTTTTCTTTTTTTCCCATTTAAAGATTGTATATTGTTTTCTTGACTCTTAATACCTAACTCTGCACCAGTTCAGCTTTCTTCATCAAATTTATATTCCTGCCATACAGTAACATTCCATTACATTTATGTATCACAATTTGTCTTCCAATTGATAAGCATCTATTTTGTTTCTATTTTTTTGCTATCACAAAAAGTGCTGCAATAAATATTTTGGTGCAAATGGGGACTTTCTTCTTCTCAATGGCCTCACTGGAGTATAAGACCAGTAATGGAACCTCTGGTCAATGGGTAGACATTTTACTTACTTAATTTCTGGTATTCTAAATTTCTTTTTTAGTAATGGTACTGATTCAGAGTTCTGCCAACAATCCACCCTTAACTCATAGTTCTTCTAACACCATATGTTCCATCTTTTATCAACTCTGCCCATTTGCAAGGAGTGCAAATACACAGGGATATTTTAATTTTATGTATATATACATATATGTATATATGTATATATACATATATACACACACATATATATATACATATACATTTACATATACATAATTTTATATTTATATATTAAAAGCATTCTTTTATGTGGTAAATAGTTTGCAATTCTTTTTGAAACTTTTTGTTAATAGTCTTTAACCACTTATATATTGGGGAAAAACTTGGTTTTTTTACATATGGACTCACACTGGTACATGTGCTAATTATTTATGTATCTTGGATGCTAGATCCGTATCAGAGAAATTCAATACAAAGACTCTTCCCGCATTCAACCTCTTCCCTTCTTAGCCTACGTACATTGCTATCTATACAGAAACTTTTCAGTTTCATGTATCCAAACTTAAGAAGTATGTTGTCTTTTGAAGTTGCTTCTATTCCTTGTTTAGTTGAAAATACATCTTTAACCACAGCTATGAGAGGTATGAGATCTGCTTCTCTTCTAATTTTCTTTATTATGTAATTTAGAATGTATGGTATAAGGTGTTGATCTAAGACTAATTTCTGACAGACTGCTTTCCAGTTTTTCTAGTTGTTATTATGGAATAGCACAGGAACTCGTATAAAGTTCTTTCCTATTAAATGATTTATGTTTTCTATTTTATTGCACTTTGACTTTGAGTTCCATTGTTTAGTATGTTCCACTTATTTATTTTTTAACCAATATCTATCACATGGTTTTGTGCTTTATAATACAGTTTGAGATATGGAAGTGTTTTTCTCCCTTCACTTATTTTCATTCTATTCTAGATCTATTCTTTTCATTATATTCTAGCTCTTTTGTCCAAATAAATAATTCTTTCAAGTTCTATGAAGTATCTATTTGATGTTATTGGTAAAGCATTAAAAGAATAAATTAACTTGGTTGTACCGTTATTTTTATGATATTGGCATGGCTCAGGCAAGAACACTGGATAAGCACTATCCAGCTATATAAGTTGCCCTTTATTTCTTTAAGGAGCACATTATAAATTTAATCCATACAAGTACTTGTGTACTTTCATAGATTAGTCCCCAGATACTTCAAACATTTTGTAGTTGTTTGGAATGGAACTTTCCTTCCTATTATGCCTCCTGTTATTATGTAGAAATTATAGAATCATTATACTGAAATGTAGTTATTTTGGAAGGTTTATATTGTAGCCTGTAACTTTACTGAAGATATTATCTTTATTAGTATTTTTGCTGATTGTCTCAAAATTTCTTCCCTGGGTGCATGACTTCCTACTGTTCTTGTTAGTTAGTTGTCCTCAGGAGCTCTGATTGGTCTTCTCCCAAGGCAAGATGACTGGTGTCTAAACACAAAGTCCCTGCAGATAATTCCTACTGCTAAGTCCCAGTCCCCCTTTAAAGAATCTCTCTCTCTCTTCCAATAGGAGCATTCATCAGTACTACATTCTCTCATCACTGAAACAGGATTTACCCCCTTTTCAATGCCTCTTTGCTTCCTTGTGCATTCTCATATAGGTTCTCTTCTTCCTTTGATACTGTGGGTGTTATTTTCAATTCATTTGTCAAGTCTTTCACTTCAATAGGGTACATCAAATACTGCCCTCTATCGCCTTCCTTCCTTCTCTCTTTCAACCATCCCCCCTCCTTCTGTAATCTAATCCCACCAAAGAACATTGATTCACTAGGAGGTGGAATGTCATGAGGTTTATTTCATGCTGTGTCAGACCCGTTTCTCCACTATCACTTCTGTTTGACTTCTACTTTTACTTCTCTCCTTGTGTACATTGAAAAAGAAATCCTCCAGTGCTGTTATTATTTCTTTGTCATAGTATCCTTGGTTATTGTATTTATTTATCCTTCTTGAATTTCTGTTGTCTGAGGTGTTTGAGAAGCAAATAATTAATTCCTTCATGTCTGGTTTTCTTTCTCTGACTGCTTTAAACACCTCTTTTCAAATTCAACGCCCATCTTTTTTTATTTTTGCTTGTGCTCAGATTTGCAGGGTTACTCATCTTGGGCTGTATCTAGAGTTTCTTTGCTCTTCTGAACATATTATGTAATTCTATTCTCTCCTGTGATAACTTGTGGGTGCAGAATAGCTTTGTTATTCAAATTTCTTTTCCTTTATATTTGAAGGTCTTTCTCCAGGATGCCTGTAGAATTTGTAGTTTGTATGTGGTATTATTAAATTTAACCATGCGTCCTGGAGTTTGCAGCAAGGGTCCCCTCCCCACCCTAAGGATTTTTTCAATTGGCACTTTATTTGTGTTGAGAAGTTCAGGGCAGTTTTCTTGCATTGTGGTGTTCATGTTTTTTGACCAGGTGCTTCTGGAAGACTTATAATCCTTTAACAATCTCTACACATTCTGTCTTTGAGATCAAAACACTTTAAAAAAAAGTTTTAGAGGGAGGAAGGTAGGGCAATTGGGGTTAAGTGACTTGCCCAAGGTCACACAGCTAGTTTTGCATTAAATGTCTGAGGCCACATTTGAACTCAGGTCCTCCTGACTCCAGGGCTGGTGCTCTAGATCAATATACTTTTTACTTTGTATACAGATCATGCTTTCTTTTAATATTACTGCTTTTTGCTTCTCTTCTTCCAGATTGTCCTTAATTTCTGTGTTTTTGCATTCCCAATCAATTAATCTCTTTTGTTTCTATGGTTAAGACTTGACATAGTGGATTCAAGTTTTTCTTTCTGCCAATTATTTCTGATGTATGGGCAACTTTCACAATCTTCTTTTTAACCATTCAGGAACATCCTACTGTAGTTCCATGCTTAGGGATTCATAGTCCTCTAACTCAGCAGGTATTCGATTGATTTTTGTCTCGCAAGATTTATTGATAGATGACTGAAGTCTTCCCTGATCCGGAGAACATATTTCCCTCTGCTATCAATATTTTCCAAGTTGTTTATGTTCAAAGTTTTAACTGAGTTTTCTTCCTTCTCAAAGTTTTGGTAATTTCAGGCTCATCTTATTTTCTCCTATTATTCACTTTCTGACATTCTCCCTGCTCCTTTGATGGTAGTTTCTCTTCAAGATTGGATTTCAAATAGCCAATGTTGGGCAATTCATGGTTCAGTGGCCTTGGTCTTCCTCAAGTAATTTCTGAAAAGGGTTAAGTACAGAGTGGGAGCAGGGAGTAGACCTAGCCCCAGCTAGAAGTTTACTGGAGTACATGTCCTACCCCTCTTCTCTCTGTTCCAAAGAAATGTGGTCCAGTGGCACAGAGCACTGCCACACTATCACAGCCTGAGTAGATTTTTGCTGTTTGGCGTTTGGATTTGGAGACTCTGGAAGGAAGGTGTGGAACTGGGAGGGAGGAGGAGGGGGAGAAGTTGAGTTCCACTGTAAACACAGACATATATCCATTCTCTGGCCCATTCCCTGTATCTCTCTGTTTTCTGGCTAAGTTCTATCATGGGATATATACATATTTTTAAAATTTTATTTGTTTTTGGCTTTCAACATTCACTTCTAAAAGGTTTTGAGTTCTAAATTTTCTCCCCCTTCCTCCACTCCCTCCTCCCCAAAACGACATGCAATCTGACATGGGCTATACATATACAATGATGCTAAACATGTTATCACATTAGTCATGTTGTAAAGAATAATTAGAACCAAAGGGAAAAACCACAAGAAAGAAACAACCAAAGAGAGAGAGAGAGAAAATGGTATGCTTCGATCTGCAATCAGACTCCATGGTTTTTCCTCTGGATGTGGAAAGCATCTTCTATCATGAGTCTTTTGGAATTGTCTTAGATCCTCAGCTCCTTGTATTGCTAAGAAGAGTTAAGTCTATCAAAGCTGGTCATTGAACAATGTTGCTGCTATTGTGTACAATGTTCTGATTCTTCTCATTTCACTTAGTATCAGTTCATGTAAGTCTTTCCAGGTTTTTCTGAAGTCCACCTGCTCATCATTTATTATGCAGCAATAGTTCCATTACCTTCATACACCACAACTTGTCCAGCCATTCCCCAAAGGATAAATGGCCAAATGATATCATTGCACATATTACTACCTCTACTTGCTGCTGGTTGTACTTTTTGATACTATGGAAGTCTGAGAAAATTTCTACTGTTTAGGTATCTGAGGCACTGGGAGAGGAGCAGGGAATGAGGAGTTGAGATCTTTTTTTTTGCAAGTGCATGGGTTGACTCCTACAGCCCTGTAGCAGGCAGTATGATGGGTGAAATGCTGAGTTTGAGTAATCAGGAGTTAGGAATTAGCCTTTGCTGTGTTTAGTTCATCAAGTTTTATAGCAGCAAGCACCCTAGCATACCCAGGATGGCTGCTAGCACAGGTTCTTAGATCTGTTTTTCTAGAGGAAAGCAACTCAAAATGGGTTAACAATCTTACTTTAAACATATATCATTTACCTAGTTCCAGGGGAAAAGTCAGCACCCTGAACTTCAGATAATACAAACAGAAGTTACAAGCAGACCAAAAAACAAAAACAGAAAAACAGACCAGCAGACAGGGCTTTCAGTTGTCTGACCACTACAACCATAACTAGTTAGTTAC
>CM053584.1:49224861-49287448 GCA_028627135.1 Pseudochirops cupreus | reverse complement strand
AGGAAAGCAACTCAAAATGGGTTAACAATCTTACTTTAAACATATATCATTTACCTAGTTCCAGGGGAAAAGTCAGCACCCTGAACTTCAGATAATACAAACAGAAGTTACAAGCAGACCAAAAAACAAAAACAGAAAAACAGACCAGCAGACAGGGCTTTCAGTTGTCTGACCACTACAACCATAACTAGTTAGTTACCAGAGAGCGAAGCACCAACATCTGGGTTTTCAAAGCCGGGGAGCTCAACAGCTGCCCAGAGTTTCATCTGGCCAAATCACACAACTCTTCCCAAAGTGAGCCCCAAAGCAAAACCTCACATCAGGGTATATATAGCCTTCTCCTGGGTCAGAGAATGTCACAACCCTCTTGACCCACTGCCCAATCACAAAGTAACAAGGTGTGGGTGTTCCTGAAAAACAAGCCTCCCACCACAGGCTCCATGTAACCACATTCAGCCCATTAGGGGGCAGAGTATATTTTCAAATCAGGAAAGGTTCTCAGATTCATTTAAGCCTATCAAGGGGCCAAGGGGCAGGGAAGATCTTCATGCCCATTACAAAGGCAACTCATATCTGAATCAGCATTAACATCTCTTAAGTCCAACATAATCACCACAAAATAAATGCATCACATTTGCAAGATACATAATGTAACAACTCATTACCAGAGTGACCATACAGCCTTAAACAAACACAAAGTACATATAGCATTATAATCCCCTCAAACCAAAATAAAAATATCCAAATAAAATTCTCTTGGGAGGTTCGGGGGGGCGGGGGAGTCCCTTCCCTCCTCCACTGCCCTTGCAGGCTTCCTTCTGGCACTTTCTGGTACAGGCTCTAATGAGCCAAGTCCCAGTCTTAACACTGCTCCAGACCCTGCTTCCAAGTCTTGAGGAGTGACTGGGCAACAAAATCAACAGGGTGGGATCCTTGGGGGTCCATGGCACTTCACCCCACCTACCACACACAACTCCATCCTCCCCCTGGGTCCCAAACTGTGAGATGCAGCAAGAAAACACGTTCAGTGCTCCTGCCTTGCTGCACAGTCCTTATCTAGGATAACACTGTAACTATTGTTTATTCAGGAGAAGATGATTACAAAATTGTACCCTTAACTCATATATTCTACCATGAGTGAGGCTACAATAGTGGGCTCATGGACTCCAGCAGCATGGCTGATCCTATATCTACCTTGTTTCTAGTTACTGTCTCCTTGTTTCTTCTTGGCTTTTTGTCTGTTTACCTTGTTTGCTAGATTTGTTTCTAGCTTGGCACAGGCTTGGTACCCTCCATCTGTAGATGCCCGATAGATTAAGCTGAACGTCACCCCCGGACCTGGCATCAAACACATTCTAAATGCTGGCTAAAGAACTGACCTCGCAAATGGGACCCCTTGGGACAGGGACAGCTCTATGTCCAATTTCAGCAGCAAGCAGCCATGGAAGAAGAGACTTTCGCCCCTTACCCCAAGATTTTGGGATCCCATTTGTTCGGGGGGAATGATGGGGAGCTTGTGCTCAAGCCCCACCCTAAAATATTGTTTTCTGTGTTTATTGTGTGCTTGTTATATTGTTGTAAAATTCTGTTGACACCAGTTACTCCTAAAACTCCTATTAACCTATGTAATGAAATGTATTGTTAATGTATTTTTGTGAAATAAGGGACATGAAAGATCTTGGGGGTGAATGTAATGGTAATGGGATTTGAAGATCTTCCATGCCCCTTGAAATTGATGACTCAGAAGGAAGGGGTGGGGCAGGAAGGAGCCAGAGCTAAGGAGGAGCCTGGCAGGAGCCAGCACAGTAACTAGAAGCGGCAGCACGAACTTCCTTTTTTTTTTTTTTTTGAGCCAGCCAGAACTTCTGTGAAGGATTCCTGCTGAGGACTGCAGGGGATAAGAACTGAGGGGGGCCAGAGCTGCTGGGAGAGAACTGCACGGAGGCTGAGCAGTAACCATGAGTGAGGAGAGGAGGATCTTTGCCTGAGGCAGCCTGTTTTGTTTTGAAGGCTTGAGAATGTGGGTGTTTACTGCATTAACTATGTGTGACAACTCCATGGCTACTATGATGGCTTTGACTTTCTGGTTTGGGGACTCAGGGTTTTGTATCTGAATAAATGTTCTAGCTATGTCCCCATGTAAAGAGCCTGTTACATTTTGTGATTAATAACTTTATCAGTATCTTTATAGTTACCGTAGGCATTGTGAATATTGCATTGATTGTTGATACAAGTTTGTTAGTTTCTTGGCATCCTAGATTATGGACAAAATTTCAACTGCTTGCACATAATTTCTATTTTAAGGAGGTAGTGAGTATCAGAGAAATGTCTAGTTCTCCATCCCATAGGTCACATCATCTAGAAATTCTCCTACTTTCTTTTGCATTGATCTGCTGAACAACTGTCTTAATCACATTGTTAAACTAGTTTCTGATCCACCTAGCTAAGCCAGTGTTTAGACAGCATTTCTTTGATCTTGTTTCTATTACAGACTCTCAAGAGCTGAAAGAGCCCATATACTCGAATCAACTCTACAACATAATATCCCTGAAAGGTTGTCATCCAGACTCCACTTGAAAACCTACAGAGGGGAGCCCGTTACTGCTCATTTCATTTCATTATAGCTATAGTCATTAGTAAGTTTCTTCCTTAACACTGATCCAAGACCTCTCAACTTCTGCATAGTATTCAAAGTTCAAGTTAGTGAACATTTTTTAGTGCTTCCTATAAATACAAGGCACTACGCTAGACAGTGGAAACCCAAAGACCAAAATAAAACAGGGCCTGCTCTGAAGGAGCTTACAACACTAGTCCTAGAGCAAGCACTATGAAGTTAAGATGCTGAGCATTATCCAGGAATAAAAAACTTTTAAGGAATGGCAAAAGGTCAAGGAAGCAAGAGACACTAAAGCAGTTAACTAGTGGAGTCCAGGCTGAGGATGGAGGGCAGACTAGGGTAGACAGACTGAAGAATGAGGGTTGTGCGGGGGGAAACTAGTGGTTCTAACAAAGGAAAGAACAGGCTTACTTTGAGCGAAAGAGTATGAATGAAACAGAAGATAAGCTGCGGTCAGAAAGCGGAATTTCAGTGCTTCATATCTTGGAGGTAGAAGAGTATTCTAATGGATAGGAAGTCTAAGATATGACCAGTATGTGGTCGCCTGGAACTAAGAACAGGTCAAAATCCTTCTATGTGAAAGTCCTTTACATACTTGAAGACAGTTGACGTTTTCTCTTAGGTTATCTTTTTCTCAGGTTAAATATTCCCACTCCCTTCACTTGCACATCTATGTATCTCTCCACCTTGGTGCCTCTCTTCTGGATATGCTCCACTTTTAATGTCCCTCCCAAAATGTGGGTCTGAGGGCAAAGCGTACAGTTCCATACTATGTTAGTTTAGAATAAGATAGCTTTAGTCTTTGACTGTCATGTCATAGGGCTGACACTTGTTAAGCTTACAGTCAACTAAATCTCAAAATCTTTGGTCTCAAAACTATGATCTAGCCAGAGTTCCCACATTCTATATTTACATAATTGCTATTTTGAATTTAAACTGCAAGATTAAATTCATACCTTTAAAGTCTGATCTCCCCTACTTCATCAACTCATACTCTGATTTCTCACTGTGACAACAAAGTAACCCTGGTATATGACAGAAGAGCTAGTGATGTTTTTTGCACAACTCAAAATTGTCTTCTGGAATAGCTGAATCAACTCACAATTCCAATGTATTTTGTATTGCCACAGTCTGCCTGACCCTAAACTAATTTTTTCTACTTTTTCCCATTTGATGGGTGTGAGATGAAACATCGGGGTTGTTTTAATTTGCATTTCTTCTATTAGTAGTGATGTGGAAAACATCTTTCATATGATTATCATTTGCATTTCTTTTTGTGACTTCAGAGCTTATGGAAATGGCTCTTGGTATTTCTATGTGTGTCAAATCCCTATATATCTGAGGTAGAAAATTTTTATCAGACATATTTGATTACAACCATTTTCCCCAACAGTTTCTCTTTTTACTTGAGCTGAATCTATTTATGTAAAAGCATATATTCACACAAAGACACACACATATGTATAACACACAAGATATTATAATAAAAACCATCAGAATTGTAGCTTATGATGGAGATGATTCTTACTTGATTATGGATTCTCCTCCACCCCCATAAGTCTTGATTGTGTCCTTGTAAGTTAGCACTCACATATTTTATACATTTTCTAATTTTGAATGGAATTTCCCTACAATTTTCTCTTTTCGTTAAGTACTAAAAATAATGCAGATGATTTTTGTGGACCTACTTTGTGTCTCTTTTGTCTCAGTTTCACTTTAGTGATTCTGTGGGATCCTCTTATCACCTGCAAATGAGGATAATTTTGTCTCCTTTGCTCATATTGACAATCTTTATGTCTCTCACCTCATAAAGACTACATGCATTCACAGCAGTGAGAAGGAGAATCTCTACCTTGTTTCATAACTGGGAATGTTTATAGTATTTCCTCATCGCAGATGATTAAGGTGATAATAATAATAATGGCTTTATGCAGCACTTAAGGTCTGGAAAGCATTTTACATATATTATCTCAACTGATCACATTTCAAGCTGGAAGGAAACTTTGGAGCTGAGTCTGACCCCTTCATTTTACATGTGAGGAAACCAAGGCTCAAAGAAGTTAGCTGATTTCTGCAGATCACCCAGTCTAAGTGTTTGAGGTGGGCTCTGAACAGAGGATTCCTGCCTTCAATTCCAGGAGCTACAGAGCTCACAGAGGAGTATCATGTCTGGTTGTATCACTTAAATGTCTATGTGAGGCTGGGGGTGGGAAAAGAGAGGGAGAGGGACCTTCCAAGTCTAATAGTTTACCCAGATGCAAGAGAAAGCAACTAAAGTTGGTTAAGTAGGGAAGTCACACTGTCAGATCTGCATTTAAGGAAATCACTTCGGCAGATGTTTATAGGATAGACTAGAGCGGTGGTTCTCAATCTGTGGATCACAACCCCTTTGGGGGTCGAACGACCCTTTCACAGGGGTCACCTAAGACCATTGGAAAACACATATTTCCGATGGTCTTAGGAACCGAGACACAGCTCCTCTGTCTCCAGGCGAGTCCGCCCACATGCAGATACATCCACATACAAGTATTAAAGGATCGCAGCATTAGGAAGGTTGAGAACCACTGGACTAGAGTGAAGAAAGACTTGAGGGAAGACCACTTAAAGAGATAGTGAGGGGAAATCCAAAACTGAAACTGAACTCAGCAGAGCCAAGTCCTGGTAAGAGCCAGGATATAGAAGAAATCAAGTTGAAGATGTGTCAGAAATAGCCATGTGACCTATCAGGATTCCAGATGATCAATGACCAATGCCAACTACTTCCTGACACAAAGATAATAGACGCCAGATACACACTAAGACCTATATTTTTGGACCTGGCCAATAAGAGAATTTGTTTTGTTTGATCATGCATATTTTTAAGAGGGTTTTTCTTTTTTCCCCCTCTTCCAATGGAAGAGACATTAGGATGATGGGGAATAAGGATAGGGTAGCCAAAAAAACAAAACAAAAAACTTAAGATGAAGCATTTTTTATATGCAGAGAAAATAGAAAGAAAGCTAGAAATAATTATAGAAAAGCAGGACAGCTTTGAAAGTTACATGTTGAATTTACTGCCTACTTTAAAAGAAAAATAAGCTACATACAGCAGAGATGCAATTTCAGGAACAATTCTCTAAGCCCAGAAATTGCAGAGAAGACAGGATCCACATTGGTAGTTTTCTTGGGAAAACTATAGCAATAAAACTACAGGTCCAGTCTCCACTGTGTCTTAGATGAGCTACCTGAAATTCAAAAAAGTTGCAAGCTGCTCATCATCATTTTCTAATAACTGGTGCAGTTAGTGAGGTTTCTTAAGCTCAGATCTAGAAATCCAACATGATGTTCCCCTTTCCTGAGTCATAAGAGTCAGCCTGGAGTCTTCTTTATGGTCCAGATCTAGGGTTTCTTTAATGGGAGAACTCTCTCAACCTACACAGATTCTAATCCTTTACAACAGTTGTCAGTCTAACAGTGACTATCCCTGTGGCCAGTTGCATACTGACTTAGAAAACCACAGATTACCATTTTCTATATTGAAACATATTTTTTTTTAACATTTCCCAATGACATTTTCACCTGATTTCTCAAGGCCATTCCACTGTATGTTTAACACCAGTCTAATATAGTCTTTACAACGTGAATGATGCTCAGAGGTAGAATGAATTAAGGTTCTATTTAAAGTCAGAGCATACCTATACATGTAGCATAGGCCAGATGTGCTAACACACCCTGGGAAATGTTCACATTGGCCTTTCCTCTTTACTTTAGAAGGACAACAGTGTCCCAGGGTATACTGGCACACTTGCACTTTATAATGCATGTGTATTGTAAGAGGAAAGATTTTGTAAGATATGAACTAAACACAACACAAGTTCAATAATCTATACACTATGCTTCTATGTAGGCTGAAGTGCTTTTTCCTAAAAACGTTATGCTACATTGGCCCACACATTATTTATCATGGTTCTATGCATGATTTTTGGCGTTTATGCTTAGCAGGTTGACATTTCACCTTGAGAAGAATTTCATGTCACCTGCCACCTTTGAGGTGATGTTCATTGTACAATGTCTTCCCATTACTACCACTACCACCATCACTACCACCAGACATTTATTAGTGCTTTAACAATTATAAATGTTTTATATTTGTAAATGTAAAATAAGACAAGGTAGGACAGTTTAGCAACAGGGTACTCTATTGTTTATACTTTTCAATCTAAATCAATACCTGTTTAATGCTAGACTTTCTTTTTTGGGAGGAGGGGGGTGTCACATCTCTATTAAAGATAGAACATTCTTCCCAAGTTCTAGAGATCAAATCTAAAAAAACTAGAGCACTTTCTTTGGTTTCCCCCCTGAAGACAAAAGTTTTATATCATTAGCAATGAAAACTTTGATAAAATGACTTGCAATTAATTTTGAAACCAACAAAGGCACTATTACTTTCTTAAGAAAGTGCTCAGTATTAAGGCCATAGAGAGAAGGATACTTATAACTATCTTGATGATAGTGATTATTTTTACTATCTAAGATAATAATTTGTAAAAATTAATCTCATAAAGTATATCAGATAGAAAAAAAACACCTTTTCTACTCCATATAAAAGGCTTAAAAAGCAAGCTGAGGCAGTGGAAAGCACAAATGTCTAGGAAACTACTTCAATAAATAAGAAGGTGCAAGGGATTTCCAAGTGCCTAAATTAAAACTTCAAAAAAACTTTTAAAAAGCAAAACTGGTTTATATCATAATGTTTACCTTTGAATAAAGTGAGGATCACAAAAAGATGAGGTCAAATTATCTTTTTAAAGGTGACTGTCATGAAACTGTTTATACCTTTAAGTAATTTTGGCTGTGTTAAACACAGAACAGCTGACCAAAGAAACTATTTTATTAAGAATAAAACAAAATCCTCTAAAGGAGTATATCAGTTGACATTTTTCCATTTTTTAAAACAATCTAGCTAGGGAAAAACTCTCTAAATAACAGTAATAATAATAAAACATATTTTTAAAACATCACACTCAACTACCACACAGCTTTACTAGTCTTTCACATCCTCTTTAACAAACACCATGTTTTTCCTGTTCCTATATCTGATTTTATCCTTGTATGTCTGAAATACAGTCCATCAAGAAACACTTTTAAGCTTACATTTCAAAGTCCTCTACTAATTATTATTCCCTTTTTGCATAGTATCTCATTATTATTCGGCTTAAACCGTTCACCCCAGGCCAAATATACCTGTTTGCTGGTCCCTATAAAAAGAACTTCAACAACGCTCTTTACCAGGAGAGATTTTTTCTCTTCTTTACCCTTAAAATTCTACATAAAACTTTATAGTCTCTCATGTGCCTTTTTGTGGTTTCAATAACACCTATTAATTTCAAATTCCATTCAGTCATTCATGATCTGTTTGCAATCATTTCTTTGCAGATTCAGTAGAAAGTAAACTCCTTGAAAGTAGGGACTATTTTGCTTCTATCTTTATATGCTTAGTATCTTGCTGTAGCAGCATGCTGTGACCAGAGTAGGGCTTTAATAAATGTTTATTGAAATGAACTGAACATCCAGAGTCCAAAGCAACTCTCTTTTATGTCAAGCCAGGAGTCTAATTTCAGAAGCAGGTTAACTCAGAGAGCAGAACTTCAATTAGTACAATCAGAGTTCATGTCCTCCTTTGAGAAAAGATGACCCTAATCTGAAAAAAGTAAACTCAGTGCGGAGAGCATGGCTTCACTGAGGCTCAAGTTATGGGTACAATCCCTAAATGAAATATTAAGCTTTACAAAAGAAATAATCTGTAGCAAACTTCTCAGTTCACAGATTGCACCCTCTAACTTGTTAACTATCTCAAAAATAAATGTTATGAATTTTAAGGGAGAAATAGAGATAACTAAATTTAATAACTATTCATTAAGTATTTACTAACTGCAAGACCCGGAGAATAAAGACAACAAAAAGGAAATTGCCTCTATCCTTAAGGAGTCTAGATTTTTACTGGAAAATAGAACCTATACACATATAAGTTTACATGAGGAAATTTGAGGAGAGGGAGGGCATAATAAATAGGGTGAATCAGAAAAGGCTTCATGGAAGAAGTGGTAAGTGAGTACTGAAAAAAGGTAAGGATGCTGAGAGTAGGAGAAGAAAAGAAAGGGAATTTCAGGCATGGGAGATATCATGTGTGAAAGTAGAGAAGTCAGATAGGGACCCCTTAATCTGGGGAATGGCTGTATACTGAATTTTCAAATAGTATAAAGCTACAATAGCAAGGTAGAGAGATAGAAGACAGACTGCAGAGCGCCTTAAATGCCCAGTTAAAGAGTTTGTGGGTATTTTTGTTTGTTTCCTTACAACAAGCAATTAGGAAACACTAAAGAGCTGTGGCTTTAGGAACATCAATATGGCATGTGTGAATGCATAAATAAAAAAGCACTGATTAAGTGTTTATTATGTGCCAACTGGGGCAGCTAGATGGTACAGTGGATAGAATGTTGGGGCTGGAGTCAAGAAGACTCATCCGAGTCCAAATCTGGCCTCAGACACTTACTAGTGGTGTGACTCTGGGCAAGTCACTTAACCCCATTTGCCTTAGTTTACTCATCTATAAAATGAGTTGGAGAAGGTCACAACTGAAACAAATGAAAAAAATGTGCTAAGGTCTCTTAAGTGGGGGACCATGGTATAAACACCACTTCCACTACTAGCTTCTCATAAAATATGTTGACAATAATTATTAAACAAACCCAGTTTTTATGGAGAAGGATAAATTGGGGATAGGAGGAGGGTGGTGAAGAAAATCAGGTAAAAAAGATAAGGAAGAATGTCTCCTATACTTGGAACAATACAGAAAATGCCATGTTTATCAAATTTTCAGAAGGCACAGAAACTAAGAAAGTAATTAAAGAATCAGATTCCAAAGAGATCAAGACAGGCTGGAGTAATGGGACAAATAAAGTGAAAATGAGATCTAATGTAAATGACATGATCAGACCTGAAACTTTAGGAGTATCTTTTTTGGCAACAGTGTGGATAACTAACTGAAGAGGAATGATTACAAGGAAAATAATTTGAGCACTACTGCAATAGTCCAAGAGAAAGATGTTAAAGAGTCTTGGCTTAGGATGATTGTGATTTGAGCGAAGAGAAGAGAAGGGGACAGATGCAAGAGATATTTAGGAAGTGGAATTGACAAGACTTAGAATTTCATTTAAGTGGTGACAGTAGTGAATGAGAATGATGGCTAAGGTTGTAAACCTGAGCACCTGAAAGGAAGGTGGTACCCTGGACAAAAATAAACAGTTTAAGAGGATACAGGCTAATCCCCTTGATGATGGCTGTAGGGGCTGGGTTAGAAGTAGGATTAGTAGTCTCCAGCGGGACACTTCTATTCTCAAAACTTTGGGGCTTGCCTGCCAACTTGGTGCAATTGTTTGAAGATTGGTTATCAGTCAGTCAACAAGAATTCATTAAAGGTTTACTATGTGCCAGGCACTATGCTAAGCACTAGGGATACAAAGGAAGGCACAAAAACAGTGCCTGCCTTCAAAGAGTTCACAGTCTAATGCAGGAGACACCATGCAAACAACTATGCACATACAAGACATATGCAGTATCAATACTAAGAGTTAATGTTAGAGGGAAAATCATAGCAGCTCGGCAAGCTGGGTCATAGACCCCCTGTAGAAGGCGGCATTGAGCTAAGTCTTGAAGGAAACCAGGGACACTAAGCAGCAGAAGGAAAGGGGAAGAACCTGCCAGGCATGATGGTATGGTTAATACAAAGGCATGGGGATGGAAAGTGGAATGCAATGGGCAAGAAATAGCAAATAGGACAGGAAAGCTGGATCATGGAGGACAGTAAGGTATAAGAATGAAAATGTAACAGTGGTCAGGTTATAAAAACATTAAATGGCAAATAAAGCACTTTCTATTTATCTTGGAGACAACAGGAAGCCAATGGAGGGAGGGAGGTGATATGGTCAGACTTGCACTTTAGGAAAATCACTTTGGCAGCTGAATCTCCATTCATTTGGACTGGAGTAGAGAGAGACTTGAGGCAGGGAGACAAGCTCACAAGAAAGCTGAGAAGTTGTGAGCTAGTGTTGACATCTCCTATATATGTCCCCTTCTGTCCCCTCACACACAGGGGATGTTGTAAAGATAGAAACAAGATCCAGCAATGAAGTGAGCATGTGGGTGAGGGAGAATGAGGAGTGAAGAAAAATACAGAAAAAAGATAGTTAAGACAAAAGATCCATGCAAGCTTGAGTGACCAGAAGAATGGTCGTATGCGCAACAATAACAGAGAAGTCTGGAAGAGGGGAGGGGTCCAGGAAGAAAAGATAATGACATATTCTGGACAAGTTTATTTGAAGTGCCCATGTCACATTCAGTTTAAGATATCTGGGCAGAGCCAAGATGGTGTAGTAAAAGCAGGAACTAACTTCAACTGGTCCCCAATTACCTCCAACACCTGTAAAAAATGACAGAACAAATTTTAGAGCTACAGAACCCACAAAATGACAGAATGAAATACACCTCCAACTGAAATCAGCCTGGCAAGCTGAAAGGAAGGGTCTATCACACTGGGCTGGGAGCGTGGCACAGTTCTGTGTAGGCTGCACTGGCACAAACCAGCAGCACAAACTGGCCAGAGCAGACCTAAGGGAACTGAATCTCTGGTAGCTGTGGTGGTTTTCAGACTTCTCAACCCATAAACACCAAAAAGAAAGTAAAAGATGAATGGTGAAAGTGTTGGACCTGGGTGCTGTGCGGTTCCTGCCCCTGCAGGAGCAGAGGTGGCAGCGGCTGCAGCAGCAGGGCAGCTGCTTCTGAGGCTCCAGGCCCACAAATAGTGGGGGGACTAAGAGGCTGACCAGAGGGCAATTGCAGGAATCTCTTTGCTGGCAATGAGGAAGGATTCTCTTGCTTTGCCCTGTTTGGATCTGGGTCACAGTCTAGGGTGGCAGTCTTGCAGTGAGGAGGAGCGCTAGCATGGCAGAGTTTGTTGACATTGAAAGGCAGTCCTCCTCACAGTTTTAAGGCAGGTGCCTAGAAGAGGCTCTGACACCAGCTGCACAAAACTCCAGAAATTTGGGACACAGCTCTCTCCACTCTAAAAATAAAGTTCTACTGTAGCAAAGATCTCAGACGTCAAGTTAACTGACTGGCAAGATGAGCAAAGAGAGGAAGAGAAATCAGACTATAGAATCGTTCTTTGGTGACAAAGAAGATCAAAACACAGAATTGGAAGAAGACAACAAAGTTAAAACTCCTGCATCAAAAGCGTCCAAGAAAAATATGAATTGGTCACAGGGCATCGAGGAGCTCAAAAAGGTTTTAAAAATCAAGTAAGAGGAGTGGGGTGCTAGGTAGCACAGTGAATAGAGCATTGGCTCTGGAGTCAGGAGGACCTGAGTTCAAATTTGATCTCGGACACTTAACACTTACCAGCCATGTGACCTTGGGCAAGTCATTTAACCCCAATTGCCCTGCCTTCCTCCCTCCAAAAAGAAAAAAAATCAAGTAAGAGAAGTAGAGGAAAAATTGGGAAGAGAAATGAGAGTGATGCAAGAAATGCATGAAAAAAGAGTCAATAGCTTTTGCTAAAGGAGACCCAAAAAAATACTGAAGAAAATAACACCTTAAAAAATAGGCTAACTCAAACAGCAGAAGAGGCCCAAAAAGCCAGTGAGGAGAAGAATGTCTTAAAAAGCAGAACTGGCCAGATGGGAAAACGAAATTCAAAAGCTCACTAAAGAAAATAATTCCTTCAAAATTAGACTGGAGCAAATGGAAACTAATGATTTTATGAGAAATCAAGATATTATAAAACACATCCAAAAGAATGAAAAAATAGAAGGCAATGTGAAATATCTCACTGGAAAAACCATTAACCTGGATAACATGTCCCAAAGAGATCATTTAAAAATTACTGGACTACCTGAAAGCCACGATCAAAAAAAGAACCTAGATACCATCTTTCAAGAAAACTGCCCTTATATTCTAGAATCAGAGGGCAAAATAGAAATCAAAAGAATTCACCAATTGCCTCTTGAAAAAGATTCCAAAAAGAAAACTCCTAGTAATCATAGCCAAATTCCAGAGTTCCAGGTCAAGGAGAAAATACTTCAAGGAAGTCAGGAAGAAACAATTTGAGTATTATGGAAACATGATCAGGATAACACAAGATCTAGCAGCTTCTACATTAAGGGATTCATGGGCTTAGAATATGATATTCTGGAGGTCAAAAGAGCTAGGATTAAAACCAAGAATCACCTATCTGACAAAACTAGGTATAATAATTTGGGGAAAATACGGACATTCAATGAAATAGAGGACTTTCAAGCATTTCTGATGAAAAGACCAGAACTGAACAGAAAATTTGACTTTCAAACACAAGAAGCAAAGAAGCATGAAAAGGTAAATGGAAAAGAGAAATCATAAAAAACTTATTAAAGCTGAACTGTTTACATTCTTGCATGGAAAGACAATATTTCTAACTCATGAACCTTTTCTCAGTATTAGGATAGTTGAAGGGAATATATATGTACGTATATGTGTGTATATATATATATATATATATGTATATATATATGTATAGGAGTGTGTGTGTGTGTGTGTGTGTGTGTGTGTGTGTGTGTGTAGACAGAGGGCACAGGGTGAGCTGAATATGAAGGGATGATATCTAAAAAATGAAATTAAGAGGTAGGAGAGAAATATATTGGGAGAAGGAGAAAGAGAGAATAGGGTAAAGTATCTCACATAAGAGAGACAAGAAAAAGTTATAACAATGGAGGGGAAGAGCAGGGAGGTGAAAGGGAATGATTAAACCTTACTGTCACTGGATTTGGCTTAAGGAGAGAATAACATACATGCTCAAGTGGGTATCTTACTCTACAGGAAATTAGAGGGGAAGGAGATAAAAGGGAGGATGATAGAAGGGAGGGCAGACTCGGGGAGGGGGTAGTCAGAAACAAACGTTTTTGAAAAGGGACAGGGTCAAAGGAGAAAATAGAATAAAATGGGAGGGGGTGGGATAGGATGGAGGGAAATATAGTCAGTCTTTCTCAATAGGACTACTCTGGAAATATTTTGCATAACTAAACATATATAATCTATATTGAATTTCTTGTCTTCCCAGTGGGGGTGGGTCAGGAGGGAAGAAGGGAAAGAATCTGGAAATCAAAGTTTTAAAAACAAATGTTAAAAAGTTGTTACATACAACAGGAAAATAAGATATACAGGCAATGGGATATAGAAATCCATCTTGCCCTGCAAGAAAGTAAGGAGTAAGGGAAAGGGTAGGAGTAAATATAAGAGAGGGCAGACTAGGAGAAGGCGCAATCAGTATGCCTGCTGTCTTGGGGTGGAGGGGGTAGTAGAGAGATAGGGAGAAAATTTGGAACTCAAAATCTTATGGAGATGAATGTTGAAAACTAAAAATAAATAAATAAGTAAATTCTGGAGGAAAAAAGATATCTAAGAGGCAACTGAGGTATATGGCTATAACTCAGCAGAGAAAACAGGGCTAGATACAAAGACCTGGGAATTATTTACACAGAGATTACTGAACTCACTAGAGCTGATAACTAAGTGATATAGTATTGAGCAAAAAGGTGTTCCAGGTCTTAGGGGACACCTACACTTAGTGGGCATGACAAAGACAAAAGAAACAGATTGAGAAGAAACAGTTAGCCAGATAGGACAACCAGAAAAGTGGTATTGGTGAAATGAGAAAATCCAGGAGCCAAATTGAGTAAACATGAGGGTTTATATTTGGTTGAAAATCAATAGATCAATTGAGGGATAAACAGAAGTGATGTTATACCAGTATAGCATGTTATCACCTGATCAGAGAGAAGCAAAATACATGAAGGTCAAGAGACATAATCACATTCCGAGCACCCCGGCATCCCAAACACGGCAGTGTTGGTGTGGCTGAGTCGTTTCAAGTTGTCTCTGACTCTCCATGACCCCGTTGGGGGTTTTCTTGGCAGAGGTACTGGGGTGGTTTGTTTTGCCATTTCCTTTTCCAGCCCATTTTACAGAGGAAGAAACTGAGGCAGACAGTGAAGTGATTTGCTCAGGGTCACAGAGCTAGTAAGTGTCTGAGGCCAAATTTGAACTCAGAAAGAGGAGTCTTCCTGACTTTAGGTATAGAGCTTTGTGCACTATGGCGCCCCCTAGCAGCCCCAATAATGGCAATGGGAAACTTCAACTGGACATCTGCTAGATCTCTCTGCCAAAAGCAGAGAAGATAATAACTTCAAGCCTTGTCCTAATGATAATTTCAGCCTTCAAATGGCAGAAGAAACAATAATAAGAAATTATACTCTTGACCTGATTCTCACTATCAGGGAAAAACTGACTGCTGCAGTGAAAATAATGGCAAACTTGGGGCAGAAGTAACCACTACCCTAGAATTATCATGTGATAGATAAATAGGAAAAAGGCAGAGACAGTCTGACAGGTATCCTAAATTTTGGCAAAGCAGATCAAAGGATAATAGATTTAGAGTTGAAAGGGACCTTGTGAAAGACCATCCTGTTCTGATCCCTTATTTACAGCTGAAACTGAGGACCATAAAGGTTAAATGACTTGAGCAAGGTAATACAGGTAATAAGTGGCAGAATTAGGATTTGAACTCAGATCTCCTTAATCCAAATCCAATTCCCTTAAGATGTGCCCAAGGTAATAGAGGTAGTAACAGAATCAGGATTTGAACCTATGTTTTTGCACTTCAAATCCAGTGCCTGCAAGGGGCATGGGCTATTATTATTCTACACGGGAAGTCTTAGAACAGACAGAATATGAATTCTCAAGATTGAAATGTTGATGACACAAAGGAAAATAATTCTGATGAAGGAAAATGGGAAAAGATCAAAATGAATGCACAGACACCAACTAAGATCTTAACAAGATAACTAAAGACAATAGACACAAAGGCAAGTAACAAAGGATAAAACGCATAAAACCTGGTATAGTCCTCTAAGAAAATAGTTCAAAGTGTTAAACTCATAATGGGTGACAAAGATGAGCAAAGTCCAGGTCACACAAAAATGACTGTTTTGAGTTTTTGATATTCTGGAGGAAAGAGTCATCTCATAGGTCAGGAAGGATGGTACCAATAACGAACGATAAAAAGAAAAGCAGAGCAACTCCATTTGAACTCAGGTCTCTTGACCCTGAATATAATGCCTCTATGAAGATGAGCAAAATATAAATTTTTTTGTTCATCAGCATTTCATTTGTGGTTTTTGTTGTTTTTTTTTTTTTTGCTTTTTGGAAGGGCAATTGGGGTTAAGTGACTTGCCCAAGGTCAAACAGCTAGTAAGTGTTAAGTGTCTGAGGCTACATTTGAACTCAGGTCCTCCTGATTCCAGTGCTGGTGCTCTACTCACTGCACAACCTAGCCACCCCCCATCAGCATTTCTAAGTCCTTAACACTGTTTTGCTATGCCTGTGGGGTTAACAATTTCATACAAAAATCACAGAATGTTCAGCAAACACATAATAAATTCTTTTAAGGATTGGGAAAAGTGATTTTAAATCCCAATTTATGCTTCTCTTACCCAAGAACTATCAATTCCTAAAAACTTACAGAATTCTAAGACTTCCCAGATACCTTCAAATCAACCTTCACATTTTATTGAGAATCACAGGAGGAGCTACCAAGGCAACAGGTGGGTAAGCCCAAAAGGAAATTAAAGAGGTCATACCAAATGGTCATGTTTAACGGCAAATCCTTAAATAGGAGAGAGAAAAATTAATGTAAGAATAGCTTAAAGACATGTCTAGAATGGAATCCTCTTTGATTAACTTAAAATAGTAATAGCTTGCAAATTTTGAACAGTAGGGTATTTCTAAGGAGTCTATAGGAGGAGTCTATAGGGCTATATTGACTTCATTAAAAGGTAACTTTCCCTGGGAGATATGTAATAAAAATTTATGCAATCAGAAAGTCATCATCAAAACAATATTTTAGATAAGGAGCTCATTTCAAATGAAATTTTAAAATTCGAGAACTAAATGCCTGAGCCTCTCCATATAATAACAGCGCTGTACATTATCTTCCTTCTCAAGGGATAAAATGTGACCTCTTTCTCAGTGGAAAAAAAAAGGACTAGAATAGTAGTTTTCTAGTTAATATTAAAATTTCAGAAAATTAAAATGAGAAAACAAGACAAGTCCTAAATATAGTTTTGTCTTTAATTTCCTGGTGAGCAAGTTAACACAAAACATGAGCCCATTACTTAATCTGAAAACTAAAACTGCTACAAAGAAAAATTAAATGACTAAAGTAACCAATACGTACTTTGGACAGACTTTTTGGAAAGGAAATAAAGAAAAATTATTTTTAAAAATTTGCGAGTGATAATCATTTTAAGACTCAGAGGAAAACTATTTTAGTGAACACTTTATTCACCCAAATATACAGCAGTTTTGAATATACTGGATCTCTATTTTTCTTAGGGAGCTTAGGTAGGTAGGGGAAATACTCACATGCGTATGAATATATACTGACTTCCTTTGGAGTTTATGGAGTGTTAAAGGAGAACTAGCATTTCTGATGTGAGGGTTTACTGAACCCTTTTCAAGGTTTCTCATACACCTCTGGCATCCTCCTGGCACTTCAACTCTTGTCTGCAGCTTCATGAAGCTGTTGTGTAGCATCCACACACAGTTAAAACTGTCTCAGCAGACAGGCTAACCCCAGGCTAAGGGCAACCTACAGACCTCAAACTCATCAATGAGTTAGGGGAGTGACTACTCCATGCATATGAAGATTTTCCCTGGCAGATGAAAACAGTTTATTCCAATGGCCATGAAGACAGCTGAAGCAGGTGCTGTGGAGCACTTAGAGCATGACCAGATATCAAAGATATTATGAGCAGTCCAGGCCATCATCAGTCATCCTGACTTTTTAGACTTGGATGATTCTGGAAAAGGGAGTAAGTCTGACCACTCTGTGCAACTCTGTCTCATTTAAATACAATTCACTTGCAAGTCAAGACATCACTTGTGATATAACTGGTCCTCTTCAAAAACGAAGGATAAACAACAATTTCCTTTAGTGAAATATCATTCCAGAGATCGTATCTTTCCAGGACTTCTGCAGAACCTTTAATTACCATTTATTCCCAAGGAGACAACACTTCATGTCTCCAAATAAAAACCCATTTCAGAAGTCAAGTCCTACTGGCCCTTATACTCTTTTAATTGTTCCATTCACTTCAATGTTTCCCCATTTCATTCTCCTAAACTTCTCTACTATCCTAAACTCCCTTTCATGATCAAATCAAGAACAGAGTGTTTGGTCAACATTATTATGGTCTTAAATAGACTCAATGAGATGCCTGTAGGATTAGTCAAGCAGGGAACGCTTAGTTGAGAAACCTTTTAAAAAATGAGGTTTGACTTAATGTTCTCCAGTATCTCTTCTAGTTCTAAATGCCTAGGGTTCTATGGCAGGTACCAGTGGTAAGACAATCTAAGAAAAAGGTAGTGTTCAAAATGACTGTTCAAATAACTCAGAAGGAAACCTGAAGAAACAGTCGTTATCTTTATGACTCTTAACATTTAAAATAGCGTAAAATTAGTATACATTAGAGAAGCACGTTATTAAAAAACTGAAATGTAAAGGGAAATTATTCACTTAATGTAAGTGATCCTAGACATCAAAACTGTGGAAATGTGTAGCCTCTTTCTATACTCTGAAACTAACATATAAGAACATGAAGAACCAATAAAAAGCTAAGTTGTATAGAGAAAATTCTTTAATGGTGATCAGGAGATGAAGCAAAAAAGAAAAAGATTTTACTCTTCATCCCTAAACAAATCTTTAAATGCACCTATATGAAAATTGTTTCCAAAGTGAATTCAACTCAGCAGTAACAGCCAAAATGCCACAGCTCAACAATCCCTGCTTGACTGTGCAGTGACTTCTCTTGAAGACAGATGCCACTTGCAGGAACAAAAGCAGAAAAACAATCCAATGTCTGAAAGATTAGAACTGAGAGTCTCTTTCCCCTCTGAGACTCTTAGGCTGCATCTTTAGAACATCCTGCACAGACAACAGAAATGGTAATTTCCCAAACCCTGTACAAAGCATGAGGCTCAAGCTGCTTTATTCTGTTGCAAAGACTTGAAACCAAAGCATTCCTGCTGACTACGGTACCCCTCCCCACAAACCTCCCTTTTCCTCCCATCCTCAACACCAAGACATCAAGTAATATTGGTTCCTGAAAAGCAAAATGCCAAGACCCACTCAAGGTCAAAATGAAAGCATTTTCTCAAGCAGTTTACATATATAATTTTTACACAGATGCAATAGCAATTTTTCAATAACAAAGCTATGGAACTAGAAAAGAAAGAAAAAAAGATTTTTCAAGGGCGATTATCTTGTTAAAAAGGGGAAAAAATGGTCCTGCGAAATTCTTTCTACAACATATTAAAATTTTTATTATTTCTTATTAAAGACATTAAAGCTTTTTTTCTTTGTATCCTGCACTTTTTCCCTTAAATCCCACCAATTAATAAACATTTATCAAGTACCTATTGTGCATCAGGCAAAGTGCTAAGGATACAAAAACTAAAATGACACTGTCCTTGTTACCACTGCTTCTAATCAAACCCTCTGAAAAAAGTGAGGCCAGAGACCCAACAAACTAATGGGAATTTGAGGGTGGCTAAATGAAGGCCACAAAAATTCTTTGCCAGACCATAAATAGCTAGCCCACAAGCAACAATTTAGAAAATACCAGTGAAAAACTGTTTATAAATTCAATTCTAGGTTAATACAAATCACGTATGCTGCTCAAAGGGAAAGAGAACCTGGCTGCAATACATTAAAATAAAAGCTTTAACTTGGAAATTTTATTTATAAAAAGAGCACCAAGAAAACAAAAAATCCATTTCCCTCCTCCCTACTATCCCTCACCAAATTCAGGACTATTCCTATTCCTTTGAAGGAATTTTTTTTTTAAAAAGCCAACACAATTATAGTTATAAAACCTATATAATACTTCTCAAAGTGGATTTTTCAGTTTTACAGTAAAAATGAAAACATTTTCCCCCATGACTAACAGAAACTACATAACTTCCAAAACCACACACACTGCATGCCAGAAGCAGTTGGCATCTGTCAGGAATGTTAAAACAACTATGTAACAGACTCATTAATTACAAATGTCAGTGTTTAGAGCCCGAAGGTCTAACAGTTTTTCTCAAATTTCATGTTTTATTCTACGCGGGTTTCTCTATTTTTATATCCCTTTAAAGCTTTGTAAGTAGCTCCTTAGGACGCCTCCAATGAGAAGTAATTTTAAGACAACAAACCTGCAGCTAAAGCCATCTACATTAAACTGGCAAATACACAACGAAGAATGTGAGCAGATTAGCAAGAACTTCTCATTATTAACACAAGACCTGTTCTCAGAAATTAAAAGTGGTCCCATTTGCCTGTTTTGTTGTTTACCCAAATAGAAGTGAAACTGACTTACCTACCTACTAATTCATCTACAATAAATATAATGAAAATTAATAAAGAGGA
Source organism: Pseudochirops cupreus (assembly GCA_028627135.1). Taxonomy (NCBI): domain Eukaryota; kingdom Metazoa; phylum Chordata; class Mammalia; order Diprotodontia; family Pseudocheiridae; genus Pseudochirops; species Pseudochirops cupreus. Next base: position 49,267,292 of record CM053584.1, on the reverse strand, counting down.
TGCTTAAAGGCACAGTAAAGAAAAAAAAATGTGTGGCCTTTGATTCCTTCTACCTGCCATAGATTCCCGAACTGTAATTTCTCTAATAGCTATTTTCCCTCATTTCAGGCCTTTACAGGGTAGGTACTTTTATCTACTTCCATTCCTACCCCTATAGTTTTTTAAAAGGAGGTAAAGTGCCTATATAAGAATAACTGTAGACATCAAAGACATAAGGTCCTACTGACTATATGTGGAAATGGCTCGGTAGAGGAAGAAAAGGAGAAAAACGTGAGGTAATGAGGATCTACTGTATTTACCTTATGTGCAGGGCATGTGGACAACAATAGAAACCATGTAGGGAGCACTTTTGGTCAAAAAAGAACAGGGCAGCCTAATGGGAGGCCTTTGTTCTTCCAAAGGGTCTCCTTTCCCCCTTTTGTGCTTCGCTTAATTCATGGCATCCGAGCTGCTCTTGAACTTGACAGACGGGTGAGAAAGGGAGGGAGGAGTGAGGGGTAAGCTAGAGACACAAAGAAAAGAAAAAAGGAAGGGCTTTAAAGAGATTTCATTTGAAAAATACAATTCTGTTGCTTTTGTTGATTAAGTTTCTTGGCTTTAATGGGGCCAGAAAAGTATGACCTCTGTGATAAAAATCATTTTAATATTCCCAGAATAATACAAGGAAGAACTATCAAAAAAAAAGGATAAATACAACAAATTATTACCTTCTATGAACTTTCCAAGTATTTTCTCTTCTATGAATCTATAGATTAAAACAATGCCAAGAAAACAACAAGTTGACAGTGAACTAAAAAGATTTGTTTTTTACATACCAGTTCAATTAATCAAAAAATTCCCAGCACTGGCAATTTTTACTTGAATAAAAGCTACAAGGAATTCCAAATAACAACCAGCGCCATCTGGAGGATGCAATGTATAGTACTGAATCTTTCAAAAGAGCATTTTTAAAAACTTAACAAGATTTACAATTAACCCTTGATATATTTTTTAAGCAAGCATAGAAAAACTTTCAAAATACAATAAACTAGCTATACCAAATAACAGACAAGCAGTGAAATATCTAGAATGTTCTAGCAGATTTTAAGTCTTAGAATGAGGAACTCATTCCCATTCTACACCCTTTAAAAAAAACAAATTAGTTATTAAGAGTGGCTGATGGTTTATGGACCATGGTAATATAGGCTGAACCTCTAAAATTATCTATCTTCAGGAGGGAAAGAAAAAAAAAATATATATATATGTATATGAAAACACTCAGTGAAAAATAAGATTGTCAGGTCAGTCTAGGCCTCGATTTCTTCAGCTACAAAATAAGAAGGTTGTATTAGAGTCCTTTCCAGATCTAGACAGATGATCCTATGATCATGTTATCATGACATGTTTGGAAGGGAGGGAGGATACAAGACAAAGCTAGATTCATATTAAAACCTTTTCAGAAAAGGCTCCATTTTTCAAGACTCGCTTTAGGTGCCCATATGTACCTAATCCAACAAAATTCATACAGTTCAAAACTATCTTGAAGTTCTTTGAGAACTGCCCTTTGCACTTTCAGAGTCTATACAAGGTACCTAGTCTCATTACAAGAATGATCCCTTTTAACATTATTAACTGGTTGCACAATTTTTAGGCAAAATCATGAAAAGAATGTCAGTTTTCATAATAGGAACAATGTTATGATGTTACAAATGGGAAGTCAGGAGACCATTTCAGGGGAATTTTGTGTTATAATGATACCAAGTTATAGGACATTAATTAGCAACTCCGTGAAACGTTTGGTTCAGGAAATATTATGCAAAGTATCTTTATAGCTGCATCTTGTTCTATTATTAAAGTCACCTGGCTCAGCATGACCCACCTACTCATCAGACATAGTCAAAAATTTTATAAGTCTCCAAAAATCAAATCCACCTTCAAAAGACAAAGATTTGCCCACTACTAAGAATATTCAGTATGTGCCAAGTATGAAAGCAATTCCAAGAGTTACAAATTCTAACCATACTATGAAGAGAGGGAGGGAGAGGGAGGAGAAGGAAGGAAGGAGAGAGGGAAGGAATGGCTTGACTGAACACTTACTACGTGTCGGGCAAGGTGCTCAGCACTTCACAAACAACTCATTTGATCCTCATACTAACCCTGGGACACGGGTCCTATTATTATCCTCATTTCACAGTTAAGGACACTGAGGCAGAAGTTCAGTGATTTGCTTGGTACGTGCCCTCTATCATACAGGAAAATAACATACATACAATTATTACAGAAATGAAACAACCAAAAGAAACACAACACTATTTAATGAAGTGTGGCCCTAGAGAAAAGTGAAGCAAATACATTTCCTTCCTTTCTTTGCATTAGTGGAGGACGACGGCTACAGAATGCTGCATAGAAGCACAAACTGCCTTGCTTGGATGATGTGCTGGTTTTATAGAACACTCTCTGTCTCCTATTACACAAAAAGGTTCACTGATGAAACACAGATGCAATGTAGCTCAAGTCCTATGAATTACTTACTAGATCAACCTTTTCCAACTCCCTCTCTCAATGCAATTTCTGTGCACTGCAAGGGCCCGTGGTTCCAGTGTTGCAAGTGCTCCCTTACCCCAGCGGTCCAGCTACCACATGATGAGTCTCATTAAACGTAGCTGGGCTGGTCTGGAGACAAAAGACTGAAAAGTCCATTCAAATTGTTAAAATCTAACGATCAGTCAATAAAAAAGCATCTATTAAGCAACAACAGTTCTTACTTTACATCCATATTTTACATAAACTGAATTTGCTCATGGACATCAGGGAAGGAGGCAGGGAGAAAGTCACTTGCCATTAGAGTGACAATTAAAGGACACACAGGTGGCAGGAACAGAGAAGTGGAGGAAGGGAGAGAGGTGCTAGCCACATGGGGGGGCCTGGCCAGAACCAGGGAAGAACATGGGTGAGGAGGCAGACACAAAGACAGGAAAGAACAGGCAGCAAGAGGAGGGACAGGAAGTGGGGGGAGGGAAATATCTGTGCAAGTCAGATAAGTAGGGAAAAGGCCCCCTCTCTTGATCTGGAGGTCTCAAGTCAAATACTAGATCCTGGGGCAGCAGTGGCTACCTTTCCCCAATTGGTTCTGCTTTTACTTTGAGAGGTTTTTATTTTGGGGGGGGGGAGGGGTTGAGGGGCTGGAGCATCAAGTGGAGGAGCAGGAGTGGAGTGGGAGCACAGTATTATAAAGTTAAATTGGGTGGTTTGGGGAATGTGAATTTTTTTCAGAATTCCTTATGTCAAAACAAATTTGCATAATGCAAATTTACATAAAGGAAGAATGGTTTTTACTCTATACCAAGAACTATGAAGTGCTGAGTACGCAAAAAATGAAGAGTCCCTCAACTCTTATGAAGCTTACATTCAAAGGCCAGGTGTGGTGATGGCAGACAATTGTCTCTCTATAATATATTCACAAAATATATACAAATTAGATATACCGTAATTTGGAGTGGAAGCTCTAGCATTTAGTGGGATCAGGAAAGGCCTCACATGAAAAGTCAAGTTTGAACAAGGCCTTGAAGGAATCGAGGCATTCTAAGAGGAAGAAGTGAGGAGGAGATGCTCTCTAAGCATGAAGGATGACCACTGTTATTGCACAGACACGACAGGTAAAACACTGCACAGGAGAAACAGTGAGAAGGCCAGTTTGTCTGGATCACAGCAGATAGAAAGGGAATTAGTATGTACTAAAGCTGTTAAAGTTGGAGCCCTTACAGTGGATAGAGCTGGACTTGGAGTAAGGAGGAACTAAGTTTGAATCTTATTTCAGAAACTTACTGTGTAACACTAGAGAAGTCACCGAACCTTTGTCTCAGTTTCCAATTCTATGAAAGCGGGATAATAAAGCACTTGTTTCTTAGTGTTATTGCAAGAATCAAATGAGATTCTGTTTGTATACTCCTTTGTAAACCTTGTATGCACATATACAAGATAGCTATTTCATTAGTAGTAGTATTAAAGCAATTTGGTATTACTATAATGTTTAGCATATATAATACTTTAAGGTTTGCAAAGTTCTTAGAAATATTGTCTCATAATCTCACAGTAACCTTATAGGTGGTACTAAAAATAACACTAGGTTGTAAAGAACTTTATATGCCAAACAAAGATGCTTAGATTTGAAGTCATTGGAGTTTACTGAGAAGGGGCGTGACATGGTCAGAATCACTGTAGGAATATCACTTTGGCAGCTATGTGTGGCACAGGCTGGAAAGGAGAAAAGTTTGAGAGAGGGAGACCAATCAGAAGAATAAAGAGTAGTCGAGGACCTGAGCTATGATGGTAGCTAAGTGGAGAAAAGGACAGATACAGCAGACGTCATAGAGGTATGAAGGGGGAGATGTGCCTAATAACCAGATAAGTGGGATAAAGCAAAGTGAGGAGTGCAAGATGACATCAAGGTTGTGAAGCTGGAGGTGCTATCATCAGACACAGCAGTGTGGAAGAGAGGGTAGGTTTGAGAGAACAATAAGTAATTCAGTTCTGGACATACTGTCTGAAATGCCTATGTGGATCTGGAACTCAAGAGTAAAAGTAGGGTCTGATTATTTATATCTATCTGGGGGTCATATTCCTAAAGATGATTATTAAATCCATGGGAGTGAATAAGATCACCAAAAGAGTGAGTGTAGGAGCAAAAAGAGACCAGAACACAAAGTACAGGATGTTCTAAAGTTAGGGGACACAAGCCCACCAGACAAATGACAGGAATGAGAGAAAAGGCAGTGCGGAAACAACAGAGCAGTTGCAGGCTTTCTTCAAGGAGATAACTAGAGAGAAGACTCTGGGAAGCAGCAGACGTGTAAAGGAGCCAGCACTTCAACATGTGCCTAAACTTCAGTTTGTTTTTGGCTCATCTCCCTAGAGAATTTGGGGAAATTTCTATTGGGGTGACATAAAGGCTAAGCTATCTAGATACCAGTGGGAGAGCTCATTCACTCTGCCAGGTATATTCTAATCTGTATAACTTTTCTGATTTCTGTCTACTATTTGTTTGGTTAAAAGGGATTATTTGCTTAAAAAAAACATGTTTATTTTATGTATTTTTAAAAAGCTTTACATTATAAGTTCAGTTTCATATATAAGCCTCTTTTCTGTTCTCCTTTGTAAATAGAAACATTCATATTTGATGTTTGTCAAATGCAAAACAAACAATACTTCCCCCAAAAAGGGTCAAATTGGTTAACTAAAGGGTAGGGATTAGGTATAGAAGAAAGTGTTGATATGAATGGAGGAAAAATGTGATAGCCTAGAGCAGCAGTTCTCAACCTGTGGGTTGCATACCCTTTGGGGGTCGAACGACCCTTTCACTGGGGTCACAGGGGTCGCCTAAGACCATCAGAAAACATATTTCTGATGGTCTTAGGAACTGAGACACCACTCCTCTATCCATCTCCAGGTGGGTCCGTCCACATGCAGATACACCCACAAATGAGTATTAAAGGGTCACGGCATTAGGAAGGTTGAGAACCACTGGCCTAGAGAGTATTGATGAGCAGAGGGATCTGAGGTCATAAGAAGAATGAGGTATGAGGAGAGATGGACTAATCAGAGGTTATGACTGGAAAAATTATTTCAGAATTCATATATGACAGCTTGAAGGGACTCCAGGAGCCACCCAGTCTCTAAGGTCCAGGGAATTCAGAGAGAGGCAGAATTTGAACACAGATTCTCTAATTGAAGAGACAGTGTTCTCAATCATTGAAGTGGAATTCTTGTGGAGAATAGCAACATGAAGAGTGTGACCATTCCTGTGTGTAGCTGACAAAGAATACAGAAGTAAGGCTAAGGACCTGAAGAGACTGAGAAAATAGCAGAGTGGGGTGTTTACACCCAAAACACATCAAAGTTATATTGAAGACCATAATACGTACAAGTGTCAAGGAACTCTGAGTGAGAGTTACTTGAGAATTACTTGAAAAAGGACAGAGAATGACCTAGGGGCCAGGAGATAACAGCCACAAGGATTTATACTAGAGATAAAATTTGTATAAGCTGACCTTCAAAGGGGAGGTTGCTAAATAACAATGGCAGGAGAGAGTTTGGCAGTGGCAATGGGCAAAATGAAGTATTTAGACTTCCCCTACAGGACCAACGTGTTATAGGATTATGAGAGAAAGTACAACTAGTACTACAAAGCTAACCAGGGATACAGAGTAAGGTCTATGTGACTTCTAGATAACTGAAGGAACACGAGAGGAAATGTTCTAAGATAAAAAGAAGTTTTATGGAATAGGAGCACTAGAGGATACAGTGGAAGGGACATGCAGAATTAGGAGGGAAAGGGTTGAGGTGGACCGGTAGTGATAGTTGTGGAGATGCAGCTGGGAATTCATTATCACTAGGATTAAGGGAGCAAGAAGGGGTAGGAGTTTGCTAGCTATAGGGGATGAATTTGAGGAGAGCAGCAATAGATGAAGCAGCTCTACTAGTAACAGTAGGCAAGAAAAACTCATCTCTGCTCCTACTCTAGCCTAGAACACACTCCCCCCTCCTTCTATGTGTCAAAATTCTTCTCTACAAAGCTCAGCTTAGGTGCCGCCTCTATAAAACTTCCCCGCCACCTCCCCGCCCCAAGAGAAAGATATCTGTCCCTCTCAAATTTTTCCAGAGTACCTGGTCTGACCCCTTTGCCTTTTTACTCAACCTTGTATGGCACTTTAAGGTTTAAAAAACAGACTGATGAAATCACAGATCTCTGAAGTAATGAATTAATACTAGTCTAACACAAGAATCTAATGTGTACTAACAGTAAAGTACTTAATAGTCACTTGAAAATGCTTTTAACTGTAGTATTCCTATTCTTCTGGTCATCTGCTATCCAAATATAATCTCAAAATTTTACATATGTATACATATACATAAAATTTTTACATACACAGAAAATGAACAGAAAGAAGAGATCTGACCATGCCCTTCACCTGCTCAAGAAGCTTCAGTGGTTCCCTAATGCTTCTAGGATAAAATGCAAACACTTGTGTGGTATTTGATGCCCCCTCACAATCAGCTCCAATCTATCTTTTCACATTGATTTCACTTAACTTCCAGACATCCCCTCCCCCCACTGCATTCTAACCAGTTTATTCCTGCACGACATTCCATTAATTATCACTCAAGCTAGAATGTATTTCTTTACCTTAATAGCCTTTGTGCATTACTCTGGTTAAAAAAAGAAAGAAAGAAAGAAATCCGTTACTTGGTAGACAACTTTCTAGTGATGTATCTCTTCAATGTGAACCAGGCTAATCCTTCAAAGGCAGGTATACTGTCTAGTGGCTGCATTTTCCAGCTTGATATAACAAGAGAAAGTCTGAACTTTGCTAGCCTAGTCTCAGAAACCCAGGGTCACCTCCATGACATGATAAATCTTCAAGATCAGAACTTTAGTAGATATCAAAATTATGCCCATTTCATATCATACTTAAGGCAACTGCATTAGAATTTTGTGCTGTATTTCTTTGCTCATCCTGAGCTGAGTGAGTGCCTGATGCCAACCTAGTGTCTCAGTCTGGTGATTTTCCAATCCATTCTGAGATGGAATTTCAAGTTTTAGAGATCATTTACTCCAGTTCCCTCATTTGATAGATGGGATAACTGAGGGCTGCAAGAAGTGAGGTGTCTTGTCCAAGGTCACACAGCATTCAAGAATAATGTAAGGCACACAAGCCACAAGGATAAGGAGCAGACCTAGACCTGGCCCTTTGATATGGCGATGAGGAAGCCAAGCGGAGCAGGAAGTTCTGAGACAGGAAGGAGAATGGTAGCAATGCCAATGTTTTTTTCTGCAAGAGAGAGCATCTCAACCCAAGGGTAGGACAGATTTTCTTGACTCTCAATAGTCTGGTATCAGTTCTTATTGTATTCTTTGTCATATATAATAAACTTGTCTGATACTGGATGACTTGTTAGCCTAGTGTCCACAAGGGGACTTCAGACAGACATCTAGATGTGAATCAGAATAACAGAAGAGACTCTGGAAGGGGAACAAGTAATAACCTCTAAGACTGAACCTAGTCCTGATCTATCCAGAGTTCTGGTTCTGAGAACTGGTGTGTTAAATAGGCATAAAAAGAATGAGATTGCATATGACCAAGTGCTAAATTTAACATAGTCCTGTTCTAAAATATGTGGTCAAAGTGCCACAAGCCATCAGTCATGGAAGTGATTAACTTTGTCTAGAGTCAATGTAGAAGACTTCATATAACTGAAGTAATTTTAAAGAAATGTTAAGATATGTACAGAAAGCTAATCAAGCTGCTTTGTCTACCCCACCCCCTTTATTTTGCTGAAAATACCATATCTCTGTTTTTCTATTCTATGAATCTTTCTCTTATAGGTATTAGATACTGACAATGCTTATAGATATGTCACTGAATGTATTATGAAAAATAGAGCAACAAATGAATTATTTAAAAACTCAAAAGTCATTTTCCAAAGGGGCTAAAAAAAAGGAAAAAGATATGACATGAATTACTGCTTCAAAAGGGCCAATTTAGACTCAAGCCAACTCCATTAAGTCCTGTACTATACTCTGGAAACTAGCTTTCCTGGGCTACAGGCAAAATGGGCTATAAGCAAAATAGACTCAAAAGCAGCAACAAATGACCATGAAAGAAAATTTACTCTTATAAATTCCGGTTGTCAGTGGTACCTGGAGGACTAGAAATTTCTGGCTTTTTCAGCACAGTGCTTTGGGAATCCAAACAAGAGAGTTCTTCTGCTGGGAGCCTAACACTCTATTTCTTCTAATACCTTTAGCCCCAAAACAGCCTTTGATAGAACTTCTGCTTTATTTGTCTGCAACGTGTGACCTATGTCTGCATCAATGAACTCTATGGTTTTCAACTCTTCCAGTAGTAAATGGATACTCAGAATCTAAGAGAAACATTTTTACTCCTGAAAAAAAAGCTTTAAAAAAAATTCTGTCATTGTAATTTTCCCAACTGTTATCTAATTGTAATCATTTCACTATTATTATGCTATTTGCTATATTCTCATTTCTAATATGTCATAGAATAAGTTCAAAAAGATCAAAGGCCCAAACAAAGTTACTTTTAAATTGTCTTCTCATATTCATCTTCTAGTTTTTCAGTTTAAATCTAAGAAAAGAGAGTATTGATATATTTTAAACTTGGAAGCCATACAATGGACAAAATGACACCTAAATTTCCTCAATACTACTTAGTCTTGTACAAAATAACAAATGTCTCCCTGAAGGACAAAGCGCACAACTCACCTACCCAACTAATAACAAACTTAACTCTAAAAATACCCTTAGTACTAGATAGCATCCTACAATGGCTCAAGAATTTTGTTATAAATTTAACAAAGTAAAAGAGAGCATACTTGGACACATGGCGCTTCAACAAAGAGTTACACTGTTCCAAAAGTTCATAAAGCAACTCAAAATCATACCTACTACAATTAAACTAAGATTTATATAGATATAACCAATAAACCTGGACCACAATAGAGTAGATAAACTGAACCTTTTCAAAGCTATTTCTATTATCAGCATGTACTCATAACTATTGGACTATTGAATGCTATCAGTTTACTTAACACAGTGCCTGGCACAGAGCAAGCACTACTAAATGTTTACTCCCTCCCCTTTACTGGCCATTGAAAACAAAGTGCTTTGCAAATGATCAACTGACATATAAAGGTGAGTTACTATTGTCCACTAAACAAGTTGTGCTTGATCTAAGTTTACTGGCTCTAGTCATAGTGGTCAACCTCACTACACTGGAATTTGTTCAAATAATCCATGTTTATCCTCTCATCTCTTCTTATGACTATACATCTCTTACCCATCATCTTTCCTGAGTCCTCATATTTTTAGTCTGTCAAACAGCAGCACCTCTATCATTCTGATCAGGTAGATAATTCGACAAACATTTAATAGATTAGTGCAAGGAATACTATAATCTACTAGACCATTTCAGCTGTCATTTTCTGGTTCTTTTCTAATTTTATATTGTCATTTTTAAGGTAGAACAACAAAAATTACATATATTGAAGGTAAAACTGCATTATGGATTTGTATAAGAGTAAATATTTTAAAACTATCTCCAGCACACCATCAGATGTCTAGTCATTTTTATCCTTTTGGGCTATAGTAGCACATAAGTATTGTTCTCCCCACCTCTAGCATCTGTTACCAACTTCTCTCCACCTATTCAAATGATAACCAATCTGAAAAAAAATTAAATTAAAAGGTGCAGACATGACGCTGCTTTATTCAGAACAGTGAGAAAGATGACTACTCAAAAGATTTGCAGATTCCTATCAATAAGAATAGAGGCAGCATGGGATAACACAGGCAGGGTTTAGAGTTAGTAAGAAAGACCTGGGTTCAGATGCTGGCCCTGCTGTTCACTGGCCGTATGATCCTCAGTAAGTCCCTTAACCTCACTAGTTGACTAGGACATACCTACATAAGTTATAAATATGTTTGATATGTTCTGGTGGAACAAAGAGCTCTCTACACTGAAGGAATCACAGAAGTCCTCCAGTATTCTTTTATCAACCTTGAAGCAAGGCTCCATTCTTAGAAACTGAGAGCTGGAAAAAGCCCCCACAAGTCACGTAGTCCAAACCAGAGAGGTGAAGTGAACTGCACAGGGTCACACAGGGAGCAACCAGCTTGGTCGGATCCCAGACTGGAATCCAAGTGCTTTGCCTTTCAAATCCACAATCTTCTGACTATACCACACAACTCTCATTTTGGAAACACAGTGTTGCCCATAATGTTAAGCACCCAGGAGAAATTACTAAATGAGTTGACAGGTTACAAGGACTTCCAGTTCCCTTTACAGGTTTGCAACCAATGGCTTAGTACTTATCATCCTATAAACATCTAGATTTTTATTCTCTATTTTTCAGTATCTTACCACTGGCCCACACTGAAGATCAGCTGCCTATTTTCTGTCCATGCACACTGGCAGTTTTATCCCAACTGTTTGGCATTTCATTGCTCCTAAGAACTTAATATCCTGAAAATTTGTAGATTATTATGAACACCTCTTGTTCAGCTCATTTAAAAGCCCTCCAGATGGTCATCAACTCTACTGACTCGCAGAAAACTGGGCTGTCCCTGGAAATCACCTGGTTTTGCTCAGTTCCAGTACTTCCTCATTTCTCAGCTCCCCTCATCTACTTCCACCAAATTGGAAGCTCCTTGAGGGCTGGGCTATCTTACTTTTCTTTGTACCTCTCAGTGTTCAGCACACTGTAAGCACTTAATCAATGATCTATGTTCAATATAGCCAGGTTTCGTACCTCCCCACAGTGGTCCCCCCTTTCCCTTTCATCTCCACAGCAGTACTGATTTATCCCTATACTTTTGTTTCCTACAATAAAATTTGTATTTTTAATAGCCTTGTTGTGGTGCCTTGCTGAAAAGTCCATATTAGGAGGACATCTAATAAAAGAAAGTTCCTTTTTCACTATTAGAAAATAAGCTTTTTGTGAGCAGATATTATATATTTTATTTATATACACAATGTACAGTATCTGACATGGTAGGTGCTCACTGTTTGCTGACTGATCGATCAAATGACAGATTTAAAAAAAAATATTCTTGCTACTAACTACCCTTAGATGAGAGTCCAAGAGGGACCCTCTTTATATCTAATTATATTGTATAATAAAATTTCTGTAATGGAAAGAGATTCTGTTTGATTGAAGAAATATAGCTTTGTTCCAGCTAATTAAAATTTCAACATAATTGCAAGGCATTTTAAAATATGACTAGGTGTATTTGGAATACCTGGGAGTAAAAATGAGGCTACTGTCATGGGTTGGTATTGGTATGGACTTTTTAGAAACACAAAGGAGAAACTCGGTGGCTATAGCTTTCACCTTTCACCTCTTACCCATAGAAGAATGTTAAATCTGGAATCAGACACCCTAGGTTTGAATCCTGGCTTTGCTACTTGTTACTGGCAAAGTCTTGGGCAAGTTACTTATGGAATCTCTGGGATTACATTTCCTCATCTATAAAACAGGTGAGCTGAGCAAACTGACTTCTAAAGTCCCTTCCAGCTTCATCTATGATCGGTCAGGAGGTAATGGTTTCTGATTTCGCCCTCAATAGGAAGATCTTTAAGCAAATGCTTTAGGATGTCTAATTGTCAGGTATGATGTAAAGGGTACCTTTTTAAAGATACAGTTTGAATTAAATGGCCTCTGAAGTCCCTTCTAACTCTCAGATTCTATGAACCTATAAATTGGTTATTATTGTTCAGTTGTGTCTGATTCTTCATGACTTCATTTGGGGTTTTCTCGGTAAAGATACTAGAAGGGTTTGTCATTTCCTTTTCCAGTTCATTTTACAGATAAAGAACTGAGGCCAACAGGGTTAAGTGAGTTGCCCAGGGTCACACAGCTGCTAAGTGTCTGAGGCCAGATTTGAAGAGTCTTCTTGATTCAGCCTCAGCATTCCACCCACGGCATCCAGATACTCCAAAATTAGGTGGTACATTCTACTTAATAAGGTAGGAAAGAACTTCAGAAAGATTTTTCAAAGAGGATCTCAATCCAAAAGGAGTTTCTGTAGGACTAGAAATTAGGGTACATGGATTCTTGTCTTAGATTTGCCAATAACTATGTGCCTCTGAAAGAATCACCATCAAGTATTTGTGTTTCTAGTCTGCACCAGGTACTGTATTAGGTGTTAGGGATACAAAGAAAAAAATGAAACATTTTCTGCCCTCAAGGAGATCATACTTGACAAGCGGAAATCAAACATCCATATAAATATTTCTACAACATAAATACAACATTTTTTAAAAGGCAGTTTTCGGGGGAAAGCCATCAGCAGCTATAATTAGGGAAGGGGAGGAAGACCAGAAAAGGCCTCATATAGCAGGCAGTGAGAAGCTGGGCTTGTTTAAGGTCATATAAAGAATCTGAAAACAGGAAAGAATCTCAGTGGCCAATACATCTGATCCAATCCATTATATTAAAAAAAAATCCATACAATAAGACACCAAAATAGGGATCATTCAGTCTCTGCCTGAATACTTCCAAGAAAGGACACCCACCCAATGCAGTCTGTTCCACTTTTAGACAGCTCTAATCATTAGGAGTTTTTCCCATCACCAAGCCTAAATTCCCCTTTGTAATCTCCACCCATTTCTCCTGATTCTGCCTGCTTGGGTAGATGACAGGCCTTCAAATACATGGAGACAATTGTCATGTCTCCACTGAATCTTTTTTTTCTCCAGGTTATTAAACATGCCCAGTTCTTTGATGTTCTGTAAGGCATGGTCCCTTTCGCCATCCTGACTGCTGTCCTCTGGATATTACAGCTTAACGTCCTTAAACTGTGGTGTTCAGAAGTAAGCACAATGCTCCAGATTCTGTCAGAGGAGTTGAGAGTGCAGTAGGACTATCACCTTCCCTGTTTCTGGCTCTCCCGGGTTATTAATACTCTCTCCTTCCTCAAATTAGCTAGTGTTGACTTATCTGTGCAGGATTCTTGAGGTCAGGGACTCTTTTTAGTTGTTTTTTTTTTTAATCCTCAGCACTTTAAATAATGGTAAGTAGGTTAGAGCCAGATTGCTGAGGGCTTTAAAATAAATTTTAAATGTCCACTCTAAGTCTTCTCTTTTTCAAATTGTTTCCTCAACTGTAAAATGGTGATAATCATAGCACCTACTTCCCACAGCAGTTGTAAGGATCAAATGAGATATTTGTAAAGTGCTTAGCAGAGTACCTGGCACATAGAATTTTTAAAATGCTAGCTATTATTTTTATTAAACACTAAGAAAAGCTCACATTTTACAAAATGCTTTGCTTCAAAATAACAAGTCATCTATACCTCTAGTTCCTATAATCTATCCTCATGTGGCATGGTTTCTAATTCTAGTCCTTTTGTAGATGCCCTCTATCTCATAAATATTGTTTAAAAATGGGGCACCAAATATGGACTGTCATGTGATATCATTAAAACCTTTGATTACAGATGGTACTTCTAATGTAACAAAAAACACATTTAGTTTTTTGGAGCCATGAGGTTAAGCATTCATGTTGGAATTGCAAGAGGTTAAGATTTCCCAATGCCGAATTTACTGGAGGTACAGTAGAAAAGTCAAATAAATGCAAAATAAAAATAAAATAAGCCAAAAGGAAAATGAGGAGATGATTACTAATGAATAAGATCACTAATAAGAGAAATGTAATTGTAAAAATTTGAGGTTTTACCTCTCAACAATCTGGCAAAGCTGACAAAAGATAGTCAACAGAACAGTTGTTGCAAAAAGATTGGCACAATACTATACAGGTGGTTTGGCTTTAAGTTGGTCTGGATCATCCTGGAACATAACTGTATCTGCCTAGAACATCCATACCCTTTGTCCCAGTGCCAAGCATACAGCCCAAGGTGATCAAAGACAGAATGAAAGTCCTAAATAAAATAAAATGTCCAGTGGCACCTCCTGTTGGTAGCAAAGGACTAGAAACAAGTAGATGTCCATTAAATGAGGAAAGGCTAAACAAATTGTGAAACATGAATCTAATGGAATATTTACAGAACTGTAAGAAACGATTATGAAGAATTCAGGGAAGTATGGGAAGCCTCAAATAAACAGATTCAGAGTGAAACAGAACAGGAAAATAGGAACCAGGAAAACAGAACCAGGAAAATGAAATATAATGACAACAACGTTAATGAAGGGAATATACACAGCACACACAAGCACAAAACCCTAAATATAAGGCTATATAATTATAAGGAATCAAGCATGTCACTGAAGAAGCAATGTGAAAGAAAATGAAACTCTAATTTCTTTGAAAAAGAGTGTTGAAAGTTGAAGATACTGTCCCACTCAGTTGATGTTAGTTTTGCTGAATTGTTTCCCCCACTTTTCTTTCCTCATTAGTTTTAGTTAGGATAGCTTGCTAGGTGGAAAGTGAAGCGGGAACTACTTATAAATTGTAGTGCTGTAAAAACAAAAGACACCATAAAAATCCTGAATTTTAGAAAATCCTTTAAAGATCTGCCACATCATTCATGATCAGTCTAAAAAGTACATGCCATTCCTATGTCATCAGTGCTGGGAGATTAAGGTAGAATCTTAAACTTTTACACATGAGGTGAAGGAGCATTAGATCTTGTCATTTTCAGATTTACAAAAGCATCTTTCTCATTTTTTGTAACAACACTAAAGATTTTCCTCTTCTAAAAAGGTTAATGTTACCTAAGCTTGAGGGCAGGAGATATACTCAGCAAATCATAAAAACATTAATATTTAAATTGATGAAGTTCTTTTCCCTACAGATCTTTCGATGTTAACAGTTTAACAAATGAGAAGTTATTTGTACGTATACACACACACACCCACACCCACACACACACACACTCTGTGTCTCTCTCTCTCTCTCTCTCTCTCTCTCTCTCTCTCTCTCCCTCTCTCTTTCTCTGACTGGCACAAGGGGCCTTAATATGTCCAGAGGAAAATTCTCCCACCTTTGATCTACAAGAGCTGACAATAACTGATTAAACTAAATCAAATTCTAAAATATACTATTTCTTAAACTGTCCTTAAGGCTTAGAAAAAAATGAGCAAGATAAAGAATGAAAAGGATTAATGGCAGACTAACACCTTAAACTCCTTGAAGGAAAGGATTATTTACTTCTTTCTTTTTATCCTTATTATTGAAAATAATTGTAATATAATAGAGGCAATAAAACATTACAGAATATAGAGGTCTAAAAACTTTGGTTCTGGTAAAAGTTTTGGATGAGAGGGCAGAGTAGGAAACCTAACATGAAATTTTGCTAACCATCAACAGCAGTTTTTTCTTTAAAGACAATTTTTCCAAATACATGAAATCTCTTCAAAACCCAGTTTGTTCAAAAATGTCATAGGCTTTTTTTTTTGCCTTTTTTTTGGAGGGGGAAGGCAGGGCAATTGGGGTTAAGTGGTTAAGCCCAAGGCCACACAGCTAGTACATGTTAAGTGTCTGAGGCCAGATTTGAACTCAAGTCTTCCTGACTTCAGGGCCAGTGCTATATTCACTGCAATACCTAGCCACCCAGGCTTTTTTTTTTTTTAGAAAAATCTTATTATGTTCTCCTTTAGCCAAAGTTATTTTAAAACATGCATTACAATAAACCCTGTACTGCTATAAAACAAGTCAATTTTTTAAAAAAAACCCCAAGGTCCAATTAAGTCATGGAAATATGTGTGTGTAAATGTTCATGTAAATCAGGCCCAACCCTACGGCTTCTGGCAACATGCCATACAATCCTCTGCTCAGAAATGCTGGTGGCAAAATCCCAGAGGGACAGTTGTTTTCATTCCTATTATCATCAGATACCAAACTGGAAATTATGAACTAGTCATCCGTGTCATCTGCCCATACTATGTACAAGAAACTATTAAATTCTGCCTTAGAAAATAAAATTAACTGTTTAAAAAAACCTCTTTCTACACTTGAAATATTTTGGTTAATTTAATTAACAACTTTTTGCCAAGATTTTTTATGTGTGTGTGTGTATGATCAATATCTTACTATTCGGAGGGATAGAAGGTTTAATCCTTACTAAATCTTCATACTTGCCCATTCAAAATAAAAATGGTCTTGGTACAGTAAGATGTTTAATTCTGCAATACCGTGACACACAGTCCTTAGGTAAGAAATTGTGGGGCTGACATTCCAAACACCATGGTAATGTTTTCCATACATCGTGAGAAAATTAAGTGTATCTCTGAATTCTGGAGTCTCAGGAGTCCTGACTCAAAAGCACTCTTTATAGGGGCTTCCCCATCACAGAAAACACTGAGCTGTGGCAAAATGGAGAGAAATCTTGGATTTGTGTCTTTGAACCTACCCTTTAAAAAAAATATTTTATTTTTTCCCCCGTTACATATAAAAACAATTTTTAACATTGAGTTTTAAAACTTTTGAGTTCCAAACTCTCTCCTTCATCCTTCCTCTCTCCCTCTTCCCCACATGAACCTGCTCTTTAAGGAAGGAATTAAGGGAGTTAGGAAGGATCAAGGGGGATCCAGAAGAATTCAGGAAGTGATTACCTTCACTTGCAAAGATTTAACACACAAAGACTCATTTGTCAATACTAACTAGAATATTCTTTCCACAATCATAATGGTAATATAAATGGGAAGATCTTTCCCATCCATGAGTATGAGTCACATAAAGCCTGTGGTGGGAGGAGCTTGCTGAAAGGGTGGAGAGCTGAGAGGAAGTTGGTCAAGAGCAGTTAAAGCTGAGAGAAAGAGAAAGAAGGTAGTGAGGTGTAAATGTTTGTTTGTGGGAAGGGCCTAGCAGGGGGAAGGCTTGGGGATGGCAATGCCTCCTGCATTGTAATTGTGTATAGATTTCTTTGTTCCTATGATGGGTCTGGCTTTCTGGTGTTGGGATTCAGCTTTCTGGTGTTTGAACAGATGTTTTGGTTCCTGTCTTTCATGTGGAGAGTCTGTTATATTTTGCAATTCAGAATTATGCTGGCAATTCCTAGCTGCCAAAGGAACTGTGAATAACACGTTGGTGCTACAACAATGTTCCAATGCCATACAGAATGACTTTCTTTTAGAAAATTTCCTGAAAGTGGCTATAAGATTTCATGTATAAGGTACAAAAATAAAGCTTAAAAAAAAAGTACCTAAGAAAAGCAAAGAACTTGATTCAAACTATCTAGTAGAGTAGAAAATTCAGAAAAGCAGCAGCAGTAAAATTTCTAATGGCAGAGGTAATCATACTCAACTTCATACAATTATCAAACAAATAACAAAGAATCATTTTGTTATTTCATAGTATTGTCCATTATTAGGCCTTCAATATCACAAAGAATAAACATGAAATTTTTTAACAGCACTTTTAACAATTTTGCTAAACCAAATATACTGTAACACTAGTCTAATTTTTTTTGGAATCCTAAAGGCCAACAATCCCAGGCTGGCATGTTGTCCAAGAGCTGCATATGTTCAAGGGAAAATTTCCTAATGTCCTTTCTCCTAGTCTTCTAGGGCTCAAACAGAAATCTTTAAATGTAAAATGCATTATAAACTATATTCACATTTGAAATAAAACTCCAACAGAAATTTACTACCAGCACAGGAACAGTAACACTTTCAAGTGAATTTGAAGACTTTTATTGGAAAAAAAAATCTATTCACTGGACAAAAATTAAATCACTGATAAAGAAAAATAATCTATAATGCTAAGTCTTCGTGGGATCATAGACTTTGAACATCATGGGACCTCACTGACCACATTCTAGTTCAATCCCCAATTTTCACAAATGAGGAAACAGAAGGACATCAAAGTGAAGTGACTTACCACCCAGGTTGTCAGTTTCAGAAGCAGGATGTGAACCTGGGTGATCTGACTCCAGAGTAAGCTCTCTTTTCCCCAATACCATGCTGCTTCCCTAAAAAAAGTCTCAAATGCAAACTAGTTGTTACAGAATCTAATCACATAAGGTTCTCTAATAAAGCCAATGATGCAAAGATATCCTCACAGAGACTGTCTGGAACTAAAGGTAGTTACTACTTGAATACTAGAGGCAGTATCTAAGTTTCTCAAGAGACTGATTTGACAAGTCAATAGAAACAATAATTCTTATTGAGGGTCAAAAAATAAATTATTTCAAAGCAAAAAAAGAATCTCTCCTAATGGGAGGGAATGAAATAAAACTCATAATAATGACAGTTTTTAAACCTGTTACAGAAGTACTAGAGATAATGCATTTCCCTTGCATGAGAAAACTGAGGTGTATAATATAGTCATCCTTCCACATTTCACATTTGTGGTTTTGTTTTTTTGAGGGTTGGCTTTGGAGATGCACAGCATACTGCAGAAAAATTACAGACACCATGTTATGCGAAGATAACTTCAAAAAATTAGTCATAATTGCATAAATACTGTATATTAACCTATTTTATCATTTATTACCATAAGTGTGTATATGTATATATATATATGTATGTATTATAACAGTTAAATTTTGCTAAAACTTTGGGTGTGCCAAAGAACAACAGACTATGTACTCTCTTTGGAAATGCTTTCTCTTTGTCTCTTTACCATCCCTGATTTTCTCCCTCAGTGGTCTTTGTATCTTGTGCTTTTCTAGAAGGAAATCCTAAAAGAAGTTGCTGCAGGTCCATCAGCCACTGCTTACACTCTACATAGTATGT
The DNA here is from genome assembly GCA_028627135.1 of Pseudochirops cupreus. Taxonomy (NCBI): domain Eukaryota; kingdom Metazoa; phylum Chordata; class Mammalia; order Diprotodontia; family Pseudocheiridae; genus Pseudochirops; species Pseudochirops cupreus. Next base: position 49,248,099 of record CM053584.1, on the reverse strand, counting down.
GGGATACTTATCTCTTTTGAGTAGAAACTGCAGCTTTTTTATGGGTTTTACTTATTTTGTGTGTTAAATATATATGAACAGAATTATTAAGAATAAAAGTTGGGGTAAGGCTTTGAGTTATTCGTGGTTTTTCACATTTGCATGGTTTCTGTGCTTCTATTCCTGCTTTGGTGTCTTATGAAGTAGTAATATGGATGTCTATTTCCCAAGTTAACTGAAAACTATTTTTGAGTCAATTTGATTCACCTGAACTTTTAAAACAAAAGTTTCAAGAAAATCTATTGGCTGAAATTCACTTGTTAATACACAGTTAATGGCACAAGCACCAAAAAAATATTCTATCTATGGATATTAACGTAGTGCCACTTTCTCTCAAGATACAAGGATATATATAATATAATGTATATATGTGCTCCTGACAATATCAAGGGGACAGTTCCCCAAAATAAAACTATTACTAAACTAGTTTTCTTGATAACTAATCATTGCAACATTTTTGTTCCAATCTAATACTTAACTAGAATTCTGGATTCTGAATTGGAGCCTACAGCATTCAGACTACTTCTGCCTACTCTACCACTACCCTACACTACACTGGCTGCCCCGCTCCAATCACCCCATCCACTCCCACTTTCCTGTCATCTTCCTTTTTATGCTGTCTTCCTCTGTCAGAATGTCAGGCAAAGTGTTGTGCACTGGGGATAAAAAAACAAGAAGGTCCCTACTCTCAAGGAGATTAATGAATGCTTCATCTCTGTCTAGCCACCTGTTTATCAAAGTAAAGAAGGAACAAGCTAGAAGCAGCACTGTCAGGACACGTTTCCCCAAATCCAAGGGAATAGCCCTGTGGCCAGCACTCTCATTTTCCCACAACCTGGTCAGTGATGTACATCCAAAATTCCAAACAGAGAATAAAGTATCCTGTACCAAAAGTACACATAGGGACGGGGAAGGTAATAAGCATTTATACTGCGCCCATTATGTACCAGAACGCTGCACTCAGGGCTCTTGATGCTACTGTTATCCCCATTTAACAGTTGGTGAAACTGAAACAGACAAAGGTTAGGTGACTTCCCAGAGTCATGGTTAGTAAACGCCTGGGGCTGGATCTGAACTCTGGACTCCCTGAATTAAGCCCAGCACTCTTTTATCAACTATGCCACCAGTTGCTTCTATGTGTAGTAATTGAATTTGAATCCAGGTTCTGACATTGACTAGCTATACGTGGGCAGATTAATAACCTCTTTGAGCCTCAGTATCATCTGTGAAATAGGAATAATTATATCAGTTATAGATCAAATGAGAAAAAGTGTAGAAAGTATTTTGTAAACCTTAAAGCACTGTATGTCAGTTATTATCACTGCTGCAATTAGTATCACCTCCAACTGTTTGCTGGTCATCTCCACAAATGTTCCATATGGAACTAAATATTTTGAAAACAGAATTCATTCTCTCTTCCCAAACTCACTCTCCTAATTTCTTTACTCCTACTGAGGGTGCTACCATTCTTCCAGTCAGCCAAGTTACCTAGTAATCATCCTCAACTTTTTATCCTCACTGTTCCCCTGCCCCACTACATGCAGTAAATCGACTAATCTTGTTTACTCTAGCTCCCCTCTCTCCTACACTGCTATCAAGCTAATTCAGGTCCTCACCACACTCAAGTTGTTCTTTTCTAAGAGAGTCCTACATGGGGTGCTTGCTGCCTTTAGTCCTGCCCTTCTCCCACCCACTCTCTATGGAGCTGTCCTGTTCATGTTTCCACAGCACAAACCTCCTGGCTGGTCTCCCTACCCCAAAGCTTTGGCTCCACTTAGCTATTAAAGTGATCTTCCAAAAGCACACATCTGATCATATCATCCCCCTCCCAATTAAAAAACTCCATTGGTTCCATCACCTCCAGGATCAAATAAAAAATGCTCTGACTTTTAAAGACCTAACTCATCGCCTTCCTACATTGTAGTCTTCCTACACTTTTCTCCCCTCCACGAACTTTATAAACTCAGAGACACTGGCTTTCTTGCTTTTCTTGGCACAAGACACTCCATCTCCCCAATGTCTACATCTTCACTGGCTGCCTCCTCTGCCTGGTATTCTGTCCCTCTTCACTTACTGGCTCCCTGAATTCTTTCAAGTCTCAGTCAAGATCCCACCTTCTACAAGAAGCCTCCCCCAAACTCCTTCAGTGCTAGTGCCCTTTCTGAGAAGAGTTCCAACTTGTTCTGTACGTCTTGTATGATGTACATAACTGTTTGCATATTGTCACATTTATTATGGAATCTTGAATGGCAAGGCTACTGGAGTGGTTTGCCATTTCTTTCTCCAGCTCATTTTACAGATGAGGAAACTGAGGCAAACAGGGTTAAATGACTTTGCCAGAGTCACACAACTATTAAGTGTCTGAGGCCACATAATGAATTCAGGGAAGATGAATCTTCCTGATTCCAATTCCAGTGCTCTAGCTACTGTACCACCCAGATGTCCCTACTGTACACAAGTATGGTTGCCAATTATGAAATCTCAAATATATCCCAAAAGGAAGGGAAAAAATCTTTTAGAAAGTAAGAAATATTTATTGGATTACAAATAATTGGGGAAGAGTAAAACTAATATTTTATAATAACTAAAATTATGATTAGGGAATAAAGATCAGCACAAAATTTGATCTAGGACAAATCTTAAGTGTTTGACAGCCTTACTCAAAGTATGATTTTAGGTAAATTCTTGTTCAGTAAAATATGTTTGTGACAAAATAAATGTGTAAACTGGGTAACATGTTATTCTAGCCAGACAAGAAAAGCCACTATTTAAAAAAAAAAACAACAAAACCCTAACAACAACAGGAATAACAAAAAAAGCTATTACAGACTAAGATTGAGACTAACTGCTAGTTTGTCCCACTAAGATTTTCCTAGGATTTTGCCCAAGATAATAGAGGCATATACTTGATAAGAATTTGGTTGGCTTTTTATTGCTTATCCATGTGTATTTACAATTACATAGAAATTCCAAAAATCCAAGAAATGACAGGAAAATGGAAATGAATAACGTGTAAGACAAAACCTTTTCTTTCTGGGTCTGTGACCTCACCTGTTGAGGGGGTCCCCCCTAACAAAGCATGTCTATCACTTTTTTGCAGTTTATAGTCTTTGAGATTAACTCACGGCACTAGAGGTTAAGTCACTTTCCTTTCCTACTATGTCTCTGCCAGAGAAGGGACTTGAATCCCCTTCTTTTAGATTTAGGAGGCAGGCTCTCTGCCTACCATTAATGTTTATGTGTACCCTCTTTCTTAAAAAAAAGTCTATTCAAAGACAACATCATAAAGTTATGTTATACCTTATGTTCTTGCTAAACTTACTCCACTGGCATATTCTGCGGGAAAGAAGTGGTACCAAAAGTAAGTGAAATTTAAATAAATTAAAAGAGAAAATTATGCATACACCATTTTTCTCAAAGCAAATAATTATGAATCAACAATCCAATACACAGTGGGGATTTTTAATTTCCTTTTCATATCTGAACTCTTTTCAAATTGACCTCTAGATAACAGATGATCTAGAATCACGTGGCCCTCAAGGTCCTCAAGTGCAGCCCTTGTAATCCAAACTTCAGAGAACAAATCCCCCTAATAAAAGGATTTATTCTGTAAACCTTGGATTCAGTGAACGATAGTGTGTGAGGACCCAGAAGGCCACATGTGGCCTGGAGACCAAAGGTTCCCCACCCCTAAGTTAGATACTTAAAATGAATCAATTAAGATAGATATGCCCCACACTAAAATGGTCAATTAGTGAAATTATTATCTATGTTGGCATTCAAGATCATGATCAGATGACCAGAACCTTAGACTTCTTGTCAGAACACCTCAACTTGAAACCCAGCTTCCACTATGCATTAAGGTGATCCTGGTCAAACCATTTAACCTTATTCCATCTGGTCTTACCCGACTGTAGTAGTCAAAGAAAGCTCCAAAATCTCCAAAATAAAAACTATAAGCTTATCACCAGGTTGGTCACAGAGTGATAGATTTTTCGATCACAAGTCTCAAAACTATTGATTCACATCGTGAAGGGAGTAGCCATAAAGTAACATATTCTTCAAGTACTGAAAACACAAAATTACATTATTAAAATCAGTGTTCACATCATAAAATTAAATAGCTATGATCACTTACTTGTGAAATGAAACACAGCCTACTGGATAAAGGGTCAGCTTTGAAATGAGGAAGTCCTAAGAAGACCTGGGTTTTAAGCCCTATATCTGACAATTCCAGCCATATCACCACGGGCAATTCACTTAACCTCTTAGCATCCTAAGCAACCCCTAAGACTGACACTTCCCAACTGATAAATGATCAAAGAATATAAACAGACAGTTTTCAGAGGAAGAAATCCAAGCTATCAACAGCCACATGAAAAAATACTCTAAATCACTAATAATTAGAGAAATGCAAATTAAAATAACTCTAAGGTACCACCTCATACCCATTAGCTTGCCTAAGATGACAAAAAAGGAACATAACAAGAAAGGAAAAAGAAAGGCTGTGGGAAAAAAGGTACACTAATGCACTGCTGGTAGAGCTGTGAACTGGGTCAACAATCCTGGAAAACAATTTAGAAATCTACCAAAAAAGCAACTAAATTGTGCATATCCTTTGACCCAGAAAACTTGCTTCCAGGGTTATACCCAAAGACATCAAAGAGGAAAAAGGCTCACAAGTACAAATGTTTACAGCAGTTCTTTTTGTGGTGGCAAAGAATTAGAAAATGAGAGGGATACCCATCAGTTGAGGAATGGTTGACAAAGTTACGGTGTCTATGAATGCAATGGAATACCATTGTGCTATAAGAAATGATGAAGGTGATGGTTCAAAAAAAAGCTAGGAAGACTTGTATGAATGGGCGCTAAGTGAAGTAAAAACAATTAAAACAATTTATACAGTAATAGCAATATCGTAAAGATCATTAACTTTTTAAGACCTAGAGACTCAGTAACCCTAGTCAACACAATCAACAACCACCATTGTAGAAGACTCAGAAACATGCTCTCCACCCACAGACAGAGAGCTGACAGAACTGAAGTACATTTTCATCTCCTCCTCTCATCGTTCTTCCTGGGGAGACATGGGAAATGTGGGAACTTGTTTCATATGACTAGACATATTTGCAACGGGTTTTGTTTTTCTTCCTTTCTCAATAGGTGGAGAGGTAGACGAAAGGTAGAACAGAATTTGGAATAGAAAATAAAATAAAACTGAATAATAAAAAGACTGAGTTACAGAATAGTTGCCAATCTGCCTAATATTGGAAGTGGCTTCCACAACTGGTGTTTCCTGTTCATCATGAATGAGCTCACAGATTTGCCCACCCCCAAAAAGACTGTTTCAACAGTTTATATAATAATATACAGGTGATATTTAGCCTCATTTTGTTGAAGCCCAGTTCCCCTTTATGAGTTGCCTTCCCCAATTAGAATGCAAGCTTCTTGGGATCAGGAACTGTCATATGTCTCTATTTGTATTCCCAGTGCTTAGCACAGTGCCTGGCACATAGGGCTTAATAAATTCTTTATTTAACTAGGATAATAACAACCTCCTCAAAGTCCAATTCCTTGGGGATGGGGGAACAGGGAAGAGAAGAATGGCAAAATAAGGGAATTTCATCCAAGGTGATAAGTTGCAAGGATTTTGTGTGTTGGCAGACTGTTGTGATAGGTGAAAAAGGCTTATTTGGAACTCTGAAACACTAACCAATTTGGCTGTGGTGAAACAATTAATTAGGTTAGCACCTGACCCAGCATAATGAAACTGCTCTTATGAATCAAAAAAAAAGGAATGAGGGGTGGCACAAATTTGTATGATGGCCCTACTTGAAACCACTGTGATGGTCAAGCTTGATATTGAATACGGCAGGTGAAATCACGCTCCTTCCTTTCAAGGTGCCAGAAGAAGGCAAGATGTATCAGAATAAATCAGAAATACCAATACTCCACCTGCTGGAACTGCTTTGGTATAAACAGCACTGACCACCAAAGCAGGCAAACTATGAGTGAGTGTGAAATAGACCGAATATATGAATGCTTTTATTGTCCATATTATAGCAATACATTATTATGTATTAACACCACATCACAAGAAAACTAGAATCAGATCCTACTAGTTATAGCCAAAGGCGTCATTCAGGTTTTTCTGTCAGAAAAATACTCAGCTCTATATTGCCCTACATTGATCTGCAATACACTATGTAATGAAGACATAACTTCATTCCTAAATCCAGATTGGATTATGCGAAAAGAAATCTAGGGGTCATTTAAAACAGGGGAAAAAAAGATGAACAATCTGAAAGTGCTAAAAACGTACGCTTAACACAAAGTACACAGAAGTGTTACCCGATAATTTAACAGATGGTCAAAAATAATGCTGTTTCAAACAATTTTGAAGACAAAATGGACATAAAATAGAATTTCAAAAAAGCATTTTCTGAGTCACTGCATTTCAACACACAGAGCATATAAGTAGCTCAAAGTATGATGAACCATTCTCCCCAAATAACTGATGGTGTGTAAAAAAGTTTCAGAAGCTGCCCATAATGGTATGTGACGGCACAGTGAAGAAGAGATGCCACGTCACGAGAGTAAGGCAGAGCTTTCTGGTAAGAGTCCTAAGGACAGAAGTCGAATGGAAGGAGCTTCAGAATCTTCTGAAGATCAGGAGAAATACAATGGGAGAGTTCACCGATATCTAATCAATGCCAATGGTTCAGAAAACACACTGCCCATTTAAAGAGCACCACAAAGAAACCTTCAGAAAGGAGTTCAGAAAGTCAAAGCATGTCAGAAACGTCTTTAACTAACAACTGAAAATCAAAGTCAAAAGCTTCAGCCAATACAAAGGTGTTAAAGCAAGGCAAAGTAAACAACTGAATGTCAATTAAAAAAAAGTCAGAGGGTTTGAAAAGCAACAGATAAATAAATAAATAAATAAATAAAGGTAGAAGATGTCAAAACCCCTGAGGATGCAGAAAAATGTTGGTCTACGTGGTTGAAAAAAGTCCAACACAACAAAAACAGCAAAGTTAAGCCAAACCTCAAACAGCTTTTTCATCAATCTAAGGAACGACAGAACAGTTATATCAAGTGAGGTGACAAATTTTAGCTTCTGTGCAAAACTAGAAAAGATTGGTTGTGAATAAATTCAATAACTCTCAGTTTAAATGCTTCACAATGGTTCATGAATTACTGGCAAAGCACTTTTACCAACTTCCTTTCTGAGGCAAGCCCAATGGCATCTTTCTTAACAGAGGAGGGAGAAAAGAAGCAGCATCTGCATGGTGCCTACCGTGTGCCAGGCACGGTGCCTTCAAAGCACTTTTCACAAAAAGTATCTCACCAGATCCTCACAACAACCTTGCAAGGTAAATGCTTTTATTATGCCCATTTTATAGACGAGGAAACTGAGGTAAACAGAGTGGAAGTGCCCTGCCCAGACTCACACAGCTAGTAAGTGTCTGCAGCCAGAGGTGACTCCAGGTCTTCCTGACTCCAGGCCCAGTACTCTACCCACTTAACCATGTAGCTCCCCTAGAACAGAAGACATTATATATACATTACCCAAAGATGAAAACCCCTCCCAAACATAGGAAAGTGATGAGTTTATGCACCTTATATGTAGCATTTACATCTTCTATAGCTCAAAAAAAAATCTACAAGAAATTATAAGAAAATAATATACTGGTCAAAAAAAAAGGGGATGCGTGGCAGGGGTAAAAGAGCGACTCAATATGAGCCAATGATTACTGAAGAAGCGATCTAAAGATGTCAGAACATTTACACTGCTTTTTCAATTACTGCAATATGCCTCATTCAATTCTAAATTCAGGGCTTAGTTAAGACTCTACAGATCCAGAAAAGAGATCTAATCATAAAGAAAATGCTAGAATACTTGATGTCCATGTAGAAAACCATTTTCCATTGAAAACAAACTATGAACAAAACATCACCAACAAATGATATAAAATGTATCATCTTCCACATTTAGGTTTGATATTATTCTTCTACCTACCCTTAAATCTAGTATCACTCCTGAGTAAAACAGCCAAGTATGGCTTTCAAATCAAAGAAGCAGCCATACCAAAACACCCTATTAATCACTTCATGCATAAGGATGACATCAAATTATATGTTTGAATGGAAAAGCACATTAAACAGTTTACTTCATCATACAAAAACCTGTTTGGTCATATAAAAATGTCATCTAGACTCAAATGTAAAGTTCTTAATGTGTTCTAAGGAAGAATAGAAACTGAAGGCTTGTGAGCTTGAAGCCTGAAGTCAAAGTGAATCAATGAATGTAATTTAAAAACACCTTGGTCTTCTCTAAGCAGCAGACATCAGTCACAAGAGGATCATATCAAGGAAGAAACTCAGGCAGTACATGTTAAGATGTTAAAGTCAAAATGTTATGGGAAGAACATATTTAACACCTGTGCAATTGCCAGTATTAATATATTCTTTTAGGTATGCTAAAATAGATGACAATGGATCTAACGTACATTCAAACAAAACCTGTACAATGTTAATAAAACACAAGGCTCATCACATCCAAGAAGACAAGACATTTCCTTGTTAAAAAAGAGGAAGGGGATTAAAAGATGTTCTCAGAGCACATCATAAGCAAGTTAAACATGTACAGGAATACTTTTGGAACAAACAGAACTTACAAAGCAAAGTTAAAGGTTAACAACAGGAATGCAACAAGGCAACTGGACTTGTCAAATGTGAACAGAAAGTTGTAGATACCTGTAAGAAATTAAGAAACAGCTAAGATCCATGAGTGGAACCAAACATCTACATGAACTCTACCAAACATGATTAAAAACAAGAGTCTAACATGTCATGTAGATTTGTTTAAAGAATTATATAACAGAACCTTTACAAACCAACAGATGACAAACCCTAGTACTAAAATTATAAGCTTAGAAATATCCTTGAGAAATCAGAAAATAGTGGGACCAAAGCATCCTTACAAGCATAACTTGTCCACAACTGGCCAGACATACCACTGATTCCTAAAAATTTAAGAACAACAGTTTGAAGTAGATATCACCATAAATAATATTCAATCTCCAAACTATATGGAGTCAAAAGCTTTCAAAATACACAGAGATGTAGTGGAATAAATTAAGTCATGTAAGAAAAAAATGAAATGTTATCCTTCTCGTCCTATCTACTTGGGAGTTATATTCCCAAGGATTTTTTAAGTGAGCAGATAAAATATAAGCTTACATCCCAACAATTCAATTACAAAAAAAAACAAAACATTTTTATCCACCTTCATAGTAGCCCAGAGAACAATACATTATCTCACCCGATTCCCAGAAATAGATGCTATTCTTATCCCCATTTTACAGATGAAAAAACTAAGGCAGTTAAGAAGTTAAGTGACTTACTCAATGTCACACAGATATTTCATATCTGAGTCAAGATTCAAAGTCAGGTTTTCCTGACAAGTCCAGTCCTCTATTGATTAAAAAAATACTGCCTTGTTAATAGATCACAACAGCCTGTACTAGAAAAAAACTATCCCAACACCAAAGAATAATTAATATAATAGCTAGCTGGTTTTTTTTCTTATCAACATCACCTTCTTTAAAACTGCTAATGTAATTAGAAATACAAAAGGCTGCTAACTATTCAAATGTCAGTTTTGCAGATGACTGGGTAGCTGATCTGATTTCCCTATACACCAAGTAGTAGAATAAAAAATTAGGGATGGCCCTATTTCTCCATTTAATCCTCTGGTCATAAAAACAAAATACTCAATATTCCACAAATAAACACTTTCTGTATTATTAAATCTGCATTTAAGACAGAATGAATAATATAGTTTTGGAAGAAACCCAGATTATAGCCCTTAAATCTTTGATACTGGCAGGTTAGTGTGTGTCAGTACTAGTCAAACAAGTTGTCTGGAGTGCATTATATAAGTATAATTAAGAACTACTATGGTCCCTAGAAATAAATAGCACTTGTTCACTTACATTCCAAATGAAATACTCATTAGAGAGTTAAAATATAACCCCCAATCACAGTCTAAATAGTACAAGATTTTATTCAATTTCAAAGTAGGACTAACATTTAAATATCAGACTAGTTAAATATTTTTACACAGTCTATCTCCCCTCCAAACCAAAAGGTGGCTGATAACCCAAAAAATTACTATTTCTATTTTTTCACATTTTTATCATTACTTAGCACTGAGCAGTAACCTTACATAAGATGATGCACAATCTCTAGCTTTCTCCTGCAAACATGCAAGCCCAAAGGCCATGTGTTTGATAACTCTGTATTAGACAACAGAAATTATGGAAAGACTCAAAAACAAAATGAATATTCAGCTACCTTGCACAACAAATTTCAAAGTAATAACATCACCCAACTGTTGCATAAAAACCAAGGTGAAGGGAAGGACAGAAAGAAATTAGTTATTAAGTTTTGGCAATCGTAATAATTCACAAACCTGGGGGGTGGGGGAGTGGTGAATGGTACCAGTAAAAACAACAAAGGAAATAAATCAAGTCTATTACTCATTAAAAATTAGTCAACAAGCATTGCCTTATCTTTGCTGTATATCACACCTAAGGAAGCAATACATCAGTATTTACAAGCTGAATGTTAGTTTTTGTGAGATAATACAATGCCAAGTCTTGATTTTCTGTTATGAGAAAGAGAAAAAGCCTATAATATTTAAATACAATACAATAAAAAAGAAACTTGTATTAAGTCATCAATTGAAACATCTGAAAATCCAACTTTTCTTCAGATCTGCTACAAATAGTGTGCGTTTTGTGTGTGTGTGTGTGTGTGTGTGTGTGTGTGTGTGTGTGAGAGAGAGAGAGAGAGAGAGAAAGAAAGAGAGAATGTGAGAGTGTGTAAAAATGGAATTTTTATTTTCCTTTTCTAGTACCTTTCTTCCTTCTGGTGGGAAAGTTAACTACAAGTGAAAAAGAAAACAATGAGGTAAGCAATGGAAAAGCAGAAGCAACAAAAAGGCCATAAACTGAATAAGGCAGCTCTAAAAAATGAACTTTGGTACCAACAGATGGTAATGCAAGGGATATCCAGAGATCTTTTCCTTCAGGAAAAGTGAATATGTAAGCCAGCTAGGAAAGAGAGAGACAAAGTATACCAATAAAGCAATGAATGAGACTGGTCCTTTAATAAGCATGACAGGATTTACACATCCAAGAGTTCTTTGTCAAAGGGACCATTTAAGGAAGCTATTTATTCCAATAATGCTGCTGTTTCTCAATATACTTTTGGAACTCTTCTTTTGGAATTGCCTTCAAAGGCCAGTTTCCTAACAAAAACCAATCTCCTTACTATAATTTCACCTCATTTTGTCCAAAAGTAGTATACCAAAAGATTCCAAACAACATTTAGGTGTTTCCAAAAATTGAAAAACAAAAATTTGGTACCACCAAGAATATACTATGTTACATATGAAGTTCTGAAGACAATAAATAAGATAATGAAAATGCTTAAAAATCTGTCATATTAAAGTCCCAACCTCATACATGTTTAGCTCCTTCTTGAAGCTTTTCTAAGTGATTTAAGACCAAAAAGTAGCACTTTATTCAAAATCAAATGTTTGAAGATTTATCATATACACCATCGTCTAGTCCATGGTTCCTGTCTCGATGCTGATGATTCTCCAATCTACCTTTCCTGCCTTATCCTCTCTGCTGAACTCCAATCTCACCATCTGCAATTGCCTCTCAAACATCTCAAACTGGATGTCCAATAGACATCTTAACGAGATGTGTCCAAAATGGAATTCATTATCTTCCCAATTACTCCCCTTCCCAATTACTTAGAGTATGACACATCCTCCCATCCCTCAGGCTCAAAACTAGGATTGGTTCTGAACTCCTTTCCATTCTGCCCCCACCCTCCTCCCACTCCTCCTACAACCTCCCCCTCCCAAGCTGTTGTCAAGGCCTGTGATTTTACCTCTGCAACATCTCTTGTATATGCCTCCTCTCTCAATACTGTCACCATTCTAGCACAGGCCCTCATCACTTTACACCTGGATTATTGCAATAGCCTACTGGTGAGTCAGTCTGCCTCAAGTCTCTCCCCATTCCAATCCATCCTCTATTCAGCCACTAAATTGATTTTTCTAAAATACAGGTCTAATCACGTCACCTCTCCTACTCAATAAACTCTAGTGGCTTCCTCTTGTCTTCAAGATCAAATATGAAATGCTGTTTGACATTCAAAGTCCTTCATCACATAGGGCCCTCCCCTACATTTCTAGTCTTCTCACATCTTATTTCCCTCCGTGTACTCCTTGATCCAGTGACATCAGTCTTCTGGCTGTTCTACAAGCAAGGCACTCCATCTCTCCTGGTTCCAGGAATTCTCTCTAGTAGTCTCCTCCACCTAGAACATTCTCACTCTTCTGTCCCAACTTCTGACCTCTCTGGCTTCATGTTCCAAATAAAATTCCACCTTCCCCAATCATACTTAACTCCAGTGCCACCTCTCTGTTAATCATTTCATATTTATCCTGCGTATAGCTTGCTTTGTTTATATTTGTTTGCGTGCTGTCTCTGCTATTAGACTGTAAGCACCTTGACTGTTTACTGCCTCTTTTTCATCTAGTGCTTAGCACAGTCCCCTTGCCACCCACCCCCACAGAGGGGGTGCTTAATAATTGTTGATTGATTGCCTGATTGCCTTTAAAGAACTTACAACCTAGTTGGGAGGATGAGACTTAACAAAAAGAGAGACAAAGGATGGATGGATGGATGGATAGATAGATAGATAGACAGATCTCTACCTCTATAAAATCAAGACCTGAACTGATTATATTTAGTTCAGACTAAGAACTATATATTTAATCAGAGAAGAATGGGACTAACTTTGGGCTAAAATAGTTCAGAAGTCTTTATTCTAGGAGGTGCTGAGTCCAGAGTCAAATTTCAAGAGTCAATTCAACATTTACTAAGCATCTACTACGTCTGAGGCACTGTATTCGGCAGTAACAATAAACAGGAAAAAAAATCAGTCCTTACTTACATGGAGGTTAATTCTCCTAGAAGGCTACAAATAACATTTACATACACAAGTAAGTAAATACAAGCTAATTAAAAGAGGGAGAGAAGAGGAGCAAGGGAGGCTTTAGGGAAGGACTGGCAGAGAAGGTAGTGCCTGAGCAATTCCAGGAAGAAGACAAACCAAAGAAACAGAGTTAAGAAGGAGTACATTCAACCTACATAAACAAAGGAGCTAAAATGGGATCTGGAGTTCAGAGAACAGCGAAGCAGTCTGGTTTGGCTAGTCAAACAATCAACGTACATTTTAAAAGTGCCTACTATGTACTAAGCACTGGAAATACAAAATACAAAGAAGATAGTCCAAGCCCATCCCTGGAAGAGCTTAAAATCTAATGAAGGAAGACAACAGACAAAAGAAAGGTAAAGCAAGGAGAAGATGGCTTGGAGTCATGGTAGAGAAGCCAAAGAAGTCCAAAATGAGTGCAGCCAAGTGAGAAGTGAGGTATTTGACATCAGTCCTGTTCTCCTCCTTAACTGGAAGAGTTTATGGTTTCATCTACATATCAGAAAGACAGAGGGGGTATTAATGAAGTGTAACAAGGATGCCTGGATTTTACAAGATGCTAAGTTCCCAAAGATAAGTTTGCTGGGAGAATAGTGGAGAAGATTTAAAAAATCCAAAGTGAGTGAAGGCGTTTGAAAGGAAATGCCTGGCTAGCAAGGAGAATGTGAAATAAGGCCAGAAAGATGAATGAGAGTTAGACTGTAGAATATCTTAAATGCCAGGCTACAGTGTTTATTTTCTCCTAGAACCTAAAGGTTTTTGTGCAGGATAATGACTCAGACCTGTCCCTAAGATTATTCCAGTAGTTTCAAAGAAGATTTAAGCTCAAAAGGGGGAAATACTGGAATGAGGAAGACCAGTTAAAGTAAGAAGTAATGAAGCAATGAAGTAGAATAGTGGCCGAGGAATGGAAAAGATGCTAGAGATATTGAGTTGGATTTAGATAGGCAAAGGGAGGAAGATATTCAAAATGAGAGAGAAAATTGACAGTATTTGGGCAGCTCGGTGGCACAGTGGATAGAGTGCCAGAGCTAGAGTAAGGAAGACTCATCTTCCTGAGCTCAAATCTGGACTCAGACACTTATAGCTTATATAGGCAAGTCACATAACCCTATTTGCCTCAGTTTCCTCATCTGTCAAATGAACTGGAGAACTAAATGGCAAACCACTCTAGTAACTTTGCCAAGAAAACCCCAAATGGGGTCACGAAGAATTGGACACAACTTAAAAATGACTAAACAACAAACGAGGGTAACATGGAGAATAGTCCAATTGGAACAGAGGACTAGGATTACACTAAAAAATCATAGGAGGTAAGGATGAATAACTAGAATATGGCCAAACTATAGAGGACCACAAAAGTCAGAAAAATTTTAGTAAATACGGTAAAGGACAGAACTGAAGGCCATTTTAAATTTTTCTTTGTCTCAAGGGTTAGAATGAATGTAACAAAAGGGTCAATGGAGAGGTACATGGTGGGTGTGAGCAGGCTGAAACGTACATAACCAATGGGAAGCTCTGGAGAACAGGAATAAAAGACGCTGTCAAGGGTCATGGAGCCAGAAACCTGGCAGCTCTGTTATATTAGCAGAAGGTGAAGAAAGCTGCCAGCACGTTGGACAGACTCCCTGTGAACAAACTTATAGGAGGGAAAAATTGTATGGGATGACAGATCACAGGTAGAATATGGTCTGAACTGGTGGAGGAAACTTCTCAGGCACATATCCATTTGAGAATATGTGAATATGCTAACACAGGGGATAAGTATTTTTGGAAAGTTATGCAGGTTTGTGTTTGCAGTTATGTGGTTTGTTTGGACACAGCAGTATATTTGAACGAATGACTTTGGGAACATGAAAGTGAACACAAATTTTGGGAACTTATTAATCAGTGCAGCTACACACATTGTTACAGGATATTGTAAATGTACAAAGTTTAAAAAAAAATAGATCTGGCCCATAATCTGACACCAACCCAAGTTCCACCGAAGCAATACATGTAATAATATTGCTCATTTCCTTTTATTTTTGTATTTACCTAACAAACTGTTACTTCAAAGACTTCTTTTAACCACAATTTATTCTTCCCCACAGCAACTACTTCATGTTGTTATCATCATTTTATCACTAATCCAAATGTCAAAGAAAAGTCACACAGTAAGTCAAGGTTAAAGCCAATATAAGACATATAGAATTTATTGCTCTTGTGGTTCTAAGGACATCCAGTCACAACAGGTCAAACATAAAACTCAGTATCTGGATTTTTATCTAATATTTCTATCATTAAATTGTAAACTTCTTGAGGGCAGTGACTGTCTTCCACCTCTTTTTATGTCCTCAATACTTAATACAGTATGCAGCATATAGTAGGTGCCTAATAAATGTCTACTGACTGACTGATCTATAATTTAAAACGTTGAAACCTCTGCTGGAAACCTAGAAAATTTCAAATTAAAGCAGTACCCATTTGGTTTTGAAAATTCATAATTACCAAAACTCAATTCAGCATCTTACCCAAGAAAGTGTTTTCCAAGTTCTCCACGTAAGGTAGAGGTGCCACCATTAGTAATTCCATTTCAAACCAGAGCTATCTATATCTTCCATTCCCTATGTCCAATAAATCAACAAGAGAACTGTAGGACTTTAGAGGTCTAGTTCAATTCTCTCATTTTTTCATTAAGAAACTGAGGCAGATGTTAAATGAATTGCCTGAGGTCACACCTTTAACCAGATTTAAAATCCAAGTCTTGCAAGCCAGGGTCATACAAATACAAATCTCACCTTTATTCTTTCAAAAATGCCTCTCCCTCATCTCCATCCTATCATTCTCACCACCACCCTCATCAATCAGCAAATACTGACCGAGTACCTCCCATGAACAGTTCAGATCTTCCTCACCGAAGAATAACTCATGCCTGAATTAGTGTAGTAGCCTCCTCTCTGACCTCCTGTAAGCAGTTTTTTCCAGCTGCAATACATTCTCCATACCAAAGTAATCTTGCTTAACACCACCCTCATCACCATCACTCCTCTGTTCAAAAACCTCCAGTAGGCTTCCCCAGGGCCAACAGAGTAAAACTCGGCATTCAAGCAACTGACCACCCTCTACCATCTGGCCTAACTAGGCCTTTATCACCAATCTCCCATGACTTGCCAACCCCCCAAAAATAGTTTGATTATTATACCCAATATAAGCTATGCTCAATTCCTACATCTAACACTTTGCTGATGTCTTTTTTCTTTGCTTGCCTGGAATGCCCATTTCTGTCCTCTGTGATTCAGCTTCAGTCAAGCCATACCTCCATAACGTAGCAGTCAGTGAAAAGAACACCAGCTGGGCCAGTCAGGAGACTATTTTCCAATATCTACATAACCCTTGGCATGTTGCTTGGTCTCAGTTTATGCCTTTATAAAGACTATCAGTAGTTCTCAAAGGGTGTGCCTGGATATGCACCCTGAATTTCTCTGGGTCTGCTCTGAACTGCTGCCAACTTACATGTTCACTGTGCCAGGATTCCTCATGACAAAGAATAATACTGTGACATGGGCAAGAAAAAAAATGTGAAAACCACTGGACTGTATCATCTGTAAGATCCCTTCGATACAATTCTACAGTAGTCCAAGCTATTCCAAATGCATCCTAGTCTAATCTAATGAGGAACATATTTTATTATATGCTATCTTTAAATGTTCTTTCAATATCCTAGATGTGTAAGCCTTGACTTGTCAATGAAAAAATCTCCAAGGGAAAGGACCTTATATTTCTTGGATATCACTACAGGGACTGATAGTTACTCAATACCCAGTATTTACTCAATACATACTCAAAATTTAAATACTGAAAAGATGCGAAAGTGAGCTAAAAACACAGAATTTTGATTATAATATAACCTCTACAGGATGTACAGAATTTCTTTTCATTGAGAAATTATAGTGTTAACTATAAAAAAATAAGAAAGCGACTGAATCATCTTACCCTTTATACTGATAGAATACTTTCCTTTGAGTACTCCATAAACAAAAAACAATTCGTAAAAATCTAGTCCTTCATAGAATAGAGCAACCCAACACAAATGAAGCCAAATTTTCCACAATTAAAAATAAACCCTGATGTCATAATGACTATTTTCCAGTCATATGTTGTTTGCTTTCTTCACTATTTAAAAGAAACAATTCTGATTATATATATAAAAAAAAGAATCATTTTACTTATGTAACTTTGCACACAACAGTTCAACTTCTAGCATAAGTCTCAAGAGCCCTTTAGAGAGAATTGACAAAGGTGAACTAGAAAATTTTTAAGGTTTGCTTTTTTTTGCCTTCAAATTTTAAGACTGCCACTAAATAACAATTTTCATATATCTGAGTGGTATAGGCAGAGAATTCAGTGGTTTTACACACAAATTAGAAGAATGTCATCTTCAACTATCAAAACACAGTTTTAAAATATCCTCTAAAATTGATGTCTTCTTTTTCTGTATGAATTTCTAGGTTTTCTTTAAAAGACAATTCTGATAAACTTGGAAATCTGCTGAATTCTGCTCACTGCTTTTATGGCTGGCAAAATTTAAGAAACACTGAAAGCTTTATTATTTCCTTGCAGAGAATAAAAGAAACAACATGCAGTAGTCACTGACCACATCAGGAGGAGCTCTTGTTTCCAAAGCTCAGTAAACTACCCAGCTATCAAAAGAAAATACAAAGAACTTCATGAGCCATATACATTTTAGCAGAGAGCTTCATTTGATAGTAGCTGTGAAATTCAATTTATACAACTAAATTCTAAACATTAATTAAAGAGGATCATTTAAGCAAGCAATGGCTCTAGTCTACTCATACTATTCATTGTCTGTTTTTCTTAGAATTCCAGATGAAAAATGTGCAAGTTTGGATCATGAGCAGAAATTCTCCAATTCAGAATGAAACCACTGTGCTTCTAAATATTATTGCAAATCTATAAAATTATATAATGATCTTCAGGAAAAAATGACAAAAATGTACATAATTAACAAAAAAAAATCTGGACTAGTTTCAAATAAGTAGAATTCTTTTTTTCTGCTGATCATAAGCATTCTTAACAAGGTACTAAGATGTACCTTGAGGAATTTATTCATCAGATACAGTAGTACAAGTGATGAAAAAAGTTAAGGCTAAATTAGACAGTGTAAACAATACACAGAAAACTAAGAAAACAAATATGTGTCTAGGATATTTTTGGTACTATTATAGCATCAAGATATTGTACCACATCAGATGTATCACCAGAGAGAACTGCCTAAGTAAGTACTGGCCTTAAATTCTTTCTGTTAAGCTTCCTATGTAAGCAGTAAGTGTTAAGGAAAGGTCTGGAAAAAAGAGAAGAAATGGTTTATGTATATTCTAAGAAAAGCTTTTTTAAAAAGGCATTTCATATATTTTTACCATATTAAATAAAGCAGGATCCAATGTTTTATTTTTTAAATCTTACAGGTGACCAAAAGGGGGCATGCTTCCTCTGTTTTGCTTTAAAGTAACTCACCTTAAGATCAATACTCCTTTCAGTTTTTCAAAACTCAATCCTTAATTGTACTATGAAGAAATGCACCCCAGGATAACAGAAGGCTCCACAGTGAGCAGGTTCATTATTTTTACTGAATTTGTAATACGTATACAGACTCTAAAAGTGAAATAAAGTTGCTGCTCTATAAATGCAAATTAATGGAGAGTCATGCAGTATTTTAAAAAATAAAATTATTTTAGTGCATCCTAGGGAAAGTTAAGAAGTAAAGTTGATTTCAATATACTTTTAATTTCTTTTTAAAAGACCAGTAAAAAACAATTTTGCATCTAAGAGAATAAAGCAATCACTAGTTTTTCCTGCTGCATTCAAAGCACAAAGGAATAAAGAAGAAACCTATGAAAACATGACCATCAAAAACAGAACTGCTACTTACAAAAATGGCGGCTTCTCACTGGCTACTTGGCTTTAAAAACAGAGATAATACTCTAGCAGGAAATATAATTTTAGTAACTGACAAGCAAGTTGATGGTCTAAACTTATTTACAGACTAAAGTATCATCAAAGATGATGCAGTCATGTTTTAGTAGAAGCAGCAGGACACAATGGACTGAGCTGGACTCAAGAGAATGGTATGGAATCTCAACCCGTCACTGGCCTAGCTATGTGATCATGGGCAATTCACTTCATCTCAGACCCTAAGGTTTCCTCATCAGTCAAAGAAGATAACACAAATCTCACTAACGGGTTAAAATGCTAAATTCCAACCCAATGTTATAGATGTTAGGGAAAAATTTCCAAGTCTCTTTTTTATTCTTAATAAGACCATTTCCCCATTTTACAGAAGGAAAAAGTCTTATGAAAGTCATTTAATTAAGCATTCACATTTCCAGTTTTTCATAGTCATTTGTTGAACTTTTGATGCCACTATACATATTTAAATAATTTCAGCATGCTGCCATATAATAAATCTAAAATCCATATGCCAAATAACCTGTCTATAATCACTTAGATCTGTAACAGATCTTTATATCATACTTATAAGTCAGTAAATTCAAGATATGCAATGATACACCACAGAATAAAAAAAAGGAAAATCTGTATTATTCTTTCCTTAAATAAATTGACAGTGACAATTTTAAAAAGGCTTTAAGACAGCAGTTTCCAGATTTCTTTCAACAATTTGATAAAAGGAGAGAAAAATATTTTGAGCTTAAGACCCTTAAAAAAATCAAATCTCTAGCTTGTTGCTATATGATGTTCAAGATCTAAATTCATAAATATGATTAGTGAGATACTACAGGTGGGAAAGCAGTGGCACTTAGTTTTCTTGAGAGCTATAGGAAGTGATCTCAAAGCTGTAAGAGAAAGCAGATAGGTCAGTTTGAGCTCCATTTAATTTCTGCCTCGTAGCCTTTCCCTACCTCCTAACCCTCACCTCTTTGCAATGTTTACATGTGACTGGTAATTAGCAGATTCTGAAACTATCACATATTTCCAGGACACCCCAACGATTACTTTAACTAATGAAGAAAGACTACGAGTTACCAATATTTCAGACTATCAGTAGGGCCAATGCTATATAACAACTGAAAGATATTTTGTAAATTTCTAATCAAAGTAAGTGGGAAAATTGGGTAAAAATTGTGACAAAAGTGAGGGGAAAACTGCATTCATTATAACAATTAAAGGAGAGGGATATGTTTTAACCTATTTTTAAAAAAGTTATTTTCAATTTAATAATAAAATGTACAGCACTAACTCTCAGCATCATTTTGTTCCTGTAAGCAGAGGTCTAAAAGCAAAACAGTATACTTGGTTAGCTTAGGATCGTAATAACCTGTTTAAAACAATCCTTTTAAAAGGGGGGGGTTAGATCTAAGACTTTTATGTTTACACAATTCTTCTATTTGATAATTTGGGTAAATCTATTTCTACAATAGCATGTAAAGTCAAGATTAATAAATCTAGCTCTGCCAAACAATGCAAGAACAAAATTTTACAATTCCTCTTTTTCCGTATTACTAACGCTGACTGTGGAGTAAAATTTTGTTTCTAAAATGTGATATACATTTTTATCATCTTGGATAAAATATCTACAGTCTCAGTAGTGGTTAAATTGCAGCTATAAAGGAAATTGTCCTAAGATAAATGGTTTCCCTATAAGAAGGTTTCACTGCTACACTTCACCTCAGGCCAATAAATCAAATTAACTGCACCTTGTCCTGTGTCCAGTGACATCATCAGCTTGACCACATCTTGGGAAGCGGGTACAAAAACATATACTATTTAAGGAATTAAATCATATTACTGCTTTTTGTCCACCCAACCTCACCCTAACAGTAGTTGAAGCCGTCATTTACCTGAACATTCTCATTACAGCTAAAGATATATTTCTTTTCATGCAGCATTCAGGATTTGTCTTTACCAGGAGCAAAATAGGAAAAAAAAAGTATGAACAGGTTATTTGAAAATTGAATTGCTTTAAGTCAGTCAAATCATGAATTTTGTTGCAAATTAGGTAGACTTACACTTTGAAGGTTACTGTAAGGAGCTCAATATAAAGTCTTTCGACTTGTTTCCATGTTGATGTAACACATCAAAACAAAACAAAAAAACAAGCAAACAACGAAGGCTCTCAAAAGAGGTCTGTAGTCTACTATTTTCTTCCAATATTAAATGAATGGTCACTAATGAAAAGCTCTACCATGTCAGCATATCACTAAAGCTACAAAACAAAATGAAAACCAAAATTTGCTCAGGAAGAAATCTAAATCAGTGATTATTACTTCCAAAGAGTATAAGTTTATCCTTTTTAAAATAACTCCATTGTTTTAAATCTTGATGAAATCAATCCTGGCCATTTTGGAAGAGGAAAGGAACAGTAAAGTCCTAGTAGACCAGGAGGCAAAATATCTATATACATATATGTGTATGTATGTGTTTTTCCTCTAATTTTTGCCCAGATAGTATAGCACAAAGAGCAAAGAAAACACTCCTCTTCAATTGTCATGTATTTTCCACATTCAAGTACTGATAATAGAAACTTTCAAAAGCACAAGATTACTCTCGGTTTAAATGAAAGAAAGTAGATAGCATTGAGAAATTCTTTAAGTGTTCCAATATTACTATTGTGAAATGTCTAAAAATCTTAGGATTTCTCACATCTCCAGAGGAACTTACGTTGATTTTTACAAGTACAAGAAAGATCTTACAAGTACAAGAAAGATCTTGCAGGGAGTTCGTGTTATTAAATGGAAATAGCTGTCCCCCAAAACAAACTGTATCGAAGGATGAAGGAATTTTGTATGTTCCAACTTCCACTAAAAATGAGAAATAGTCATTTTTTCTAAAATGTCTAACATTGCTACAGCTTATATGAAAATCCCTTTTAAAAAGAAAACAAAACATCCCGGAGCCTCTTGCTTAGCTGTGAGCTGAGCCGTTTTTTGAAGCTGGACAAACCCCAGGGGGGTTTTGTTTTGCCCGCAGGGGGTGGGGTGTGTGGTGTGTGTGTATGAGTGGTAGTAGGTGTGGGGAGTCATTTTGGTTATTAGTAAATAAATCAAGCGGCAGAGAATATGAGGCCTAGGCATCTGCTACAGGAGCTAAGGCCTAGCTCTCCCCCCTTCTCTTCCCAGCACAGCCTGGG
The DNA here is from genome assembly GCA_028627135.1 of Pseudochirops cupreus. NCBI lineage: Eukaryota > Metazoa > Chordata > Mammalia > Diprotodontia > Pseudocheiridae > Pseudochirops > Pseudochirops cupreus. Next base: position 49,225,826 of record CM053584.1, on the reverse strand, counting down.
TTTGATCTTGGAGCCCTGAGGATTGCCAAGAAGGAAAAAAAAAAAAGAATCATATCGAACCACAAAAGCACATGGGGCGAATGTAAAATATAAACACGGCGTTGGGCTGTGAGTGGCTGTTATTAAAGGTCTGAATTACTAAACATGAGAGGCGGGGAAAGCCAGGCGGCCATTTCAATAATATAAACCTCCCCGAATTAGACATTATTCAAATGAGAGAGGTACCGAGAGGGAGAGAGGCGAGAAGACCTGGGGCAGAGCACGAAACCACCACAAAACCAGGGAGGGAAATCCCCTTCCCTACCCACCAACTCCGGCCCGACAGTCCGAGAAGGCTGAAGAGGAGCAATCAGCAATGTCACCAAGTTAGCGAGCCGCCCGTCCCAGGGCCAGGGGGCTGCCCAGCTTCCTACCCCAGCGCCAGGGAGGCCAACGAAGGGCTATCCGAGGGCCCCCCTCGGCCCCCAAGCCAGGGAAATGAGTTTCTTGAATACCCTCCCCCAAACTATGCGAAGGTGTCTGGAACCTCCGGGAAAGGACCCAGAAGTCCTTCTCCCAGGATCCCGCGGGTCCCGAGGGCAAGGAATAGCGGGGAGGGGGACGACGCAAATCCCTGCGGAGCTCCTGCCCAGGTGGCTCTTCCTGGTTCCACCTTCCACACCCAGGTGAGCCAAACCCACTCCAGCACGGAGACGCTCCACGCCCCCCTCCCCCAGTGCCAGAGGTCCCCCCGCCGGCCCACACTGACCCTTGGCCAACCTCCCCGCCCCGAGAGGAAAACGACACCCCCCCCCCAGCCCGGGTCACTCGCGGCATCGGGGTGGGGGCAGAAGAACGCGGCCGCGGGAGCGCGTAGGTTGGTGGGGGAAGGAGTAACCTCAGGATTTTAAACCTCAGACCCACGTGCGGCGGGGCGGGCTGGCGGAGAGACGCGCGGGGGCTCTCTCCGCCCCCCGCCGCGGGAA
>CM053584.1:49185329-49224361 GCA_028627135.1 Pseudochirops cupreus | reverse complement strand
GGGCGGGGGAAAGACGGGGAGAAAAGATGTAACTCAAAAAAAATTTAATAAAGAATCTCATATAAAAAAAAAAAGTCCACGGAAATTTGGGGTAGACCTTCTCCCTAGAAAGCATGATGGATGCTTCCCCCAGTCCCTACTTCAAAGCATAGACAGGTGTCCTCTGAATGTTTCCTGACAGGATACTGGGGAGTAATGAGAAGTCTTTCACTTGGTTGTGGAGCCAGACCTCTATGGATGTACAAAATAGGGTGATCCCTATCCCTCAGCTTCTCTTTCCTTGTGGTTTTTGAACGAGAAACATTGATTTGAGCTGCCAGAGTTGAGCTTACTCTCCCTGGGGAGAGGGTAAGAGGGGAATGGCAGGGAACTAGACTGGCTTATGGCACCTCTGTTTCTGGCTTAATCTTTCTTGATCTTAGGCGAATTAATAGCCCGAGATGTGACTGTTCAGGCAACTACTGAGACCAAAAGATCCATCAAAGATATCAGAGTAGTCCACCGTCAGCAACCCAAGTTGATAGCAGAGGTTGATGGTAATTCCAGCAGCCAACCACAGTGAAGAGGCAGCATAGCAGTCAAGGGACCTAATTGACCTATCCCAGCGCATAAACTAGCTCTTCAGCTAAGATACCATATTCCTGCAAGGCCCTAGTCTAGGTGGTCAAAGGAGTGCTGAAGTGAATTTGGTTGAGATTCTGTGGATGGAGAAAAGAACTTCACCCAGGATTCACAATATATCCTGTCCCATGTGTTTTCTACATGTCTGATTCATTAACATTGTAGTTTAAGTGTGAGCCCACTATTTCTAAGCACTGTGTGTGTGTGTGTGTATGTGTATGTGTATGTGTGTGTGTGTGTAAGGGAAGAGTATGCCTCCTAATTTGAGGGGATTGTCTTATAACTACTGTTCTTCTTAGACTTTAGTAACTTACCTTTTGCCAAAGTGAGTTGATATTTCCTAGTTGACTACTGTTGGGGGCACCCTGTTTAGGTTATAACATTACTAAAAACCTCAACCCCTGAGAAGTACCCCTAGAAGTAGTACTCTATTCTTTGGGAACCTGACTTGCCAGTCCAGTATAAGGAGAGTAAGACCAGAGAGGGTACATGTAAAATTAGAATATTGGACTACATGATTCTAAGGTTGCTTATGGGTCTAAGATTCAGCAAATGTTCCTATTCTTATTCTCTAAAGGCTTCTCCGTACATGCATTATAGTTCCGGAGTAGGGAACTATAGAGAGATCTGGTTGTAGTAGCACTGTAGAATTTTAGAGTTATCTGGATGAACAAAACTAGTCCTAGAGTCATTAGAGTGTGTTCTTATGTGCAATCTCACAATCTTTTAAGTGGGCATCAGGAAGCAACACAACAGGAATTTTTAAGTCTCCAGGGCTGACCTCCAGCATTACAAAAGTAAATTTATATCATTCTACTATATATACATTCAAGATTACCCTAAAGTTTAAAATGGTTCCCTGCAGATACATGCTATCCTGTTTTCCAGACTCATTTTATTATTGTCACTTTTAGAAAGCAGTTCCTGGCAATTCCCATTTTTCTTGAGATCATGCTTTTTAATAGTGACCCTTAACCCAAAAATTCTCAGGAGCCAGATTTTCTAATTTAAAGATTTTTATATATCAGTACGACAATGGATACATGATTTCATCAATGTAGGTACTCCTTCCAACAGTACAAACTATCCATAGATTGCAAGCCATTCACATTCTCATTCTGTTCAACTCTTTTCCATATTCTTTAAATCCTCCATAAAGGAGCCATCCAATAAATTGAAGGCCCTCCTCCTATAGGTCTTTTTCTCTATTATAAGGGTAATACTATTGGTCATATAGTCATTGAAAAAGAAAACCCCTATATATATAACAAAATACTTACAGCAGCATTTTTTAGTAGTAAAGAACTGGAAACCAAGTAGATGCTGATAATTTGAGGAATGTCTAAACAAACTGTGGCACATAAATATGATGGATTGTTACTCTGCTGGTCAGAAGCGATGAACATGATGAATGCAGAGAATCGTGAATGCCTGATACAGAGTGAAGTAAGCAGGGCAAAGAAAATAGTACACACAATTACAACAGCGTAAATGGAAAGAAAAATGAGCGCCACGCAAAGTGAACGTTGCGAAATTACGAAGAACAAGCAGGGCCCTGAAGAAGAGAGATGAGAAGACTCCCCCCCCTGCTCACCTGAAGAGGCTAGAGGGCCACAGGTGCCGACCACTGCACGTGTTTTCACTTTTCCAGTGCGGTAAGATGGATGGGCTTTTTCTTTTTTTTAATTTAAAAAATATTTTTGGTTCTATGGCATGATTCTCTAGGAGGCAAAAGGAGAGGAGGAGGAGGAGGAAGAAATGGAAGAATAATGAGAGAAATTCTTAGAATGTAGAAGCAAGATATCAATCAATTTATTTTACAAAGCAAAAAGCATATGGGTACTAATGCAGCACTCTATAAAAATAAAGATTTTCTTGCCTGTGAAATACCATAATGTATCATTTAACAAATACACATATACATTTTAATGATTTCTTTAGTTTTTACCTGGTTCGTGTCTCACTCCCGCCCCCTCCATATTGAAGCCTCCCTTGTGAGAAGGAAAAACAAATTAGTAAAATAATCCGACCGTTCAACATTCTGTCCTAGCCGTCCCCAGTCTCTCTTCTGTGAGGGAGGAGGTATATTTCTCTAAGATATTTTAAACTACTGACTTAGAAATTATTTTACCTTCTGATACAGCTTATAAGACATTTAGACTTCCCCCTTTGTTCTTCTTCCTCTGTTCCCTATGCTCATGTGCACCTTGAATATAGACAAAAGATGCCTTATTCCTCTGGGAAATAAAAATTGGAACTTGTGACAAAAAGGAGTGTATCCTCTAGGGGCTGCTTCTAAACAAAAGACTCTCTAACCAGGTTTACTTTGTTATTTGTCTCATGTTAACTTTCCATTGCCAGTCCTCAAGGATTAAGGGGTACGGGAAAAGCAGGGGCACATTTTGTCTCTTGTTTCCCAGACATCCCCAGTTCCTCCTGAAGTCCCTGTCTTTTTCTCCAGTCAGTTCAAGTGCACAATTTGAACTCAGCTTGTGTGAAGCAATTCGGAGAACAAATGGCATATGCCTGAAGTAAATCACCAATAGGGGCTCATGTTACTCAGTTTTCTTGGCACAATGTCAAAACATTAAGCCGTCCTTTCTAGGCTTCCCTGATCCTGTCCACTCATCCCCCTTCTACCCTGGGAATCCTTTTTTTTTTTTTTTTTTTTTACTAATGTGACCTATTTCTGTTTAGCTTCCTTTTGATTTCTGGAGAAGCAATATCTTTTCCTGGGGAGACTCCTAGCCCATCCTATGAGCACTATACAGTAGACATTTCTTGCTAGTCTTTTCTTCTGCATTGGGACACTCAGTTTCTTACTCATGGAATGAACAACCCATCTTGATTGCAACAGAGTCCTCATTTCCGTTCCCTCAAAGTCTATTCTTTATATTTCCTTTCCCTTGAGTTGAGTGTCCCATTTGGTGAGTGAGTTAGTGCAAACTCACGTAACCCACTCACAAGATCTACCAATCCCAAGCCATGCTTCCCATTTCATTCATATATCCTTCAAGAAACCCAGAAGTACTGGGGCAACTCACCATCTTTCCTGCTTCTACACATGTAGCTTACTTTTAACTGCCCCAGGGACAGTAATCAAATCAATACTATGATTCCTATTGGAAAAGGCATTACTTCACCTCTATGATTTCACTCACTATCCCTGTGACTTTCCAGACCAAAATTTCCTTCCCTGACCTTCAGTCTCCTATATGTATTGTCTCCCCCATTGAGACCAGGGCCTATCTGACTTTTATATTTGATTCCTCAGTACCTAGCACATGTCATATGCTTAGTAAATGCTTTTTTCATTTTTAGAAAGTCCCCATGTCAGTTCCGGGGTTGGGATGAAGTAGGTATAGTACTGAAGAAAATATAAATAGGAATAAAACATTGTACCTCCCTTCATGGAGCTTACCATCTAGTAAAGGGACCGAGACATGTACACAAATGTATATGGAGGGCAGTAATGTGAGATAAGACAAAAATGTCAGACGGCATCTGATTGCAGAGGGCCATGAGTACTAGGCAAAGGAGAATAAACTTTATTTCCCAGGCAACAGGGAATTACTGAATATTTTTGAACTGAGGAGAGACATGATCAGATATATGTATAAAAATTAATTTGGCAGCAATATGAATGAGAAGGGATGTAGAAGGGAAAGGGTAGATATAGTCTAGACAGGTGACAGTAGAAGTTTTCTACCATGGTAGTAGTGAGAGTAGAGAAGAAGGGCAATACACAGGAAAGGTAAAGTTAATAGGATCTGCTAATTGATTAGATCTGAAAGTTGAAGAAGAGTCGATGATAATAAATGCTAAGAATTTCCAGCATTATGTTAGGACTTTATCGCCTTAATATTGTATCTGATATTATAAATTAACGAGTTGTTTTCTGCCTATTTGGAATGGTGGCGGGAGTTGTCATAATATTTCACCTTCCCTTCAAACTCAGGTCCAGTCAGGAAAAGACTGAAAGCCATTTTGGAGGATTACAAGGGTGGTTTTTTTTTTTGTTTTAATGAATAGACAGTTTATTAAAAATTGACTTGTTCCTCAGAAGAGAGTGCAAAGAAGTATTTCCACTGACCTTCAAGGCTAACAGAATTTAAGATGAAGTTAAGCCTCCAGAGAGCAGAGTTGAAGGTGTCTGGATGCTAACAAGAAGGAACATGGGATCTAATCACAGTGGTAATACTAAAATTCAGATTTTTTTAGAATCACATTAACTCACTATCTTCTCTACCTAGTTCCCAAGAAAGTATAAGCCTTTTAGCTCTCTGTCCTGCTTCTCTTCTGTTCTGGAGGACAGATCAGTAAGAAGCATTATAGATATTCCCTTTTTCTGTGGACAGCCATAGATAAAAGATTGCTCTTCTGGTGGGCAGAGGAGCGTCTAACAATGTCTCCATCTCTGTCACTCTGTCTCTCCTCCTGTCTTTGTGCCAAAGCCCAGGAGAGGTATCAAATTGGCACATGCCCTTCAGAAATAATACTGTTTCTTATATTCCCGAGCGTTAAGGATTTTATTCTTATTATATAGGAATAATTTCTGATGGATGTGTATATTCAATTAATTATCCAGCGTTTATTAAATGCCTATTATGTGCCAAGTACTAAGAGCTGGGGATACATAGTATGTACTTGGTAATCCCAATTAAATCCCTCTGTTGCCTTTTCTCTTCTTTCTCCTCTTTACTTGCTAAAAATTGTATACATGTTTATTTAATGGGGTTCACTCTAACAGGCACATTAGTGGCCATCACTGTCAAAGATAATTGTTGGAGGAAATCAGGCAATTTTGGTAGCAATGAATGACTAAATGAGTTGAGTCGTATTACTAACAAAATGAGTAAAGTCAGAAAGAGGAACAGGTTTAGTGGGGGGAAATAATAAGCTCTACTTCAGTTTGAGATTTGGATAAGTCATCCAGATAGATGGAGGAAATGTGCAGTTACACAGGAAGGAGCCAGTGGAGAGAAAGGGAATGAAGATGGGAGACAGAGAGGAAATGTTGCCAGAGCAATCATACAAGAACGGAAGCTAGAACATAGATAGTCTTGAGGAGCAGGGTTACCATTCTTATAGAAAAGAAGGAAAGAATTGTTGATAAAACTTAAGAAGTTTAAGAAATTGAGGAGCTGCTGTTGGATGAAATCAGGTTTTGGCTAAACTATCTGCTGTAAGCTCATGAAGGGAGTTATGTTTGTAGGCTTGAGGAGAGAAGAAAAAGTTGGAAACAGTCACAGTAGGGAATGAAATAAACCAGGAATTGAAAACTTTTTTTTAAATTGATAATTAGTTTACCTTGTAATACTATTTATTTTATTTTATGCATCCAAAAACATTATTCTGAGAAGGGATCCATCGGGTACCAGATTGCCAAGAGTATGTGACACAAAAAAAGGTTAATATCCTCTAAAATAGATAGCCAATAAGAGTAGATTGATTTGATTGTGTGTTACTACATATTGTTCAATTACAGGTACTTGCACTGTGATTTCATTAGGTCATCATCTACATTGAACAGATAAGGAAGTCCATTCACTAACTGAAATCAGAAGATTTTTTTTACCCCTAAGCATTACCAACTTCCCCCATCCCAGGCCCTTATTACAAGTTGTCATATCGCCAAGGTAATATTCACAGCACTAATGGTGACTATGAATATGCCGGCATAGTTCTGCATCACAAAATATAACAGACTCTCCATATAGAAGACAGAAGCAAAACATTGATTCTGACACCAGAAAGTCAAATCCCAACACCAGGAAACTGAATCCATCATAGCAACAAAGAAGTTAATACACCTTATCACTGCAGGAAGCAACACCATCCCCAAGCCTTCCCCCTGCTTGGGCCTTCCCACAAACAAATACTCACAGTCCTAACTATCTTCTTGCCTGCCTCCCCTCTCTCTGTACTAATTGCTCTTACTCATTTCCTGTTCCACCCATTCAGCAAACTCCTCCCACAACAGGCTCCATGTGATTATATTCAGCCTATTAAGGGGCAGGGAATATCTTCAAATTACTATTATCATGACTGTCATTCCCCTTTTCTCCTGAATCTTTAATCTCTCTCCCTACCTTTTTTCCTTCCTAGTCATCTACAGACATCTATACTAAAAACAAAACAACCATAAAAACAAGTTCCCTTGACTGGATGGTCTCCTCGAGCTAATCTCCTATGTCTCTTCCCCCTTTCACCACTAAATGTATTAGAAGAGTATGTTCTGCCCCCGCTCTCTGACTCCTCACTCTACCCTTGGTGTCTAGCAACCTTGCTTCCATTCCCCCCAGTCTACTGAAATTCCTTTCTTGAAGGTATTTATTGAACTCCTAATTGCCATTCTCTGTCCTGAGCTTCTTTAACTTTTCTGCAATAAATGACACCAAGGACAACCCCCTTCCTTCTGGATATTCTCTTTTACCTTGCTTTTTTTTGGTAACTACTTTTGCGTGATTCTTCCTGCTGCTACTCTGACATCTCCTCTGGCTCATCTCCCTCCTCAAGGTTGTATCTTTAGCAGACTTTTCTTCTCTCTTTTTAGCCTCTGCCTTGGTAGACACTTAATAAATGCTTATTGATTGATTGATTATGCTCATCCATTCTTTTTTTTTTTTTTTGGTGAGGCAATTGGGATTTCAGTAACTTGCCCAAGGTCACACAGCTAGCAAGTATCAAGTGTCTGTGGCCTGATTTGAACTCAGGCACGACTGACTCCAGGGTCAGTGCTCTATCCACCGTGCCCCCTAACCACCCCTATTCTCAACTCTTTTTTTCTATATGGGTGACTTTAGGCTTTACTTCACTGAGTATCAAGCTCCAGAATCTTGTTTCCATTTGCTCCATTTGGATGTCCTTCTGGTATTAGAAGCTCAATATGTCTAAAACTAAACTTTTTTTTCTTTTACTCATTAAAAAAAATTTTTTTTGACCAACAAGCATTTATTTTTTTCTCTTATGTCCATCCTCTTTCCACCTCCAATTTTTTTTTAAATGAGTAAGTAACATTCTTCATCATTGATACTCTAGAATACTATATGATCATAAGTTCTCAAGACCTTCAAATTTTTTCATTTTTACAATGTAGTTGTTATTGTATAAATTGTTCTGTTCCCTTCATCCTAAATCACAAACTCATTATGTTTCTTCCAAAACCTATTCTTCTTGACTTCCTTATTTCTCTTCAAAGTCATTTTATGGCCTACTAAATTGAGTCCAGACTCCCCAGCCAACTCTTCAGGGCTCTCCACAATTTGGATCCAATCTTGCTTTCCAGCCTTAATATACTGTAGACTCCAGCCAAACTAGATTATGCTTCTCTTTTGCTTTGCTTCTTTCATGCTTTTGTTTGTTTACCCACTCCCTCAACTTTTCCTATTAAAATCTTACCCATCTTTTTTAGGCCCAATGCAAATACCACGTTTTTCCATGCTACCTTCCTGAATCATTCCAATCTAAAGTGTTCTCTCCCTCCTTTGAACCTTCCTAGCATCTTGTTATGCATTTACCATATTCTATTTGAATTGTAATTAAATGGAGAAATGATTTTCTAAAAGCAAGTTTTTATTGATGTCTTTTATTGGATTATCATACTTTCCCCTCATGTCCTTCCCTGACCCCTCCCAGAGAACCATCCCATATAATAAATACTATTATTTTGAAGACAAATAAGGAAAGAAAAAGAAAATATCAGCGCAACAGATCAATGCGTTGAAAATGTCCAAAAACATGTGCCATGTGCACTACTTATGAATCTTCCACCTCCACAAAGGGGTGGGTGAGGATTGTCCCTTCATATCTCTTCATTTAAGTCATGCTTAATCTTTTTAATGTTGCTACATTCACTTTTGAATTTTTTGTACGATTGTTCTTTCCAGTTATATTGTTGTAGTCATTGTAGATAATGTTTTCTATGCTTAGCTTACTTCACTCTGCATTGGTTCATGCAGATCTTACCACGTTTCTCTGTATTCATTACATTAATCATTTCTTACAGCATCATAATATTCCATTACATTTATGTAACCACAATTCGTTTAGCCATTCCCCAATTAATGAGCATCTGTTTTGTTTCCAGTTCTTTTCTATCACAAAAAGCACTGGTATAAATGTTTTGGTGTATATAAGGACTTTATTCTTAGCAGCTTCCTGGCGGTGTGTGTGCGCGCATGCGCACACACACACACACACACACACACACACACACACACACACTTGTTTATTTATTTGTTGTTTATGTATCTTGGATACCAAACCTTTACCAGAAAAGAATGATAAAAACATTTTTCCCCATTCAGTCACTTCCCTTCTTATCCTATGTGTATTAATTTTGTCTATGCAAAAAGTTTTTCAGCTTTGTGTAAGGAAGGTTATCTATTTTATCTTTTGTAATGGCCTCCATTCCTTGTTTAGTTAAGAATACACATGCCCAAGAACGTGCGGGCTCCCTCAGTACCTCCACCGCCGCTTCCTCCTCCTCTTCCTTTTTCTTCTCCTCTTCCTCACCATCACCACCATCATCTTCCTCCTCCTGTTCCTTATGCTGCTGCTTCTCCCATTGTTCCCTTGGAGCGCATTGTCCTGGTGCCTCTTTTGTGAAGCAGCAGCTAAGGAGACCCCCCCCCCCCCACACACACACACACTTAGACTCGCCATGGCCTATGAAAAGCCGAAGGAAGGAGTCAAGACTGAAAACAACGACCACGTTAATTTGAAAGTGGCAGGGCAAGATGGTCGGGTGGTACAATTTAAGATTAAGAGGCACACACTGCTTAGTAAACTAATGAAAGCCTATTGTGAACGACAGGATTTGTCAATGAGGCAGATCAGATTCCGATTTGATGGGCAGCCAATCAATGAAACAGACACACCTGCACAGTTGGAAATGGAGGATGAAGACACAATTGATGTATTCCAGCAGCAGACACGAAGTGCTTATTAAAAAGCGAATCTACAACTCTACTCCAGAACGGTGCTCCCAAGGAAAACAATACATTCACAATCAGAAAACCAAGATTTGGTTCATCCACATCCTGACTACTGCAGTACAGTTTTCTCTTTTCTTTGATTCCTTTCCCCATTCCTTTATTGTACATAAAGTAACTGATATATGTGCACAGGCATAATGCCTTTTTATTTTTAACCAAATGACCGATGGTATGTTTTGATCAACATCAAATGGAGATGGAGACGGGAAAAAACAAACTGGTTCTGAGTGGCATGCTCATTCAACTTTTATCTTTATATTCCAGTAAGTTATTTTGCTCTCACTGTTTAACAACAACAAAATCCTTGCATACCTTGTTTGATTGGATAATTTCAGTGTTGTTTTTTTTTATCATTGTAAAACCAAGGATGATTTTATAACATTTTTGTAGGTAGCTGTTACATGTAGGGCAATCTCTGTCCCTCAGTAGGGATAAATTACTATAAAGAAATTGATCGTAGATAGCTTTCCCTTCAAGTCAAACATCTTGTTGTTTAAATAAACTTCTTGTTTAAAATTTAAAAAAAGAATACATATGCCCCCATAACCATGAGAGGTATATGATCTGTTTCTCTTTTAATTTTTGTTTTGTAGTATGATCTTTAATATCAAGGTCCTATATCTATTTAGAGTGTATTATGGAATATGGTTTTAGGTGTTGGATTAAGCCTAATTTCTGCCAGTCTAATTTTCAGTTTTCCCAACAGTTTTTTTTTTATCAAATACAGGAGTTTTTTCCTAGCTAATTTATTTTTTTAAACTTTATTAAATACTGGGTCTTTGAGTTCTATCTAGATCAGACAGAAAAATCGTATCTAGAAAGGAATGCAAAAAATGAAATTTTAAAAATTAATGAATGGGACTAGTTGAAAGCGATGAGAGGAATAGGGAATCTACTGGACTGAGAGGGGGAAAGGAGATTTAATTTACCATATTCTATTTGAATTGTAATTAAATGGAGAAATGATTTTCTAAAAGCAAGTTTTTATTGATGTCTTTTATTGGATTATCATACTTTCCCCTCATGTCCTTCCCCGACAATATATAAGTAAAAAAAATGAATTTATAAGCAAAACTCTGAAGAGAAAGGATAGCAATGGCCCCTGTACTAACCTCGGCCCACTCTATTCCTCATGAAGTCAAAATTTCCAACATATCCTTTCTAGACTCTCCACCTAAGCAGTTCCACCATTGCCTTGTAGCACTTGCTCCATGAATTGCTCTTTTCCATCATGCTTCACTCCCAGAAATAGGCCAACTTCTGCAGGTGTTTGAAAGGAGATTGCTTCATTGCAAAATCCTCACATGGCAAAATTCCCCACGCCCCCATACACACACACACCTGGGTTACTATTTATTCCCAATTGGTTCAAAATCTCCTCTTTAAGTTGATGCCCTCCCATTCTTCGGAGAAGGGATAGGGTTCTACTGATGAATGGTTTCATGTATGTGTGAGATCCTCTGTGAAGGGAGATGGAGACTTTATGTCAAGTGTTGCCTGCAGAAATTTGATGCTTAAAAAGACCACTCATCCTGTCTTAGGAGGGGAGGAGTTGGAGTTCCTGATGGCAACCCTACCCTTCTCCAAAGTAAGACCTTCCTTCTGTCCTCTCTTTTCATCCTTCCCCTCCTTTGTCACCCATTCCTCTGCAGGCTCTTCTTTTCTGGAGAGACCAAAGAAATTACATTCCCTTCATTGCTAACTCTCAACTATACCAGGTCATATCACACACTACCCCTCAATCTTCCTCCTCCACTCTTACCTACCTCACCACCCTCCCATTTTGAAATTTAGCCTCGCTAAACAACAACAAACAAGCAAACAAAAAGCGCTGATTCGTCTAAAGGTGAGGTGCTGCAAGGCATCCCTCCATAATGCCCCAGCCTGCATTGACTACGTTACCTCCACCTGATTCCTGAATTGTGTACATTGAGAAAGGAATCTCTGACTCCTCTCTCTCCTGTCACTCTGTTGCTGTCGCTGTCTTTGGCTGCTACATTCGTTCTTTTCTCCTACGTTTCTATTGTCAGGAGTGTACGAGAGGCAAATAATCTCTCCAGGTCTGGTTTTCTTTGTAAGAGGGTTGCTAATGCCTCTTTGTTATTGAATGTCCATCTTTTTTCATTTCTTGTTAACATAGGTCACCATGGACTGCATCCTGAGCTCCGTTGCTCTTTAGGACACATCATTTCACTCCCTCCTGTGTTTTCTTAGGGGTGCAGAATAGTCTTGTGTTATTCAGATTTTCTTTTCTTTGTATTTGAAGGTCTTCCTCTTGATCACTTGGAGAATTTTTTTTTTCTAAATTAAATTGTCACATTTAACCACTGTGTGCCTTGAAGTTTGCAGCCTTACCTTTGTTTTTAGAGGCAATCTATGGATTCTTTCAGTTGGCATTTTGACTTCTGTGTTCTGAAGTTCCAGGCTCTTTTCTTGTGTTATTTCTTTATTATATAGCATTATAGTGTTCAGGTTTTTTGACTTGTCCTGTTCTTATGGGAGACCTATTATCCTTAGTTTGTCTCTGTGCATCCTGTTTTCAAGATGAAGATGTTTTGCTTGAATAGGAAATGTTTTCTTTTAATATTATTGCTTTTTGCTTCTCTTTTTCTAGATTATCTTACACTTCTGTATATTTGCATCCCCAATTAGTTGTCTTCTCTTTTGTTTCTTTGGTGAGATTTGCCATGGTGGATTCAAATTTTTCTATTCTGCCAATTATTTCTGATGTGCAAGCCATAGATTCTGCTCTCATAGTACTTATTTCTCTTTTAAACCACTCAGGAACTGTGAGTTTTGGTTCCATGTTCTTCCCAAACTCTACAGGGTCCTCTGACTCATCAAGTGTTGAATCATTTCCCTTTGTTTGGCAGTATTTATTCATAGATTCCCAAACTCGTTTACTAGATCTGGAGGCCATATTTCCTTCACTATTAATGTTTTTCCTCTTGGTTCATCAAAGTCTTTGAGGGTTTTTTTTTTTCTTTCTGTGATCTGTGGTAGCACTTTGCACCTTGGTATGACATAACAAATCCTTAGTATTCCCTTGGTACTCTTCCCCACAGTGTCAGGGAGGTAGGATGCTTTATTAGCTAAAAAAAGAAATAGCTCAGTCATTCCTACTTTGATAATTCATGTGGCATCATACAGATCTAAAACTATCAGTAAATGGTGGGGAAGGACTGGCTGTTTCTACCCAAACATCATGGCAATCTCAGCCACATGGCAACTAGTCTAGGGAGACTGAATCCGTTGAGCTTGTGTTTAAATTCCTGGCTGTTTTTTCTGCTTTTATGTTCGTTATTTCTTGATTTTAGTTGAATGAGTAGCCTGAGTTGTACATGTTTAAACTTGAGGGCAGTCTTGTGAGTTCAAGAGGTCCCAGAGGAATTGGGTCCCATTAGTTGTGTCCAATTCTTCATGACACCCCTGCTGTCCATGGAGTTCTCTTGGCAAAGATACTGGAGTGGTTTGCCCTTTCCTTCTCCAGTGGATTAAGGCAAACAGGTGACTTGCTCAGGGTCACACAACTAGTAAGTTATGAGACTAAATTTGAACTCAAGTCTTCCTGACTCCAGGCCCAGTGCTCTGTCCTCTAAGCCACCTAGCTCCCTTGTTTATTGTTGTTGCGAGTTGGAACTGAATGATTGATGGCAGGGGAAGAGATCCTAGTGAATTTTCTAGTATTCTCAGAAAGGATGGCCACAAATGATAGAACTAGCATAAGCCTGTCCTGTTTACCAGCAAACATGAACTGGCTGTTTAAACAAGGTTAAATAAAAATGCTTAATTAATACTCCTGTAAAATGCTTTATGTTCTAATAAAGCAATAATGAAGCAGATTGCAATAGCAGTTTTACATTAAATTATTTATTCCTCTTTTTAAAGTCAATCTGTTTTATATGTTTAGCATTTCTTTTGTTTTATCTATTTTATTTTATTTTTATTATTTTCAGTTCTCCCTCCTATCCTCTCCTGCACCCATGAAGGGTATAGGAATAAATTACTTATTCCATATCTGATTCATATTATGTATTGAATACTTTTTTCTTCTCACTTTTGGGGAAAACACAGAACCATAACCTAATCTATGAGTGAAATCATCTCCAAAGTGCTGGGATAGGTGTTTGACAAATCAAAGAATGTGATAAAAGGGAGCCAAGTCCTTCTCATTAGAAGCCAGGGTTCCCCAGGGCTAAAGATAGTCCAACATGTTAGAACAGAGGGTCCCCTTAGTGTAGAAGGGAATAGCATAATACCCTAGCCCTTAGAGGCCCAGCACAACAGCTCCTCAAAGTGTGTGTGTGTGTGTGTGTGTGTGTGTGTGTGTGTGTGTGTGTAACACCATTTTGTTGGGTTGTTTTTTTTGTTTTTTGGTTTTTAACAAAGGCCCATCAACTGGTGGGTAAACCCAAGAGCTTTCAGAATGGCAGTATCCCTTCAGGCCACTGGTCCTGCTTGTGACTCAGATCCTGCCGCCATAATCTGGGGAAATAACTCCTGTGCAAAAGAGGCCAGCTCATCCCACCAAATGCTGACCAATTGCCATCTATGACATAGCCAGGCCAGCCCAACTGAGGCTGCCAAGCACCCTGAGGGAGAGGCAGGAAGTGACAGGGGCCAGGTGGGTTGAAACATCACTTCCCCAAAGATCCCAGTAGAGATAACTCAGTACTCTGAAACCAAGGACCATAGGCCTCTGTGGAGAGGTAACCTGGGAATGCCATCTATGAGTACTTGAGTCATAGCTGTTGAAAAGGCAGAGAAAAGCATTCTTGACACCCAAGTCCTTGATGTCATCAAACAATTCCACATCAGAAAATGATAGGATTTTACCAGTGAGAATGACATGAATAAAGAAGCACTACCCTTTTCATCTCCCTTGCAACTGAAGCCTCCTCCATGTTTTGTCTTTCCTATTAGAATGTAAGCCCCTTGAGAGCAAGGACTTCTCTGTGTTTGTCCCTACCACTTAACACAGTGCTTTGCATATGATAAATGCTCAGTAAGTACTTTCTCATTCATTCATTCTATGCATATACATTATCTGTCCTAAAATATGAGCTCCTTAAACCTAAGGGCAATGCTTCTTGAGAGGCTACCATGGGTTTTGCATGACCAGGGAAAAAGAAGTTTGTCAGACAAATAAAGGCCACAAAATCACTCCATATGTCAGTTTACAAATGTATTTCATTGTGTATTTTCTTATGAGAATGATAGACTTGGGCTGGGAAGGAGCCTATGAGGTCACTTAATTTAACCTCATCATTTAACAAGTGAGGAAACTGAGGTCTAGAGGGGTTAAGTGACTTGTCCAAGAGCACAGAGGTAATAAGTGCTGTAGCTACAATTCAAACATAGGTCCTCTGACTCAGAAGCTAGCACCCTTTTTATTACACCCCAATAAGTATTGTTGACAGTTTTAAGAAAGTCAAGATAAAACCTCCATTAATCAATATCTTACTTTAACTAGACTTTTCTTCTTCACATAGTCAGAAAGAGAAAAATCCCTTGAAAACGAAGTATATGTTAGACTTTTGTCCTTTTTTCTTTTAAGGCAAATTCCTGAAAATGCCCCTGGGTCCATACACATTCAATTCATTTTATTACGCCTTCTACGTCTGTATCTACAATAATCTCCCATGAAAATTGATGTTCAAAATTATCACACACACACACACACACACACACACACACACACACACACACTCTCTTCCAAATCCTCTATCGTTTAAGGAAGTTCAAATTATATGCATTACCATATTTTCTAAGGAAAAAAGTGACCTAATATATTTTGGAAGAATTATTTTTAAACAAACCCAGGAATCCAGAGTTGGGGGGTGAGGTTTGAAGGGGAAAAGCTGTCTCTATAATCTTCAGTTAACCATAAAATCCAACTAACTAGGATCTATCCCACTCCCTCAGCATTCCAGTTAATTCAGATTCTACTGTACTACCTAAAGATTCCATCTTTAGCACAATTCAGAAGAAATAAAACCATGTACTGTAAATCTGACTGCCCAATGGTTCTTGTAGCCATTCACCTACTTATCTATTTCAGATTATGATAATGGTTTCCTGGAATTGAATGATATAATACTAGAAATGGAAGATGTTTATTCGCCATGAAGATTCCGTATGCTGGCTTCCTGTCATAATCAAGTACAGTTACTCACATCATTTATGATTTCCAGTCTTGCCTGTAACTCATGCTGTGCATTTTAGGAGTTCTGGGTTTTATTTATTTATTTTTGAAATTGAGCCTTCCTGTCCTCAAAAGGAAAACAAACACAGGCTGTGTGTGTGTGTGTGTGTATTATACTTTTCTGGTATTTACTGAATTGGAGTGTTCTCTCTTAAATTAATTTTCTGGGAAGCTTTGCTTATAATAAAGGATAACATATTTAAATGATATTGTGCACATTCTCTCTTATAACAAGGCATAGCACTAGAACACTGCCATTCTGTTTGATTCACATGGAATAAATGTAAGTATTAAGACTAGGTTCTAATAAGTCACACTCTGCTGTATTAAAATTTATAGATGATTTTATTCAGGCTGAGATGGTGATGTTTGACAATTTTAGTTTATGATTTCATAAAATAAAACAATGTTGACCAGGCTGTGGTAAAGTGACTCCCTCTTAATCATATGTATAATAATATTTCACATTTTGGGTGAAGTCCCTTATCTGACAAATAACTTCTCAGAATGTAATTAAGAACCAGAAAGGGAATAAAAATGGCCTCAAACACATAATGGAGCAGAGCTTCAGAGAAGTGAACTTACTGAGACAAGGTCACACAGATGATAAATCAAAACTAAGCCTTCTGACTCCAAATCTTTATTTCTTTCCAGTTCATCAGACTGCAGTGTTGAGTCCCAAAGTCAAGAGCTTGACTTGTAAGAGAGCCCCCCCAGGCTTCTCTTAGATTTCTGTACTCTTCACACACAGTTCTAACAAATTTTGTTATTGCATTTACCAGATTATAGCAGATTATAAGCAGCTATTAGGGAAAAGGAAATATGGGAGAAAGCTCACCAAATTGTAAGATTTCAAATTGTAAAGGACCTCAGAACCTGCTTAGTACAAGCTATACTTGAGAAAAAGCACAAAAGCAAGGGAGAAAACTGCAAAACTATAAAAAGCAGAAATAAGAACTCAAAGAACATTGCACTCTGGGAAAATTTGCTATGAAGAATGCATACCTTCTATATCTCACTAACTTTGAGAGCACCACTATTTTATATTTCAGTATAATACAAATATTGAGGCTCATAATGATAACCTTTGGGTATTCAGTTAAACAATTATTGAACATTACTTTGCATAGGGCATTGATAGAAGATTAAATTATATTCTATATATTCATTTTTAAATGTTATTAAACAATTAGGCAAAGGCAAAGTGCTATGTTAGGATAATGGATTGAGATGTAAAATTTTAGTTAAGACATAGCTGTCTCCTAGAGAAATAATACTTGGACAAAGTTATGATACAAAATAATGTATGATAAATGTATAAGAAAAAATGCCAACTAAGTCTTATATAAGTTCTGACTGGGAGGATCAGAGAAGGTTTTCTGGATGAGTGTGAATTAGCCTTTCAAGGATGCATAGGAATTCACTTGGCAGCCTGGCAAAGGAATGGAGGGAAGAAAGTACATATTATATATGTGAGACAGTGTAGTAATAGGGAATAAAGCTGGAAAGAATAGTGTCATCAGATTTCAGAAGCCCTATGGTACCAAGCAAAGGAGTTTGAACTTTATTCAATAGGAATGGGGAGTCATCAGTGGGTTTTGAGCAGAGTACATGAATAATAAAGAAATGCTTATTGAACTGAAATGCTTGTTGAATGATTAAATCTGTGTATAGATACAATCAATCTTATAGCTATCTGAAGGGTGAACTAGAGGAAGGCCAGAGAAATGAAAGGAAGACCTATCAGGCCAGGCAAGTGGCAATATGAACCTGTATTAGGGGGGTGGCAATGACAATAGGGAGTGGCAGGGGGAAGAGAGAGTGTAAGAATAGAAGAGGGAAATGATAACTGATTGGCTCTGTGCATTAAGAGAAAGGGAAAATTTTAAAAATAACAGCAAAGTTTCAGATACAGAATATTGGTTAACTTACAGGTGCTACTAACAGAAATAGTGAAGTCAGAAGAAGTGGTAGGCTTTGGAGAAAAGATAAGAAGACAGTCCATTTGGGAGCATGTGAAGTTTGAGGTGTTCATAGAACATGCAAGTCAAAGATGCCTTGTAGTCAACTAGAGATGCAGGTGTGGGAACTTAGAAAAGATATTAGGGCTAGAAATGTAAATTTAGTGATGATATGCATAGTTATAATAATTGATATCATGAGAGCGAACAAGATTCCCAAAGAAGAGAAGAATAAGGAAAGGACATTGAAGGATACCCACATTAAGGCATTGGGAAAAGGATAAGGACCAAGGAACCAAGAAGAGCCAATTAAGAAGATAGAAAGAAAACCGGGAGTATGTATTGTATCTTTTTTTTTTAATTAAACTTAAGTTTTAATTGAGAAATCTGATCCACCAGACACAGAATTCTCTGAGCATAATCAGTGGCTGGACAGGTGACCTAAACAACATGGAGAACACAAGACTGCCTGGGGAGTACTAAAAGTTGACTGTTTTGGCTGGCTTTGTATCCTCCAGTTCAGCAGACAACCATCGGTAAGTATGATGACGTTGAAGAACTTCAATGGCTTTGAGTTCTAAGGGAGTGGCTTCAACACCAAGGTCTAAGCCAGGCAGGTGAGGCAATTTCTTGTCAGTGATGTGAATTCGCTCTATTTTGTCCCTTGTGGTCCAGGGTTCAAATGGACTCATCTCAAAGATTCTTGCCACCAATTGATAGGCAAAGTGTGGCATGTAGTATGGAAGATATGGCCTGTGAGCCACAGCAAAGATATATTGCACCAAGTCATATAAGAGGTACCAGTTCAGCCCAGTGAGAGCATAGGTCTTCCTTCAGGCATCTGGATCCTTAATTGCATTGTTAATGGCTTTGGATACATCTACTACATAAACTGGTTGTTTCACTGTCTTTTTGCCCAATGAAATGAGAGGAACACCACCAAACCAATGGATGTTTGCAAAATAATTGAGTAATCTATCCTCTCTTCCAAAAATATCTGAGGGCTTCATGGTGATGGCTTCAGGAAATACCTCTCTCACTGCTTCATCTCCAACAGCCTTATTTCTCAGGTATTTAGAAGTGCTCCTGATATCAGCATAGAGATGAGAAACATGAATAAATGTTTCTACTCCAGCCTCCTTGGCCACCTGAGCTATTGTCTGGGGAATGGTAACAAAGACATCTGAAAAGTTGAAGTTTTTAGTTTCCCAATCTCTTCCAATAAGATTGATGACAACATTGCTGTGCTCCAGTGCCCTCTGGATGGTACTTTTGTCCTTGGCATTCCATTCCAAGAAAATAATCTGGCCCAGGTCACCCATGGGATGAAGATAGGTGAAATCATAAGGTTCACACCGATAGGGGATGATCACCTGTGATCCCATGCGCCCAAGGTGATTGACAACATATTGACCCAAAAATCCTGTTGCTCCAAATACAGTAGCCACAATCCCACTGACTGAGGAGCGTCTACCTTTCTCATGAGGCATAAGAGCATAATGAAGCTTTTGGTGGGACTGGGCAAGAAATATAGATGTGGCTATAGCAGTAATGCCAGATCGTGACATTGTCAGGATCCAGGGACTCTGGGTGACCAAGGTAGCCACCATGATCTCCCACAATTCAACTTCCCCTGGCCCTTCCTGTGACTCGTATGTATTATATCTTAAGCCAATGAAGGAGAAACTATTTAGTAGGAGGAAGTAGTTAAACTTTTGGTCCAATGAAGTCAAGGAGGAACAGGACTTTATTAAGTTGATTAAGTAATTGGGAAGTTATCATAACATTTAAGAGAATATTTCTGTTAGTATGGTGAGAATAGAAATCAGATTGCATTGGCTTGAGGAAGCAGTGAATTGTGAGGAAGTAAAAGCATCAAATTGTGGACAACTTTTTCCAGAAGTTTGGCCATGAATCACAAAATTACAGATTTCAGAGTTGGCAGTCATCTCAGTAACTCTCTAATCCAAATCATGCCCATCCACTACAAAATACCCTCAAAGTGATTATACAACATCTTCTTGATGACTTCCATTGACAAGCAATCCATTACCTCCTGAAGCAGTTCATTCTACTTTAGCATAACTCTAAGTGTAAGGAAATTCTTCTCAACATCAAACCCACATTTGCTTCTTTGGGACTTCCACCCATTGCTACTAGTTCTGCCCTTTGGCAAGCAGAAAAGTGTAATCCCTCTTGAAAAGACAGTCTTTCAAGTATTTGAAGACAGCTAACATCTTCCTCACTCCCACCTGAATCATCCCAACTTTCTCTTCTTCAAGCTAAATATCTCCAACAGATCCTATGGACTCAAGACCTTCCACCATTCTGATTGTTCTCTTCAGGGCAATCTCCAGTTTATCAATGTCCTTTCTAAAATATGGTGCCCAGAACTGAACACAATTATCTAGATGTGGTCTGCCCAGGACAGAGCAGAGGGGAGATATCACCTCCTTATTCCTAGAACTCTTCTTCTTTTAATGAACTCTGTTGGTTGATAAGAACTTTTTTGGATGTCATATTATGTTATTAACTCATATTAAGCTTGCATTCTACTAAAACCCCTAGACAAATTACTGTTCCACCAAGTTTCCCCTGTGCTATACTTGTAAATTTGATTTCTTGAATCCTAATATTACTTTAAGTTTATTCCTATTAACTTTCATCTTAGATAAATTTGTAAGTTTTAACCAATTAAGATCCTTTTTCATTCTGTTTCCATTATACAGTGTATTAGCTGTCATTCCTAGGCAAATTCATAGGAATTCATGCCTTTATCTAAATCTTTGATAAAAATGTTAAGTAGCACAGGTCTGAAGACAGAGCCTAGATCCATACCCAACTCCTTCCAAGTTGATGTGTTGCCATTAATGACTACTTTTTGAGTCTGGCCATTCAACCCATTATAATTTTACTACTGTATAGGCCAGTGGTACTTATTTAAAGGTTTGTGCGCCCAATTAAGTTATAAATATATTTTTTCCCTCTGTGATAATGATCACATGCTTGTTCG
The DNA here is from genome assembly GCA_028627135.1 of Pseudochirops cupreus. NCBI lineage: Eukaryota > Metazoa > Chordata > Mammalia > Diprotodontia > Pseudocheiridae > Pseudochirops > Pseudochirops cupreus. The sequence continues at coordinate 49,203,562 of CM053584.1, read as the reverse complement.
AAGCATTATAGGCCCATTTCTGTAATGATTTAAAACCATCATGATTATACACACAGTGATTTTGGTATTCATGCAACTATTACATCAAAATATGACCCTTCTGACAAAGCACAATTTGTTCTTGCAGTCTTTCAACTGTCATCAAATTGTTTCCAAACCACCACAAGAGTTTGGCTTTCAAATACAAATCAGTTCCCAAAATATGTTCAGATGCATGCACATACCCTCACTTACATTTTGTACAATACACCACAGTAGTTCTCATTCCCCTCTGTTACCCTGTAATTGTACCTTATTAGCTGTGTAATCATGTGATCAAGATGTAATGAATGTTTGCATTTTTGTATCCCATATGTTAGATGTAAGACTGAAACCACGATTGCTGAGCATGTACATTACAAATCTTCTTAAAACCATCACAGATCAAAAATGTTCTGCAGAAACAACCTTATGTTAGCTTTCATTGTAATATTAAGGCTGTTTTTAGATGTAAACTTATCCTCTACATATATTACTATTCTTCCATCTGAAGAATTTTCAAATGAACTGTTTGGCAAAATTGGTCAATTGTTTAGTGGAGTTTCTGTGAAAGTATAGCCAGCATGCCAATAGTTAAAGGGAACAGAGTCGCTTTCTTTCTTTACAAAACTCAAAATCTATATAAACATTGTTTGAAATGAATCAATATATGTAACTGAACTTTTAAATACATTTACCATTTAATATTCTTTTCATTAGCCAGAAGAAAAGGAAATGTTTTACATTATAATGAGCTATTCATTTTCAACAGTTGGCAAAGGGGCTAAAAATGGATAGAAATAAATTTCTGTCTCTCAGAATATTTGTATGAAATAGGCATTTTCATTTTATTCTTGCTTTATTTAAATCAGAATGCAGAAATAAACTCAATGTGGAACCATATTTAAGACTGTGTTTGTCTGGTATTGAACCAAATGCTACAAACCTTCATTCAAATAGAAAAAAGTCCAGAATTGAAATTAAGCTTATATATTATTATTATATTATTCTAAACATCTTCAAAACTGCAACTAACTTCATTAAAATGTTATTTATATTCAACAAAATTTGTAAAATGAAGAAAATTTAATATAAAATCTTACAAGTGATAGAAAGCATATGATGTCTGGCTAGATTATTTCTTTTAATTTTTACATAATGTTCCATATAAAATAATCATAATAATTTTATTTTTAGAGGTTTCCTAACTATAGGTAGAATTAAAATGTTTATTTTGTAGGTATATTTGTGATGTAAATTTTAATTTGAAACTAGTTTGGTAAAAATTATCATTGTAGTTATTGTAAAGACTTAGAGAATGAATCTAAAAGAATATTATGGATAGTATATTCAGTTACTCTAGAGCAATGGTTCTCAACCTTCCTAATGCCGCGACCTTTTAATACAGTTCCTCATGTTGTAGTGACCCCCAACCATAAAATTATTTTCGTTGTTACTTCATAACTGTAATTTTGCTACTGTTATGAATCATAATGTAAATAATCTGATATGCAGGATGTATTTTCATTGTTACAAATTGAACATAACCCACAGGTTGAGAACCACTGCTCTAGAGGTTCACAACACCTTTTTTGTTGTTGTTGAAAGGAATTTAAGGAACAAAAAAATTAGGAACTATTGGTCTAGACCTAATTTATTCATCCTTTTTCTAAAAATAGCAGGAGTTATTTTACCCAATGCTTTACTAAAAGGGGAAGAGGAAGATGGGAGAGTAGCTACATAGGATGGAATGATCCAATGAAATGCTCTCCTCCCCTCTTCTCCCTTCCCCTCCCTTCTCTTCTTTTCTCTTCCCTTCTCCTTCTCTTCTCTCTCTCTCTCTGTCTGTCTCTCTCTCTCTGTCTCTCTGTTGCTGTCTCTCTCTCTCTGTCTCTCTCTCTCTGTCTCTCTGTCTCTCTCTGCCTCTCTCTCTCTCTCTGTCTCTCTCTGTTTCTCTCTCTCCCCCTCTCTCCCTTCCTCTCTCTCTCCTCTGTTGGCAGCAATGAAGACAAGATAGAAAACAAAGATGATTACTAGAAAATGTTCCTAGACAATTTTTAGAGAAGCAAGAGGCATGAGGGAGAGAAAAGGACAGAAAGAATGGGATTAAGGACACAGGAAGGTAGATTACCTTTAGTAAGAAACAATATTCTTTACTTGTCAGTATAAACCAGCTTCTAGTTTGTACTCATCTTAAAGGGAATAGGTAAGGAGATCCTGATATTGTTTCTGAGAAGTTTTGAAAAGGAGAAGAAGCAAGGGTGCTGCGGAAGAACGACTTCAACCTTCTCGGTGAGGCAGAAGACTAAGTTATCTGTTGCAAGGTATTAGGGAAGATGGGGTTGGAGGCTTTAGGAGAAACTAAAATGTTCCAAATAGTCACTGTTGCAAATAAGAGAGTCAATTAGAATAAAAGAATATACTGGAATCACAGAGTAGAATCAGTGAGTTTAGGAAGGCAGTAGGCTACGTAATAAATATTAGAAAGATTTCCATTAAGAACATTCAGATAAAAGAAGTTTTGTTATTTAAAGTGACAAGCTTCAATTATCTGGAAAATTCATGTATGTGGGACCCTAGACCACATCCTGAATGTTGTGGCTTAACCAAGAAGGGATTTGTCAGAACCAATCTGGGACCATACCAACAAATCAGAGAAGGATGTTGTGGTGAGCCCTTGCTGTTGCCATAAATAGCCAAGGCCCTGAGGAGATAGGATTATAATAAGCAAATAGACATTTTGCCAACAGTCCTGGTACCATGCTGCTTGATCCCAGGAAAACCTAAATAGAATCATAGAATTGGGGGCTAGTAAGTTCCTTAGAGATAATTTTGTCCAACTCCCTCATTTTGTAGATAAGAAAACTAAACCGCAGAAAGTTTAAATGATTTGGCAAAGGTCAGGCAGATAATAAATAGGAAAGCTAGGACTTGTGCCAAGGACTCCAAATCTAGTGCCCTCTCCACTTCATCATGACCTCTCCCCAGCTTACTATTTCCATGTCATCCCATTAGATTCTGATGATTCAGGAAACACTAGTTTCTGACCTGGCCCTACCTCTGGTTTATACCCACCTGGATACTGAATTGATGCCAACCCATTTTCTCCCCAGGAGAGGGGCTTTCCGTCAGTCACCATTATTACTTTAATTGCCACACATACCAGGCTTCCCACCATCGGGATTATAACTGATTTTTTTTTTCATTTTTCTTTCTCCTTAGTCTGTCTTGTCCACCACCCGTTATCTCACCTAAAAGAGATTTATTCCTTTAAAATAACCCAATTCAAGGACTCACAATACACATTTGCATGTTAAAATGTTATCTAGAGAAATCCTTATTTTCCTTGAGTCTGCCCCAATTTAGAAACAGCCATTTCCTTAGAGGGTAACATTGCCCATGGTTGAGGGAGCTGTCCAGCTGCAAACAATTTAGGAAATGTTGGAAGCCTGGCCTAACCTTGTGTGGTAGAGGCTGCAACTCACACACACATTTCCCCAGGAAATTGAGTATGACAAAATGTGTGAACTTTCTATGGACCTAAGACCTTTTCAGTTACCTTAGTGCTGAAACTATGAGCTTGATATGTAGCCCACGCCTCTTTATTCCCTCTTCTAACTTGATTTTTGGTACCACCTTCTGTTTCTGATGCAGACACTGTTTTCCACCTTTGGCCCCTAGTGATAACGTTACTACAGTTACTGACTCCGGCTTTTTACAAAATCACTGGGATGTTTCAAACCTCTCACAGAACAGGCACCTTCTCCCTCCATAGCCTGGATGGCTTCATACTTCTCCAGGAACAATTCTGGTCCCCAGTCCAAGGCAGATCCCATTAACTAAATTCTAAAGACTATTAAATGGTTAAGACCCCACATAACAAAGCAAGGTTTGCAAATGACCTTGTGAGGTAGATACTGCTATTATCCCATTTTACAGATGAGAAAATGGATTCTGGGAGAGGCGAAATAATTTCCCTTTCACCTCCATCCCCCCACCCCCTCCAGCCCACCTCCAATCACCAGTTGTCTTGACCAATCCCTTGCCACGGTCTCTGATGACTCTGGAGGAAAAAGTGAGACTGATCCTAGCTAGTGTGGTGTCTGAGGCAAATTTGAACCCAAGTCTTCCTGATTTCAAGGTGAAGGTCAATTTGACACCTAGCTACTTTAATTGATGAAAATGTCATCATTCTGCTGGCAAGTTGTCAGCTCCTTGAGGGCAGGAACTGTCTTTTGTTTCTTTTTGTATCCAGCACTTAGCACAGTGCTTGGTACTTAATGTATGGATAATAAACATTTTTGATTCATTGACTCATCATGTCAAATGGATTTAAAACCTTGAGTTTATGAACCTGTAACTAGTTTGTATCCTAAGATTTGACTTATCTATTTTTCAATTCAACTCGGTGAAGGCAACATTTAATGCCTATTATGTACAATTCACTAACCAGGTGTTTGGATACAAAGTTAATTTCCTGTCCTCAAACATCTTTCAATCTAGTTAGGTGTGGGTGTCCCAAATACACAAATATCCATACGCAAATTAGAAAATTAGTAAGTTCACAGGAGAGATCAAAGTAACCCATAAGATTCAGGGAGGAGACAACTCTTCTACCAAGAGTAATCAGAGAAAACTGATGGAGTAGGTGTTGAGCCTTGAAGGAAGATCTCAATAGGTTTAGTTGGCAGGTGCAAGGGGAGTAGTCTGTTCTAGGCATGGGAGACAGCATTTACTAAAGAGTTAAGGCAGGAGAGGCAGGATGAGACAGTAGTCCAATTTGTCAGAAATGAATACCATGGAATAAGTGTATAAAATGGAGCCAGATACGGAGAACCTTTAAATTTGTTTAATGAAGGAATGCTTATTTTATTTAATAAATAATAGAATATCATCAAAGTTTTTTAAGCAGGGAAATGACATAATTGAACATTTGGATTAGGAAAATTGTTTTGCCAGTGTTGTGGATGAGTGGTGAGGATAGATATTGGAAGCAGGGCAACCAGGGTACTTTTACACCTTTTGCTTAGAGCAAATTCAGCCAAGGGGAGCTAGCAGTGCAGAGGACAATCTACCCTGTAAGCAGTCATATTGGGAGAGGGGACATCCTATGGAAAAAGGGCCCTGAGAAAGGGGAACCATAACATTAGGATCCTGGAAGGGAAAGAAGAGGGACCTGTTTCTGGGGGAGGGAGTAGAGGCAGTCATGCTCTGTGGTATCTGCCAATGAGCCAGGGGACTGCCACATTTTCAGTAGCCTGAGTCAAAACCCCAGTTACTCTGCTCTGCTTACAATTCCTTGCTAATATAATAATACAGGTAATAAGTAATAAAATCTTGTTACTGTGAAACCTGAACTAGGGTGGTTACAATGGAAAGAATGAGATGAGGTGAGAACTATTTCAGAGATAAAGTTGGCAGTGTTGCTGTTTCATGGTGTGTTGTGGGGTTCATCTCAAAGAATTCAGTCAGACCACCTCTAATCCAAGTATATGATTAATGCTCCTCAGAATCTGGCTAGGTTCTAAGAGGAATCAACAGCTTAATAAAATAAGACAGGCGATTTTATAGTATAATGATGCTGATTACACAATAGAAATTATGAATATTAAAAAGGCAAGAGGGATTTGTTAAGGGATTAGGTAATGGGAGGGATCCCTTCCATGGTTCAGTGATCAAACATCCTATTTTTCTGATTGGCTAGCTATTGTGGTCCTGTCTGGTCAAGATGGATAGTTAGGTATTGTGGTCCTGTCTTGGGCTAAAATGGATGATGTGAGTGTGATTGAGTGCAAGTACACACCTGTTTAAATATGTGAATTGGATCTGGGGGCAGTGACTAGCTAGGGGAGTGGCTATATTGAGTCTGGGGGCATTGGCTGTATTGAGTCTGGGATTCCGTCAATAGGACTTGGCCAATGATTAGCAATAGGGTGCAGAGTTGGAGAGGGCAAAGAAAGAATTAAGGATCAATCTCGATCTTTGGGAAAATGGTGATAGCATCAACAGAAACAGGACTTTAGTAGGGGCAGGTTTTGAAGGGAAGATGACCTCAGTTTTGTTTTAGTTTTGGTATGTTGAATTTGAGATGCTGTTGAGACATTCAGCTGGAGATGTCAATGAAAGGACTGGCCTGGATAATTGCTACCATCCCTTGCAGCTCTAAACCCTAAGAGCCTTCAGAGGTATATATAACAAACAGTTGAAAATGCAGGTCTGAATTTGCAGAGGTTTGAATGTCTAAGTTCACGGTGGCATTGCCTTCAGCTAAGTGGTTAAGGGGCATTGGGCTAAATCATTAGTCAACTCCTTGGGGGGGGTACCTCCTTTTGGATTATTGGTGCATTATGTTCAGACTCTACCCCTTTCCCTCAAACTTGTATATTTTCTCCAGATCTGCTCATCACCTAGCAAACAAGGGTATTCTATACCCTTTCTCCTAGCAACAATAGGGGCAAAAGCAATCTTTACATTTTCACAGACCAGTGGAGAGGTTATCCATATAGATTTTCATTTTTGGAAACCCTAGTTTGTGGAATCCTAGAGAAATTATTCTCTTTTTTCCCCCTCTTTGTTTTAGGCTGTAAAAAAACCAAAACAAAACAAAACAAAACAAAACAAAAAAAACTGTGGTTTTCTTACGTCAATTCCTTTTGGAAGGTTTTTTTTAGTCTTTTTTGTTTGTTGATTTGTTAAATGTTTAAGTGCACTTACATGCCATTTTACTGAATCCTATACAAGTATTGATATTAAGGCTATTATAAGAAGTATGAAGTTTTCCCTGTTATTAAAATGCTGGTCCCTAACTGAGAAGTGTTCATTTTTTTTCCATTTAAAGACTTTATTGTGCAGTCTTTATATCCTGAATATCCATAGGTAAGATTTGCCTGCTTGCCTAGAAACCCTCAATTAATTTTACCTTAGTGTTTCATGCCTTTTCTTGGGAGTTACGTGTCCTTGGATATTTTCTCCAATTGAGCCTATTATTGGGTGAGTCTGCCACTTCAGTAAGGATGTCTTTGTAGTGGCAAAGATCCACTAGAGGAAATCTGGAGGGCTCTTTGGATTAAGTACCCAGAGGATATTTGCATGGATTTTAAAGGAGATCTTTATGGTATAGGGACTGTGAGAGACATTTTAGTGTGCCTTGTATCTAAAGGGCTCCTTAGAAATTCTACTAGACCCCACTTGGATGGCTTTACATCAGACCTGCACAACTTGGCAGTAGGTAGGGGCCAAAATTAAAATAGGCTAAACTTCTTGAGCCTCAGATAGGTTAGATTAGAGACAGATTGACAATGGTTGGATGCTGTGGGTCAAGGGACAAACAGGAGAGAGTGCGATGTGACAAACTTACATTTTTCACAGGCCATCTGAAATCCTTGCAGCCCTTGGGCTATCTGTTTTGCAGGCCTGCTTTATTCAATGAAGGAATGGTAGAAGGGTTTTCACCCAGAACATTGTGATTTCTCACCTGTGGGTGATGAGGTAATTTACAGTCAACCTCAGATCCCTAATCTCTATGTGGGGGAGTCCCATATGCTCTGGAATTTTGATAGGGACTCAGCTTTACTAAGATGGGAAATTTTTCTTTTTCTTTGGAATTTCTCAATTATTAGCTTACTTTGTGAGTGTGGATATGTGTCTGAACTAGAGGAGAGGGGAGCAGGAGGGAAGACAGGCTCTAGTAGAAGAAGGAGAGGGGGAGGTTCCTCATTGGGGGGACCCAGAGTGGCTTTATAAGTACCAAGCTGTATTGGTTTGGTTTCTTACCCCAGGGTAAAAGTTGATTTCCAGTTGACCAAAGGTCTTAAATCCCTTTGGGGAGAACTTCATATGGTAGAAGAAACTCCATAGGGAGCGATCAGGTCTTGGCTTCTGAGACAGGAAGCCAATTTTCTGTGTTTTTTTTTCTTCTTTGCCTTTGGGTTGGGTAAGGCCATTTAAAGCACCAAGACAGGTTCTTGTTGAGTATTAAGCAGGCAATTGTTCTGATAAACTTTTTAAAATGTTCTTTGTTGAATCTGCAGAACTTTATTTTTTGTGAGTTCAGTGACTTGCCCAGGGTCACACAGTCAGGAAGTGTATGAGGCCAAATTTGAACTCAGGAAGATGTCTTCCTGACTCAGGCCAGGCAGTCTATCCACTTTGCCCCTAGCTGCCCATTATTACAATTTTACCTCTTGGCCAAGTCAGACACAGCAAACTGAAGTCATAATCAGCCTAAAGAAGACAGGGGTCCCTTTGCTGACCTGCTTCATCGAACACACCTAGGGGATGGATAACTGTTATCAATTTCTGCCACTTCAGCAGCTCCCAGGCATTCATAGACTAGAAAGCACATGGCTGAATTTTGAAAACTATTACTTGCTTTAGGAGACTAATGGTCAGTCCAGCATCAACATGGCAACAGATGTTGTAACAAGATGAAAGTCTAAACGAACAATTGTTGCCACCAATCTCTTATATGTCTCTGTGACCTAGACTTGTCACAGATGGCACTTCCAGTATGCTTGGCAGTCTCTGACGGAGAAAATAAACGCATCAGAAGACTGGGGAAGATCAGGAAGAATAAAGGGAGGTAAGCCAAGAAGGACAGAACCTGGCCCACAGCTATCTTAAATGACTGTATGTACAGCCCTCCAGACCGAGTGACAGAGCCGTGAACTTCCACCATTTCTACAAAGAATTGCTAACCAGAGGAGAGATTATGCACGTCTCCAGGGTGAGTCGGGCCTCTAGACTTTGTAGTCACACACTCTTCACTGTCAGCTGTGTCATCTCCGAATACAAAGGATGAGGAGATGGATGGTGTATAGTTAGTTGTGGGTCAGCAAAGGTCAAACTGCTTTTTCCTCTGGCTGGAGCAACCTGCTTATTTGTACAGTATCCAGGGCAGCTAAGGGGCAGAGTATATCCACCCCACTACTTAGTTCAGCAGCCACCTCTGAAAGAAGGGAGAGAGCTTTCCTTGAGCTTTCTAGGCTGCCTTTGTTGGTAGTTTCCAAGGTGACAAAGTGTTTGGTCTTTTGCTGTAAATAAAGATAGAACTAAAGGGATCTCACCTCCTTCTTTTTCTTTTTTAGATTCTGTCATATTCAGATGCATGCTTCTTGGGGCAGGGGTAGAGGAGAAGAGAAGGTTTGGGTATAGATAAGACAAGTAATGATTAATTACTTTACCATGTGCCAGGCACTGGGACCCCCACTGGGGAAACAAAGCAGAAAAGAAAGACAATCCCAGCTCTCAAGGAGGGTGGATGAAGGTAAGTGGCTTTGGTTCAAAACGGAGGCCTTGGGAGGAACCTACCAATGGGAGGTGGGTGCTGGCATGGCAAATGGATGAGGAAACAGTGAATTTGAGGGTCTATTCCTCAGATACTATTTGATTTTTCTTTTTCTCTTTTTTTTTTGGAGGGCAATTGGGGTTAAGTGACTTGCCCAAGGTCACACAACTATTTTTTGTGTGTGTGTTAAGTGTCTGAGGCCGGATTTGAACTCCAGGTCCTCCTGGCTCCAGGTCCTCCTGGCTCCAGGTCCTCCTGACTCCAGGGCCAGTGCTCTGTTCACTGTGCCACCTAGCTGCCCCTGATTTTTCATATAGGCCGGCAATTTTGCTGTCGTGGGGAACCTTATGACTGGTAGCATGGCGTATTGAATCAAAAAAGGGAGTGAGGGAAGGGGAAGAGAATAAGCATTTATTAAGCACCTACTGTGGGCACCTTGCTAAGCACTTTACAAATATTATCTCATTTGATTTTCATAATAAGCCTGAGAGGTTAAGTGCTATTAAGATGCCCATATTATAGTCAAGGAAACTGAGGCAGATAGAAGTTAAGTGACTTGCCCAAGAACATATAGCTAGTAAGTGTCTGAGGATGGATTTGAACTCAGGTCTTCCTGATTCCAGACCCAGCACTCTCTGAACTGTGCCTCAGGAAGCCTAATTTTTAAACCCAGCTCTGCCACTAGCTTCCTCTAATACTTTGGACAAACTACTTAACCTCTCAGGGTCCTCAGTTTCCTTGTGTGGAAAATGAAGGTGCTGGACCACAGGATTCTTAACCTGTTTTGTTTCATGTATGTCTCTGGCAGTTTGAAGCCTAAAGACTTCTTCTTAGGGTGTTTTTAATTTTTAATAGTATTTTATTTGTTCACAATTATATTTCAAAACAATTTTTAACATTCATTTTCACGATTTTGAGTTCCAAATTTTTCTCTTCCTCCCCTCCCCTCTGATGTAAATGGTAGGCAATTTGATATAGATTATACGTGTGCTATAATCTAAAACATATTTCCATATTAGTCATAGTTGTGAAAGAAGAAACAGATCAAAAGGAAAAACACACAAAAAAAGAATAAAGTAAATGAAAAAAGTATGCTTCAATTTGCATTCAGAGTCCATTAGTACTTTATCTAGATGTGGATAGCATTTTCTTTTGTGAGTCTTTTGAAATTGTCTTGGATCAGGTGTTGCTGAAAAGAGTTGGGTCATTCATAGTTGATCACACAATGTTGCTGATACTGTATACAGTATTTTCTTGGTTCTGCTTATTTCACTTTGCATCAGTTCATACAAGTCTTTCCAGGTTTTTCTGAAATCTACTGGTTCATCATTTCTTATTGTACAATAATATTCAATTACATTCATATACCACAGCTTGTTCAGCCATTCCCCAACTGATGGACATCCCCTCAATTTTCAATATTTTGCCAACAACGAAAGGGCTACTATGAATATTTTTGTAAGTGTAGATCCTTTTCCCTTTTTAAGGATTTCTTTGGGATGCAGATCTAGTAGTGGTATTAGTGGATCAAAGGGTATACACAGTTTGGTTCAAATTGTTCTCCAGAATGGTTGGATCAGTTCACAACTCCACCAACAATGCATCAGTGTCTCAATTTTCCCACATCCTCTCCAATATTTATCTGTTTCCTTTTTTTTTATTATCATATTAGCCAATAGGATAGATGTGAAGTGGTACCTCAGAGTTGTTTTAATTTGCATATCTCTAATCAAAGTGATTTAGACCACTTCTTTATATGCCTAAAGATAGCTTTGATTTCTTCATCTAAAACTGCCTGTTCATATCCTTTGACCATTTATCAACTGGGGGCTGGCTTGTTGTATTCTTATAAATTTGACTCAGTTCTTTATATATTTGAGAAATGAGGCCTTTATTGGAGAGGCTTGCTGTAAAGATTGTTTCTGCTTTTCCTTCTAATCTTGTTTGCAATGGTTCTATTTGTGCAAAAGCTTTTTAATTTAATATAATCAAAACATCTATTTTACATTTTGTGATACTCTCTATCTCTTGTTTGGTAGTGAATTCTTCCTTTCTCCATAGATCTGACAGGCAGACTGTTCCTTGCTCTTCTAATTTGCTTGTGATGTCACCCTTTATGTCTAAATCATGTGGCAATTTGGACTTTATCTTTGTATATGGCATGAGATGTTGGTCTATACCTAGTTTGTGCCCTATTGTTTTCCACTTTTCCCGGCAGATTTTGTCAGATAGTGAGTTCTTATCCCTAAGACTGGGGTCTTTGGGTTTATCAAACACTAGGTTACTATGGTCATTTACTACTGTGTCTTGTGTACCTAAACTGGTCCACTGGTCCACCACTCTATTTCTTAGTCAGCATGAAATAATTTTGATGATCACTGCTTTGTAATATAATTTGAGATCTGGTATTGCTAGGCCACCTTCCTCTGCATTTTTTGCCATTAATTCCCTTGACATCCTTGACCTTTTGTTCTTCCAGATAAATTTTGTTGTTACTTTTTCGAGATGTGTAAAATAATTTTTGGTAGTTTGATTGGTATGGCAATGAATAAGTAAATCAACTTAGGTAGAATCGTCGTTTTTATTATATTGGCTCAGCTCATGAGCAATTGATGTATTTCCAGTTTTTTAGATCTCTCTTTATTTGTATGAAAAGCATTTTTTTAATTGTGTTCATTTAGTTCCAGGCTTTGTCTTGGCAAGTAGATTCCCAAATATTTTATATTATCTACAATTATTTTAAATAGAATTTCTCTTTCTATCTTTTGCTGCTGGGCTTTGTTGGTTATATAAAGAAATGCTGATGATTTCTGTGGGTTTAATTTATATCATGCAACTTTGCTAAAGTTTGCTATTTCGAGTAGTTTTTTTAGTTTATTCTCTAGAATTCTCTTAAGTGTACCATTATATCATCTGCAAAGAGTGATAGTTTTGTTTCCTCATCTATTCTAATTCCTTTGATTTCTTTTTCTCGTCTCTTTGCTATAGCTAACATCTCTAGTACTATATTAAATAATAGTGGTGATAATGGGCATCCTTGCTTCTCCCCGATCTTATTGGGAAGGCTTATCCCCATTACAGATAATGCTTGCCGATAGTTTTAGATAGATACTACTTATTTTAAGGAATGTGCCCTTTATGCCTATGTTCTTTAGTATTTTTAATAGGAATGGGTCCTGTGTTTTGTCAAAAGCTTTTTCAGTATCTGTTGAGATAATCACATGATGTCTGTTGATTTGTTATTGATACAGTCAATTATGTTGATAGTTTTCCTAATATTGAACCAATGCTGTATTCCTGATAGAAATCCCACCTGATCATAGTGTATAATCCTTGTGATATATTGCTGTAATTGCCTTGTTCATATTTTGTTAAAAATTTTTTGCATTGTTATTCATTAGGGAAATTGGTCTATACTTTTATTTCTCTGTTTTTAACTCTTCCTGGTTTGGGTATCGGCACCATATTTGCATCATAAAAGGACTTTGGTAGGGCTCCACCTATTTTTCCAGATAGTTTATATAGTATTGGAATTAATTATTCTTTAAGTGTTTGGTAGCATTTACTTGTAAATTCGTCTGACCCTTGGGTTTTTTTCTTAGGGAGTTGATTAATGCCTTTTTCAATTTCTTTTTCTAAGATGAAGTTATTTAGGCATTCTATTTCCTGATCTGTTAATCTAAGTAATTTATATTTTCATAAAAATTCATCAATTTTGCTCAGATTGTCAGATTTATTGACATATAATTGGGCAAAATATTACATCATGATTGCTTTAATTTTCTCTTCATTGGTGGTGTTTTTATCCTTTTCATTTTTTGATACTAGATATTTGGTTTTCTCAGGATGTTTTTAAATGCACAAACTAAAATACATAGGATTCTCAAGAAAACAGTTATATTGAAATTATCAAAATATTCTTTTAAAAAAGTTCACATGGGGCGGCTAGGTGGTACAGTGACAGCACCAGCCCTGAAGTAAGGAGAACCTGAGTTCAAATCTAAACTTAACATTTAAACACTTAACATTTACTAGCCGTGTGACCTTGGGCAAGTCACTTAACCCCAAATGCCCTGCCTTCTCTCCTCCAAAAAGCAAAAAAAAAAAAAAATTTATAGACCACAGGTAAAGAACCCTTGAAATAGATAATTTTTAAGGTCCCTTCCAGTTCAAATATTCTTTGATTAGATTGAAATTTATTCCCAGCTACTCTCCCTCTGCAATACTCCTGTCCAAATATTGCTCTCCAAATAGACCATTCCCATTCCTGGCTCAAACTCTTTATTTTCCCTGGTTTCTCTACCTGAAAGGCCTGTCTCCATCTCTGAACATCTAAATCCTATCCTGTCCTTCCAGATCACCTCAAGTCTCACTTCCTCCAAAAAGCCATTCCTAACCCACTTAGCCTCCAGTCACCTCTGTCTCTCCCAGTAGAACTTAGTACAATAGTAGTTCACATCTGTATAGGACTATAACATTTTCAAAGTACTTTGTGTGCATTATCCCTTGAGCTTCATAACACTCCTATGAGATAGGTATTATTTTTCCTCATTTAGCAGATAAGGAAACTGAGGCTTTAAGATGTTTAGTCCCTTACCCATTGTCATAGAGCTAGGAAGTATCTCAGGTGGCAGCCATATGAATGCAGTTCTCTCTTCATCCCAAGTCTGACAATCCATCCACTTCAACACAGCATCCTTAGCTACTTCTTTAAGTGCCTCTCACCTGGCCCTTAGAGTAGGCTGTTGTTGTACTGTTGTCTACCTTCTTACGTACATGCCTGGGGTCCCCAGCTTGACTGGAAGTGCCCTGAGGGCAGGAACTTCTTGGCATCTCTAATCCCTGGCACCAGATTGGATACATAACAGACTCTTAGTTCAGATCACTTCTTGGTTGGGATAGAAACCTACCCCTGCTAAGTCCATTGCTATCAGTTCTGTGCCTCTGAGGGCTATGCTCAGACTAGGCCTTAAGGAAATCTTACTGTGCAGATTCCAGTCTTCTAACTGCCTAGTCAGCTCATATTGAAGGGGACAGATCATAAAAGAGCCAGGCAAGCGCTCTCCCTCCCTCCCTCCCTTCTGCCTTCCTCTCTCTCTCTCTCTCTCTCTCTCTCTCCCCTCCCTTTTCTTCTCCCTCTCTCCACCTCTTCCTCTTCCCTCTTCCTACCTCCTTCTTTTTCTCCCTTCATCCCTTCCCCCTCTCTCCTCCCTATCCCTTCCTTCCCCCTTCTCTCTTCCCTCCCCATTCTTCCCTTAATTCCCCTTTCCCTCCCCCTTCTCTCCTTAACATCTGCAGCCATAAATACCTTGCATTCTCTTACAGTAAAACTTTTGTTCTATATCATATCTATAATTAAAGAAAGAATTCAGTGTTCATTCAAGTCACTTGTAATCCAATTAGACCCTATTGAACTCTTCTAGGTTTCCTATCCTAGGTTTCTTATTTAGTACCTAAACAACCAAATATGCTTATAGTCTGGTTTGTAAGAGAAGTACAGCAACTCTTTGCAGATATGAAGATGCCTTTTCAGACTTGATTGCTTTAACATTTTTGGTATTATTTTTCCAACATAGAAATATTGCTAAATTCCCCAAAACAATAATCGAGATTTGTTTCACATCCATATTTTTCTATTTCTCTCAAAACAACAATTCGATAGAGTCACTCTCTCTAGACCTTAATTTCCTCTTCTGTAAAACATTCTGTGATTTTAATACAACTCACTAAAAATTAAATTCATCTGGATGCGGCAATTCAGATGAGTTTATCACCCTCTGGTGGCATTGTCTGGCATTTCTTTGAAATGTTATCGTCACTTTGACAAATTAGTTAAATCCAAAATATCAGTATTTTACAGATTTTTGGCCACATAATAGAGATGAGAGACCAAAACAAACCAAACCAAAAAACTCTGGACTTGGAGTTAGAAGATCTGGGTGGTAATCTCAGATCTGCTACTTTTAATTTGTGTAATCCTGAGTCAACCTGGGCCTCAGTTTCTATCTGTGAAGTGAGGTGTTACAGTAGGTGACCTTCCAACTCTAAATCTGTGGTCCTATGATCCTTTGAGTCAACAGATGCAAATTATTAGCCTAATGACATGTCTTAATATTCAGAAATCTCTCCAAAATTTCCCCTAGTTGAAAACTTTCTATATTTAACCTCAATTGAAAAGGGGATTTTTCTCTGTTTATAGTTTTTTTTTTTAAAGACCATTTGAAGAAAGTCCCTATAGCCTCTTTTTCTGTTAGGTTTTATCTTGTTTGAGAGAAAGACTTATTCTCTTCAAAGAAAATGTCACATCTAGTAGCCCCTTTAATATATTTGCTGGATCTGTAGCTTCAAGAGCCCTTACCAATCATCTAATCCAACCTCCTCCTTTTACCGTTAAGGAGACTGAGGCTGAGCTATGAAGTGACTTACTCAGGGTCATACAGCTAATAACTATTAAAGCTTGAATTTGAACCCAGGTCTCTTTTTTTCTTTTTATTTTATTGTAGTTTTATTCTGTTCTCTATTGCAAAAAAAATTAATGAATTCTCAAAAAATATGTAACACATCCAGTACCATATTTCTTTGAGATCTCAGAATTTCATTAGTCAATTTTTCTTTTTCTTTTTTAAAAATTTATTGATTATTGGTTTACAACACTCAGTTCCACAAGTTTTTGAGTTCCAAATTTTCTCCCCCATGTTCACATCAAATATTAGTCAAATTGTAAAGAAGAATTATAACCAATGGAATGAATCATGAGGAAGAAGAAACAAAACAAAATGAAAAAAGAGAGAGAGCAAGTAGTTTGCTTCAATCTGTATTCAGACTCTGTAATTTTTCTTTGGATGTGAATAGCCTTTTCCATGATGAGTCCTTTGGAGTTGTCTTATACCCTTGCATTGCTGAGGGGAACCCAGTCTATCAAAGTCAGTCATTACGGATACGATGTGTCTGTAATTGTGTACAATGTTCTCCTGGTTCTGCTCCCCTCACTCAGCATCAGTTTATATATCTTTCCAGGTTATTACGAAGGCCGTCTGCTCCTAATTTCTTATAGCACGATAGTATTCCATTACATTCATATACCACAACTTGTTTAGCCATTCCCCAATTGAAGAGCATGCCCTTGATTTCCAATTCTTTGCCACCACAAAAAGAGCTGCTATAAATATTTTTGTACATACAGGTCCTCCTCCCACTTATATGATCTCTTTGGGATACAGCTCTAGAAGTGGTATTGCTGGGTTGAAGGATATGCACTTTTTTATAGCCCTTTGGGCATATGAACCTAGGTCTCTTTAATCTACTAGTGCTCCTTCCATAGCAGCATGCTGAAAAACTTAATATCCCCATCCATCTTTGGAGCTTCAGTCACCAAATACCATTTGAGCACTGGCTGTGTGCTAAGTCAAGGAGGGTGTTGTGAGAGACCTAATAAGGCTGTACAAAACTTAGTCCTGCCCTCTAGCACCTTAAAGTCTAATAACCCACAAATATCTCTAATGCACCAAGCGGCAAGTTGTGTACGGGGAAAGTATGGAGCAGGCCTGCCTTTGAATCTTCCAGGGGTCTTCTAGAGCCAAGACCTGATTGTTAAAATTTCAGTGCGAGCATTTACACCTCCAAAATTGGCAAATGTTACAAGCCAGAGCTTAATTTATTGTTCTGTTGATTAAGAGAGTGATAATTTAATGTTAATAATAAAGATTAAATTTAAAGCATGTCAAGCTATATTTTTATCCAGAGAGCTGGTTGTTAAATATTTACCTTACAAGCAAGCTTCAACCTGTAATTAGCAATGCAGCCATGCACAAATTACTTAGCCATACTGTCTTACCTTTCTCATCTCTAAAATGGGAATGATAATGCATTGCTTACCCAACTCATAGAGTTCTAAGAAAGGCAGTCTGTAAGTCAGGAAGCATTGTGAAACTGTGAGTTATTATCTCAACATGTGAAAGGAGAATGAGAGGCACCTTTAAAAGTTGAGAAGACCAAAAAGGAAAAACACTTCCAGACTCTTCCAAACAAAGGCATCTTTTTGGAGAGACATCAGAAGATCATGAAAAGCTAATGCCTCTGCTCTGTCTGACATGATTGAGAGGGGAGGGCAGACCCAGCTTCCACAGCAGCTGTGCATTCACACCATGAGAGGGACTGTAAATCTTTCATTACCACACACACAGTAAAAGCCTTCTAAAAAGGTGTTCTAATGCAATTCTCTTTACAGTAAGAACTCAAGGAATGGCCAAAAAAGCCAATCACTTTTTCTTCTCCTGTTTCCATCTCCCAGAAAACCTAGTCACTTCTCGCAGAGTATCAACCCCACCCCTGAGGCATCCCAACATTGCATTTCTGAGCAGGATTAGACTCAAAGCAGCAACCTAAACCTAACTAACTGACCTGATTTACTTCCATGGCACTCACAACCAGGAAGTTCGCCATGAATTGAACTGAACCCTGAAGGTTAGCTGGGGAGGAATTTGAGTTTGCAGAAAAGTACTGATAGGAGGAAGCTACTAGATGGCTCAGTGGATAGAGCCCTAGGCCTGGAGTCAGGAAAACCTGACTTCAAAGCCAACTTCAGACACTAGCCGCATGACCTTGGGCAAGTCACTTAACCTCTGTTTGTCTTAATCCACTGGACAGAGAACTGGCAAACTGTTCCACTATCTTTGTCAAGAAAATCTCATACAGAGGATAGGGCAAGGGAATACAAATGTTTATATACATATACATACACATAAATTTATGTAAGAGGGTTTACATATGCATACAGCACATATCTGAGTATATGTATAAATGAATCCATAGAGGGCATAAGACCAATTGAATAGGAAGGGATAATATTCCAAATGGTGAAATTCTGAGGTGGAGAGGATTAGATTGAGAGGAGACAGGGAGAGTCAGAATGGGGTTGAACATCTCATGG
>CM053584.1:49161232-49184829 GCA_028627135.1 Pseudochirops cupreus | reverse complement strand
TGAAGAATCAGACATGAGCAACAACTGCCTGATAGGACTGGTGGGAAATAACATCATAAAAACAACATCTTTTCTGTTGCAAGGCATTTGGAGGGGAGACAGTTAACATTTCCTTTTCCTAATATTTCTGCCTAAGGCACATAGAAATTAAGTGGCATTAGTAGGGTCACAAAGCTGGTAAGTGTCCCAGTTAGGATTGGAACCTAGACTATAAAATCCAGCACTCTCTCCATTAAGCCTTTCTTTTAATAACTCATAATTACCACCAGTGTTTCCGTCTTGGCCAAATGTAGTATCTTGGCAAGGTAAGCATCTAATAAATTAAGAAGAGGAAATACAGGATTTGCTTTTGAAAAAAGGAAATGGGATGGCCTTGGATATTAGAAATAGGTTAGGTTAACATCAGGTACTCCGGAAGAGAGAGTGAGGCTGGTGACTTTGTGCAACTTTGCATCACATAGCTCTAATTCACTTGCAAGTGAAGACGTCAGCCTCCTGATATCATTGGTCCTCTTCAAGAATGGAAGACTAACACCAAACAACATCAACAGTTCATACACAAGTCAAAGACATAATCCTCATGACATCATTGGTTTTCTTTGGAAGCCAATGACGCACAAGAACAGGTTAATAACTTCAGTACCAGGGAGCAGACCAGCCTGAGTTCCTTTTTTTTCTTTTTAAGTCTATTTACAACCATCACAGTAAAACTGAATGGCATCCAATGTAGCTTGGGGAAGAGCAAACTGGCAGACCAATTTAAGTTCCTTCTGTGATAGAGTGACGGGCCTTGGAGATAAGGGAGAAGCAATAGATTGAAGTGATCTGGCTTTCTTTTCAACAAACAAGGAAGATATGGTCCAGACGGTATTCTTGTTATATAGGTACACACTTTGTTGGAACTTGTCAATGACGGGCAGTACATTGCATGATGTCCTACAGGGTTTACTATTTAATATCTTGCTTGGTGATTTGAAGTATGGAAGTGAGCAGATGTTCATTAAGTTTTCAAATAAAACCAAGTTGGGCAGAATTGATAATCCCCTTGAAAGCAGGAATAGAATTGAAAATGACCTTTATACATAAGAATACAGTTCTACTGAAAACAGTAGGGATGATATAATTCAGAAAATAAAAAGCCCAATGATCACAAATATGTAAAGTGGAGAAATAACATCAGGTATAAGCAAAGCAGAAAATAGTGACAAATTAAGGATTATGGTGGATAAAAAACTGAATTATTGGGTGTTATTGCATTGCTTTTTTAAAAAAAGCAAATGTGGTAAAGGGATGAGACAGCTTTAGATTTGGAGTCAGAGAAACTTGTTTCAAATTCTGGCACTGACTCTTATTCTGTATGTGACTGTGGGCAAATCACTTGGCCTTTCTGGGTCTGTTTCCTCTTCTGTGAAATGAGGAAGTTAGAAGGAGAGAAAGAAGGGAACAAGCATTTATCAAGTGCCTACTGTGTGCCAGACACTGGGCTAAGTGTCTTACAAATATTTTCTCATTTTATAGTTCTTCATGCTCTCCAAATTCCTTCCCAACTCTAAATTCTATGATCCTCTATAATCCTTCCAACATCTTTTCACTGTCTCTGCAACAAGGATCAATGTACATGAATATTTAACTCTGTAGCAATTTCTTCTAATCCAACATGTGCTTGCAAATGACTGGCTTTATTTTTAAAAACATATTTCATGTACATTACGACATCGTGCGATGTATATGATTGTTGGAGGCTATATAAGTGATTTTTTTCTCCCCAAACTTAGACACCAGTAAGCTCAAAATAAAAATGAGTATTTTTGGCCCAGAGACCAAGCGCTTCTATTTTTAAAATTCCGCATTACTGTTGCTAAAAAACACTACAATGACAGTGTTTGTCTGTGAAGGTTTTGTAGCTGTAGCCTTTTAGAATGTGATGGAGAAAAGATGCTGAGTTTGCAAGGTTCCCCTCCTTGTAAATTTTGCTAAAGATTCCTAATAGGTCACCAGGAGAGACTGAGTGGCTCAACTCCAACGTGCTTTCTTTCTTTCTAAAGTGTGTGTATGTATATGTGTATACACATACATGTACACATATACATATATACACATTTATTTATTATATATTTGAGTTCTGAATTCTCTGCCTCCCTCTTGCCCCTCTTCCAACCATTGAAAAGGTGAGCAACGTGATATCAATTAGAATGTGAAATCATGCAAAACATTTTCCTATGGTTTCCAGAGATACTTTGCATGCTACTTTTGTTTGTTTTTTTTTCTCCAGCAGGTGGATCGGGGCAAGAAATGACACAAGGCTGGGAAAGAAGGAAGATCCAATGTCCCTTCCAGCTCTCCATCTGTGCTCTTATGATCAAAAGCTTCCCGGGTACAGGGAATGGAGATAAAGGAAACAGGGGCTTACAAAATAAAGTTAAGGGTCATGGTCAAGGGATACCACTAGCCCCACAAGAAGGATACAGTGCAAGAAGGGAACAGGCAGCTAGCTTGAATGGGCACCTGGTTTGGTAGCAATGCTGGTAGGGTGGTGTGAGATGAAACAGACCAGGTATGGAGAGGACAAGGTAGAGTAAGAGAAGGAATAGAAGAGGAAGGTGATTGCTGTGAAGAAGCAGAGGCCCAAGGATTCAGGGTTGATATATATGAGGAGCCCACCCATGTAGAGAGCAGTTTGTTTGAAACATGACCTGGGAAAAACAACAGCATGACATCACAGCCAAGAAACTTAATATGCTTCAGGTTTTGAGTGTGTTTTTTGTTTTGTTTTTGTATGCCCAGGGCACAGCCAAGTGGCACACAGCCACTAATAAATGCTTTTGATTGATTTTGAGAGGCATTTTCCATAGATAGTCTGCTTTCTTCTGCCCTGCACAGGCCACATCTGGAGTATTATATTCAGATCTAGGCACCATTGTTTAGTGAAGACATTGCAAATCCTAAAGAGAGGAGGAAGGTCTTTAAGATCATGTTATATGAGGATCCATTGAAGGAACTGGAGAAGTTAAGAAGGGAAGACTGTGGGTAATGTGAGATACCTTTCTTCAAGTACTTGAAAGGTTTTCATGTGAAAGAGAGATTAGATGATTAGATTAGTTTGGCCACAGATGGCAAAATTAGAAGCAAGGAAATTAAAAAGTGGCCAATTAGGACTGGGTATAAGAGGAAAAAATGTCCTTAACAATTAGAATTCTACAAAAGTGAAATGGGTTGCTTTAGGAGGTAGTTGATTCTCTCTCATTAAAGGCTTTTAGGCAAAGTCTGAATAACCATTTTTAGGGTATGTGGTAAAGGGAATTCTTTTTAAAGTTATGGGCCAGCCTACACGGACACCAAGGCTCCTTCCAACTCTGAGGTTCTATGAGTCAGAAATTCTATTGTGGAAACATCCTAGGCAACAAATCTACACTGAGTCAGAGGGTAGGACCCTTGAGATCTTCAAATCTCATTTGAGGCTGTCTATGTTGGATGTGGCTATCCACATTTCTTCTGAGGTCTCAGGTCTGCTGCTTTGGAATCTTTTGCCCTAATAACTCCTGCTTAGCATGTTCCACTCCACAGAAGTTATGCTTTTGGACCAAACAGCCTAGCATTGTAACAACAACAGTAGTAATAGTAATGATAATGCTAGCTCGAATTGTTATAGAACTTCAAGGCTTGCAAAGCACTTTAGAAATATGATCTCATTTTATCCTCATAATGATCCTGGAAGGTAAGTGATGTTATAACTTCACTTTACAGTTGAGGAAACTGAGGCAGAGAGAGGCTAAGTGACTTGCCCGGGGGGTTGACATTACATTTGAACTCAAGTCTTCCTTCCTCCAGGCTCAACACTCTATCCAACTGCCCCTAAAAGGAGACAATATGGAAAGATGGGAGGACTCTGTGCTGTTCAGACCAATCTGGAGCATTTATTGTGTTTGGTTGTAGACACAACATTTTAGGAAAGATATTGAACATTTGAAGTGTACAGAGGAAAGCAACTAGGAGCGTAGAGGTCCCTGAGACTATGCCAGATGAGGATCAGTTGGGGAAATTTGGGATGTTGAACCTGGAGGGCAAAACATGATGGAGAAGCATGGAGAAAAGGACAAATATGAAGGTAGAAATGAGAAGACTTGACAAAAAAATAACTGTGGGGTAAATGAAAGTAAAGAGATGATAATGATAGAAAGGTTTTGAGTCTGAGCAACTCATATTGCCCTTGATAGTAACAGGGAAGTTGGGTAGAATGGAAAATATGAGGGAAAAGATAATGTTTTCCACTATAAAACATTTTAAATTTGAGATGCCTCCATGACATTCCAGGCATCCAAAAGGCTAATGAGATCAGCACTCAAAAGAGTGATTTGGGCTGATTATATAGGTCTGAGAATCACCTACTCAGAGATGATGTGCTTCAACCCATGGAAATTGATGAGATCACCAAGTGAAATGTTGTTTGTCCTTTGTTCTTGAAGAAGTCCGTGACATCAGGAGGGTGATGCCATGACTTGCAAGTGAATTGGATTTAAGTGAGGTAGGGCCGTGCAAAGTCACCAGCCTCACTTTCTCCTCCAGAGCCATGAGGGTCCAGTGGCGAGATATAGGTAAGGATGACTGGAGATGGCCCCAGATGCAGTGGGAGACCTTGACCTTTTTAAGCTAAGGTCTTTCCCAGGTCTCAGTTTGACTAAGGCAACATTCATTCATTGATTAAGGCTAGGTAAGAAATGAGGCAAAAAAAATAGCTTCTTTTACCTAATCAAAAAACAAATCAATCTTCTGGAGATCAAGGGAGCTATGATTAAAACCAAGAATCACCTACCCAGCAAAACTGAGTATAATATTTCGGGGGAAAATATGGTCATTCAATGAGGTGGAGGACTTTCAAGCATTCTTGAGGAAAAAACCAGAACTGAATAGAAAATTTGACATTCAGACACAAGAAGCATGAGAAGGTAAACGTGGAAAAGAAATCATAAGGAAGTTATCAAAGCTGAACTATTTACATGCCAACATTGAAAAATGAGAATTGTAACTTATGAAACTTTTCTCAGTATGAGGATAGGTGAAGGGAATATAAATGTATATATATGTATACATATACATACATATGTCTATATAGGAGAGTATACATGCATATGAATACATATGTGAGTGTGTGTATATATGTGTACGTAGAGGGCACAGGGATCAATTGAATAGGAAGGGATGATATTTTTAAAGGTGAAATTAAGAGGTAGGAGAGGATTGAAATGAGTGGAGATAGGGAGAGACAGAATGGGGTTAATTATCTCATTTAGAAGAGGCAAGGGATAACTGTTATAATGGAGGGGAAGAACAAGAAGGCAAAAAGGGAATGGGTCAACCTTACTCTCATTGAATTTGGATTAGGGAAGGAATGACGTACACTCTAAATTGGGTATCTTGCCTTACAGGAGAGTAGGGGGGAAGGGGATTTTTAAAAAATCAATCTGGGGGGGAAAGACACTCAGGATTTCTGGCCAAAACAGAAACGATTGCTATTTACATTCTCTCTGAGCCATCAAGGCCCAAACAGTGACCAAGTAGGGTGTTGGACTGGGACCTGTTAGCTAATCAATTAGAGCCAGAGTGATTTGGGTTTAAGCCATGGTCCAACTGAAATAGTATAGAGTGGAAAGAAGGCCTCAGACAAAGCCTCGGGGAACATTCATGGTTAGTTGGTGAGATCTGTATGAAGATCTCTCAAAGCAAACTGAGAAGGAAAAGTCAGAAAGTCAGGAGTAGAAACAGGAGAAAACAATGCCATAAAACCTATAGAGGAGAGACTATCCAAGGAGGAAGGATGAGTGATGATGTGAAAGGCTGCGGAGAAGTCAAGAACGATGAGGATTGAGAAAAGGCCGTTAGATCTGTCAATTAAGAGATTAGTGGTAACTTTAAAGAGTTCTAGGCACTATACTTTAGGAAGGACATGGAAAAGCTGGAGAGTATCCAAAGGAGGGAACCCAGGAAGGTAAAGGGCATTGAGACCTTTCCATATGTAGCTCAGATGAAATAATTGGAGATATTGGAGTCCCAAGAAGAGATGACAGAAAGAAATGTGATATAGTGTAAGTAGTCTTCAGATACTTGAAATGCTGCCATTTGGAGTGGGAATTACGGCAGCTCTGGCCCCAGAAAGAAGACCTAGGAAGAATGAGCAAAAGTTACAAATGGATCAGTTTTGACTAGATATCGTGGAAAACTTTCCTATATAAAACTGAAGGGGATGTCTTAAGGAAAAGACTCCTCACTGGAGGTCTTCAAAGCAAAATCTGAATAACCGCTTGCTGGTATTGTGTAGGGCAAGGGAGGATAACCTACCAAATAAATCCCTTTATTAAGGGGATTTGTTGGACCTAGAGGGCCATATGTGGCCTTGAGGCCACTCCTGGTGTAGGGAAATTCTTTTACAGGTATTGGTTGGACTAGATGACTGCTGAGAGGCCCCTTTTAATTCTGAGAGTCTGTGATGCTGATATTCTAGGATAAAGGTAATCCAGGCAACCAGCTCCCTCTGTGATAAAGGCTGGTGCCTTTGGGGTCTTCTCAACTCATTTGAACCTGTGAATACCTCTTCTGGTTGAAGCTAATGTCACCTATTATTATCAGAGACCTCAGGTCTTCTGCTATAGAAATGTGAGTCTTTCACCCTCAATCATGTTTGGTGTTTGTTTGTCCTCTGTGTTTCAGGAATACACTGAGAAATGGACCCTGAGTGTCCCCCTTATCCCCACCTGCAACCTTCATCCTCATCAAACTGCCACACATTCTAGTCAGTGCTTGAACCCTGCTGATCATTAAGACTAAGGAAGATCCTAGGTGAGAGTCAGGGAAAGACAGATGGCAGATGATTGTGCATTTCTGGAAATTATAGGAAAATGGAGATGGTAGCATTTGAAGCCAGACATCTGGGGAAAAGTAGGAAGAGTGAGAAAAGAGCTGAATCAGTAAAGGGGGGTAGGGGAGAAATTGGAAAGAAAGGTAAGTTTCAATTTAAAATGTGTGAAGGAGAAGAACGGGAAAGACAGGGATGCAGAGAAAAGCTGTCTCAGGAAAAGAAGAAGCCTCATTTACAGAAATAAATCTGCCTGTTGTTTGGGGAAATCTTTTGCCAAGGTAAGTATTTGGGGTGGCTTATTTGCATAGGCTTGCAACATGAAGACCCTTCAGTTTAAGTTCCCCACCTCTTGCCTTCTTTAACCTCCTAGACACAAACCATTTGTTGTTGTTGAGTCATTTCAGTTATGGACTGATTTTCTTGACAAAGATACTAGAGAGGTTTGCCATTTTCTTCTCCAGTACATTTTGCCAATGGGGAAACTGAGGCAAACAAGGTTAAGTGATTTGCCCAGAGTCACATGCTAGTAAGTGTCTGAGTCCAGATTTGAACTCAGGAATATGAGTCTTCCTGACTCCAGGCCCAGCACACTATCCACTGTGTTACTGTCTTAGACACAAACCATTACCTGTTGTTATCTCTTCTCTTTTCTATCAACATGGCTTCAAACCCACTCAACCCAATTATTAGCTCTTAGTATAAAGCAGCAGTTCTCAAGCTGTGGGTTCTATTCAATTTGTAACAATGAAAATACATCCTGCATATCAGATATTTACATTACAATTCATAACAGTAGCAAAATTAGTTATGAAGTAGCAACGAAAATAATTTTATGGTTGGGGGTCACCACAACATGAGGAACTGTATTAAAGGGTTGCTGCATTAGGAAGGTTGAGAACCACTGGTATAAAGGGAAGGGCAGTTAGGCAACCTTGGGCAAGTCACTTAACCATGTTTGCCTCAGTTTCCTCATCTATAAAATGAACTGTGGAAGGAAATGGTGAACCACTCCACTATCTTTGCAAGGGAGACCCCAAATGGGGTCATAAAGAGTTGGACATAACCGAGATGATTGACCAACAAGAAATGTGAAGGGCAGTGGCATTTTGAGGGAGAATTGGGATAGCTTACTGACCTTCGGATTCAGATGAATGGAGTTAGCATCCCAGCTCTGCTATCTATTACTTGTGTGACCTAAGCCAAGTTACTTAACCCCTGGGCCTCAGGACACAGGTATACATTGAGAGGGTTGGGTTATATGCCTCTACATTTTTTAGCTTGACCCATGAATTAAGCTTCCCAGCCATGGAAAATAGAAATGAGGGAACTAGGGAAATTATAATGAAGAGCCAAGGTCATTAGTGACTGAAGTGTGAGGTCACAGACTACTGACCCATAAAGTAGAGGAAAAGAAACCTTGTTTAAAGGGTCACCTGATTCTTTGGTGATAATAGTAAGGGTCAAACCATATATATATAGTTGACAAGCAGAAAAGGTAATGTAATCTTGGGCTTAATTAAGAGGAATTTAGCTTCCAGCAAAGAGGAGCTGATAACCTTGTACTCCTCAGAGCATATCCAGAGTACTATGCTCAGTTTTAGGTACCATAGTTTAATAAGAAAATTGAAAAACTGGAGAATTTCTAGAAGAGGAAATTGAGGAGAATAGAAGTCCTCATGCCCTTGTGACCCTACTGATCCATATGGGGATCAGTTCAAGGATCTGGGGATGTTAGGCCTGTAAGAAAGAAGATGGGAGAAATGTGACATAGTGGCCCTTCACAAACATGAAATGTCAGATGAGCTATCCAAAGATGGAAATGGGCTGCCACAAGAGGCAGTGGATTCTGTCATACTGGAGGTCATATTGATGGAAAAAACTGGGTAATCAACAGCTAGTTGGGAATGTATCTGGGATTTTGTGCTTATAGGATTCTGGCGTTCTGAGATTCTGTTGTTGCAGTATCCTAGGAGACCAACTTCTTACTTGAAAGAGGCCAGGTCCTTGAGATGCTCTCATCTCATCTGAGCTTGAGGTAGCTCTCTTGGTTGTGTAAATGTTCTGGTTCCAGATGCCTTAGGTTTCCTGCCTTGGAAACTTCAGAGTAATTTATCTCTAATCTGTAATGCTTTGCCTCTTTTCTTTGTGTTTCAGGTATACTCTGGAAGATAATGCTGACTTTTGGCATCTAATAGCCTGGGTCAGTCTTCTTCACCAGGGCTGAGATGGATGCTGCCCTGAGGATTCCAGGTGAGAGGCAGGGACAACTATGGGTGGGCATATTATTGTACCTTTTCTGAGAGAAAAATTAGGGCACAGGTAGCATTAGGAGGAGGGAAAATTGGGGAGAAATGGGAAAATTAGAAGAGATGGAGCGGTGATGAAGGAGGGATTTGAAAAGCTGAGTGGCTTATTTGAGTTAGGGAGAAAGGAACAATGAGTAAGACCATACAATGAAGGGATTAGACTGAATCTAGGTCTCATTTAGATCCTGTGATATAAATCTTTTCAGACATGGAGAACAAGGGTGATGAAAGCAGTGGATTGCCATCAGAAGAAAAGGGTAGTCATGGTTAAGGCAAATTAAGGATGAGCATCAACCCAAAAAGTGAGGTCTAGGGGAGGAATGGTATAGACCAATGGTTTGCAGGGTGGCTTAGTTCTATGGCAATTGTGGTAGAGGAAGAGGATGGAAAGGGACAGAGAATTCTTGTAGCAATAGAGTGAGGGATGAAAAGGAAAGGGATTGCCTCTGAAGAAACGAAGGTTGAGATACATGGGAGGAGTATCTCCACCTACATGGAAAGAGAAGAAATATGATAAAGATCTGGGGATTGTAATAAAATACGAGCTCAAGAGGTATCGGCAGCTTGATATGGCAGCCAAAAAATGAATGGGATTTTGAGCTGCATTAAGAGAGGTATAACTTCCAGGAAAAAGGGATTCATATTTCCCCTAGACGCTGCCCTGCTCAAAGCATGTCTCCATTACTATGTTCAGTTCTAAGCGCCACTATTTAGGAAGAATAGTGAAAAGCTGGAAAGTGTCCAGGAGGAGGAAAACCAGGAAGGTGGAAGATCCTTGAGCCTATGCCATTGGAGACTCAGCTGAAGGAGCCTGGGATATTGAATCTGG
This sequence comes from Pseudochirops cupreus, assembly GCA_028627135.1. NCBI lineage: Eukaryota > Metazoa > Chordata > Mammalia > Diprotodontia > Pseudocheiridae > Pseudochirops > Pseudochirops cupreus. The sequence goes on along the minus strand of CM053584.1, from coordinate 49,174,844 downwards.
AGATGACTCTGAAAAATATGATAATCCTCTTCAAGTACATGCATAAAAAGCTCTGATGGGAAAGAGAGATTCTAGATTCCCCAGAGGGTTTAACTAGGGGAAAGGAGAAGAAATTTTAAAGTGGCCAATTTGGGCTGAATGACAAGACAAATCTCCTAATAATTAAAACTATCCGAAAATGGAATAGATTGTCTTAGGTGGTAGCGAGTTACCCCTCCCAAAGTAGATTTTCAAGTGAATGCCGGATAAGCATTTGTTGGTTATGTATGATTTTTTTTCACTTATGAGTTACACTGAGGGCCGTTGAGATTCCTTCCAATTCTGAGCCTTCTTTGATACTGAGCTTCTGTGATCTCAGTATCTTAGGCATCCTCCACTGTGAAAGAAGTGGTGACCATGGAAACCTCCTGATCTCACCTGAACCTGAAAGTAACTCTTTCGGGGGACCCTCATAACACATCCCAACAGAGGTCTCATGTCTTCAACCTGGAAACTTCTGAGTAGTTCCCAACCCAATCCTTCATACTTGGTCTCCATCACTCCTCTTTGACACTAGGGTTCACTGAGAGATGAGGCTCACCTTTTTCCCATCTGCCAGCCTGAGGAAACCCAGCATTGAAGCCTGATGGTCATCAGGAATGAGATGGAAACTGCTCAAAGGATCCTAGGTGAGACTCAACAATATGCAGTGCTGAGCGTCTCATTCCACCTTTTTCTGGGAGGAAAATCTCGATGGGCCACATTGAAAGCAAGCCAGATTGGCAGAAATGGAATTTGGGAGAACTGGAAGAGGTGAAGCCAGAAAGGCAGAAATAGAGCAGAAAGGTGACTGGCAGTTTCAGAGGTGTGAAAGGGCCTAACGTAAAAGACAAAAGGACATGGAGAAATGGCAACCAAGGGAAAAAGAAGGAACCTATGATCAAATAGATCTGTTGGTCGGGGCTTTTATTTTCAAAGCTCAGCATTTGGGTAGGTTAATTTGCATAGGCCAGCACAGTAAAGTCTTTCGGTCTAACTACTTGCTTCCTTCTTATCAATGATTCTCTCCCCATGCTCCCTCAAAGCACAAACCACTATTTCTTGTCTGCTTAGCCTCAAACACTCCCAATCCCATTAGATTCCTCACTAGCTCCTAGTCCAAGGGGAAAAGTTACATTTTCAGGGAAAACCAGGAAAGAGCCCTGGAATTTGGAATGACAAGACTGGGGTTGGAATCTTCTGTTACTTACTATATCACTGGGTGATGCTGCTGGGATGCTCCATTTGTCTGACTCAGGTGAGCTATTTAATTGCTCAGTGAAGGAGTTGGATTACATGGACTCTGAGGTCCCTAAATCATATGATCCAAAGTTTCCCAGAGATAAGAGAACAGAGGTGAAGGAAACAGTGGGTTAACAAAACTGACTTAGGTTGTGGAAGCCCATTGGCCTCTCAACCTGGGGGCCAGGGAAGAAAGGAAAAGGTGCCTGGTTTAAAATGGTACCTGGTTCTGGGGAAACAGCAGGAGGAGGAGGTAGAAGGAGAAAAGCCAGATGTGGAGAGGGAATCTCAGAGTAGGAGACAAATGAGAAAAGGTTTAGGATCCACAGTGAAGAAGCAGACTGCCCTGGTTCCTCATGGTGAGCACATCCATGTAGATGAACTGCTGTTTACCAGGAAAGTATCTGAAAGTTTTAGTGGATGTAAACTCAATATGAGGCCCCCAGGTGACTCACTGGGCCCGGAGTCAAGAAGACCTGAGTTCAAATTCGGCCCTAGATACTAAATACTTATTAGCTGTGCAACCCTGGGCAAGTCGCTTAACCTCAGTTTTTCTTAATCCATTGGAGAAGGAAAAGGCAACCACTCTAGTATCTGTGCCAAGAAAACCCCATGGATAGTGTGGTTCACAGGGTCATGAAGAGTCGGACAGGAATAAATGACTTAACAACAACAGGTTTCATACGTATCAAAAGAAGAATATGGCAATTTAAATAGTTAATGTATTCTTGGCCAGCATGAGTTGAGTGGGGCATTACTTCCCAGCAAGAAAGGGTTGATAATCTCAGTGTAGTCTTCCTCATTCAGAACATCTTGTATTCCAGATGTTCCAGGCACCATAGTTTATAATTTTGCGTTGTAAGGTTGGGAGATTTTTCAGAAGAACAAAATCAGGGGATGAAGGTTCTTGATAAAGTGGCATAGGAAATCAATTGAAGGAACTGGGGACATTGGACCTGGAGAATAGGGGAGTGTGTGTGTGTGTGTGTGTGTGTGTGTGTGTGTGTGTGTGTGTGTGTGTGTGGTGGGAGAGGAGCATGATATAGCAGTCTCCAAGTATTTGAAATGCTAATGTGTGAACAGCTCTGTTTGGCCCCAGAGGACAAAACTTGGAGAGCAATGAGTGGAAATTGCAAAACTTTTCCAGTTATGGGCTGAAGCGAAGCAGATGGGTAGAAATAGGAGATTCAGAAGCCCTAGCAGTGCGGAAGAAGCAAAGAATTGGAAATTAGAAAGTGAAGGACAGTGTCAATTTAAGAGGTATGAAAAGGAACCATGAGGAAGATAAAGGGAAGAGAACTTTGGTGACCAAGTGACCAGGGGAGAAAGGAAGCCCTTGCTCAAACAGAATGTTGCCTGGTTGATGGAGGCTTTTATTTACAAAGATGAACATCTAGGGAGATTCATTTTCATTGACCAGCACCATAAGACCCATTTTTCTTTATGCAGTTTAACCCCAAATCCAGTAATCAATTTTATTTCCTTTGCTGGCCCCCAGTCCAGAGATTGGGAGGTAGCACTGAGTTTGAAGACAAAAGGGAGGGGAGGGGGTTTGAATGAGTCGGCTTCTACTTTATAACTTGTCTAGCCTAACGCAAGATGCTCAGCCTCTCTGGACCTCAGCTCAGCATTGGTTAAAAAAAAAAAAGAGGAATCTGGACTTCATGCTCTTGAAAGTACCTTTCAGGTTGAAATCTTATAATCTATAACTTCCCATATATAAGGGAGGGAAGCTGTGAAAGTGAAGGATTAGGGCTGAAGCAGGCTGAGGGAGAGGACTGGCCCATGAGGTAGTGTCCAGGAGAGAGAAGAGGCACCTGGTTTGAGGGCACACCTGGTTCTATGGTAATTATGGTGGAGGAACAAGGAAAGGGATTGTCAGAATGTGAAGAAAATAGTCCAGGGTGTGGGATGAAACTGAAGGAAAGGGAATTCAGTGCAGGGGAGCAGAAGCCCTGATTTTCAAGACTAATACATATAGGGGGAGCATATCCCTAGGGAGAGCAGTTTGATAAAGATTGATTGATTCATAGGGATTTCAGTGAACTGCAAATTAAGATGAATCAACAGCATAGTATGGTAGGCAAAGAAAAGACAACCCGGTCTTAGGAACCATCGTAAGAGAGCTAGCTTCTAGGAATTAGGAGATGATGGTTCACCTTTACGCTCCCCTCTTCAGTGCCATATGAAGTTTTGTGATCAGTTTAGATACTACCTAGTAGGAAGAATGCAGACAAACTTATTATCTCCTTCATCTTTTCACCATCCTCCCTGTCGCTGTATGGTTACCACCCCATCAATCTCTAATCTACCTCCAAAGGAACGGACTGCCTCATAATGGAGATTTTTTTTTTCCCAAAGAAGAAGCATTTATTAAATACTTACTATACATTTGGTAAAAGCTTATTGAGACTATTGGATGACTGTCAATGGGTCCTACTGTGTTTGGTACTCAGGACCTACTGTAGGAGAAGTACAGTTTCTTAGAGTTATCTCTAGAGCCCTGAGAGTAGTGGTAGCTCCCCTCTGGGGACCCAACCCACCAATTTGATCAAACTGCTTTTTTTCTCCTCCTACTTCTCCTTCCTCCTCATTCTCTTCCTTTTCTTCTCCTCTTTTTTCTCTTTATTTTGCCTCCTCTTCCTTCTTTCCTTCTTTTTCTTTTCTCCTCCTACTCTTCCTCTTCCTTCTCCTCCTCTTCCTTCTTCTGTTCTGCTTCTCCTCCTTCTCTTCCTTCTTATTTTCTTCTTCTCCTTCTCCTCTTCCTCCTCCTCCTCCCCTCATCACATATAATCCATCTTTCCACTTGGGGCATCATATACTTACATGTGGGTGCTCTGTTCATAGGAATATAATTATGGTAGCATATATTTTGTAAAATATTTTATGGTTTGGGCACTTGATTTTTTCTTTTTTTTTAATTTTTAATTGATTATTTTTTAAAATTCTGGGACAATTTACTTTTTGTCCAATACAATTTTTATTTATTATTTCTTGAAATATAGCTCAGAAAAAACAGGCTTTTAAAGAGCCCATTGTGTTTCAAGTGAAGCTACCTAATTAGCCATGCCTTTAACCCCAAATCACTCTGGCTTTCATTGAAAATGGCCAAGAATAGCCCCCAACCCAAGCCCCTGTGACTCATTGTTGAACTTTTGATGGCTTAGAATGGTTGTAAATAGCAATTATTTTCTGTTCTCACTCAAAACTTTGAGAATACCAGATTGGTATTTTTTGGTAAATTAGACCCATCTTTTGTCCCAATTCTTACTTAACCCTTTGTTGTCATTGAACTGAGTTGCCTCAGACAAAACTGAGACCTGGGAAAGACCTTAATTTAGAAAGGCCAAGGACACACACTGTATCCATGGCTATCACCAGTCATCTTGGTTTTTGTCTTGCCACTGAACTCCAATGACTCTGGAGGACAGAGTGAGGCCAACAACTTGGTGCAGCTCTGCCTCACTTAAATCCAATTCATGAGCAAGTCAATATGTCATCCTTGTGAAGTCATTGGTCTAGATGAACCATAACAACAACGAGAAGATAAAAAAAATAGATTCCTCTCCTCAAAGATCTTATATTCTATTAGAAAACAACACAGGAATGTTGTGAGAGAGGGGTGTTTTGGTTTGGAAAGTTATAGGAATGGCAATGGAGCCATTGGGGAATAGGTTGTGATTCATCCTTTCTGGGAGCAGTGGCAGTATTGATTTTTGTTATGTTTCCAGAGGTGGAAAAAGACAAAAGATAAGGGTGGAATAAGCATGAAGTAGCAGGGAGGAGGGTGGAAAGACAACTGACTGTAGTCAGTAATTTATTAAGCACCTACTACATGCCAGGAAGCTTGGCTAGAACAAACTTAGATAGAGTGAGCCATGAGAGAAATGCTCACTAGTCAGAGCAGTGCCCCCAGTGTGAGAATTAAGTCTTCTAGAGCATAGTGTTGTATCAGCAAGCACCCTAGCATACCCAGGGTGGCTGCTACACGGATTCTTAGATCTGCTTTTCTAAAGGAAAGCAACTCAAAATGGGTTAACAATCTTACTTTAATCATCAAACAAATATCATTTACCTAGTTCAAGGGAAAAAGTCAGCACCCTGAACTTCAGAAAATGCAAACGCAAGTTACAAGCAAACAAAGAAACAGATCAGCAGATGGGCTTCCAACCGTCTGACCATTACATCCATACCTATTCAGTTACCAGAGAGGGAAGCACCAACATCTGGGTTTTTCAAAACCGAGGGACTCAACGGCTTCCCAGAGTCTTGTCTGGCCAAATCACACAACTCTTCTCAAGGTGAGCCCCAAAGCAAAACCTCATATCAGGGTGTATATATAGCCTTCTCCTAGATCGGAGACTGTCATAGCCCTCTTGACCCACTGCCCAATCACAAAGTAATAAGGTGTGGGCATTCCTGAAGAACAAGCCTCCTGCCACAGGCTTCATGTGACCACATTCAGCTTATTAGGGGACAGAATATACTTTCACATCTGGGAAGGTTCTCAAAGTCACTTAAGCCACTTTAGCAAAGGGCCTAGGGGCAGGGAAGATCTCCAGATTACCGTAACAAGTGTCTAATACAGAGAGCACAGCAGTAGCAACGTGGATGAAAGAAAGATGGCTAGGCTATAGCAGGCTCTGCATGCAGCAAGCACTTAATAATTATTTGCTGTAAAGTATCCTGAAGGTGTTTTCTCTTCAGGAAACCATAAACTCTTCTTGCTCATTCACATTCAAATAAGTGAGCTAGTGAGCTGGGGTACCATATCTTAGTTTTTTTAATCTCACAGAAAACCTAATAACCCACTTTTTTCAGACTCCATCCTTTTTCCATCATCTGTCCAGTCCTACTTGGTCTGGGAAGCTGTGCCTCTTTCACCTGCTCAGTGCCTAAGACTCTTCCTCAACAGAGGTCTTAAACAGGGGTTGGATAACTACTTGCTGAGTATATCATGGAAGGAATACTTGTTTAGGTATCACTTGGGCCAGAGGACTTACTGAGGTCCCATCCAGCTCTGACATACTCTGATCCTGACAGTCTGTGTTCTAAATACCCATTCTTCTCTATGACAGAGGATGTGACCCTTCAGACCTCCTGATCTCATCTGAATCTAAGAGTGGTTCTTGCTAAACACTGTATTTCCATCTCATCTGAGGGCTCACTTCTTCAGCTTTGGGAACGTCATCATCTTTAGCCTCTGATCTCTCCTGCTTGGTCCTGGCTACTCCTCAGTTTTAGAGGTATATAGAGGATTGAAAGAGGAGTTTTTGCACTCATCAGCCTGGAGGCATACACTGTTAGACCCTGCTGGTGGTCAGGAATGAGAGGGGAGCTGTCCCAATTACCCTCTGGGTAAGAGAGAAAAGCAATACTGGAAAGATTCTCTTGCCTTTGAAGAAAGGAAAATAGAGATAGGCAGCATTCATGGCAAGGCAGATGGGAAGAAATAGGGAACTCAGAAGACCAAAGAAGCAATCCCCCAGGAATTAGGAAAGGGGAGTATCCTGAACTGATGCTGAGTGAAGTAAGCAGAACCAGGACAACACTGTATACAGTAAAAGCAATATTGCACAATGACAAACTTTGATAGACTTAGCTTTTCTCGGCAATACAGTGATCTAAGACAGTTCCAAGACTCCTGATGGGAAATGCTATCCACACCCAGAGAAAGAACTATGGAATCTGAATGCAAATTAAAGGATACCACTTTTTCTTTTTTTTCCTTTTTCTTAGTTTTCCTCTTTTGTTCTGATTCTTCTCTAACAACATGACTGATGTAGAAATATGCTTAATATGATTATACATGTATAGCCTATATCAGATTGCAAACTGTCTTAGGGAAGGGGAAGGGGAAGAAGGGAGAAAAAATTTGCAACTCAAAATCTTGTGAAAGTGAGTGTTGAAAACTATCTTTACACGTAATTGGAAAAATAAGATATTAAATGGGAAAAAAACAAATTACAATAAATAACAATTATGATGCAATCATAACCAAAAAAAGAAAAGAAAAGAAAAGGGAGTATCATTTTAAGAAATGAGAAAGGGAACAATGAGGAAGATGGAAGTCATAGAGAAATGATCTCTGGGGAAAAGGAAGAAGCCCTTCATAGATGGAAAACTATTTGCTGGTTGAAGATTTTATTTTCAAAGCTCTTTTTTTTTCTTTTTTGCTTTTTGGAGGGCAATTGAGGTTAAGTGATGTGTCCAAGGTCATACAGCTAGTAAGTGTTAAGTGTCTGAGGCCGGATTTGAACTCAGGCCCTCCTGAATTCAGGGCCAGTGCTCTGTTTGCTGTGCCACCTAGCTGCCCCTGAAGCTCATTTCTTGAGGAGATTCACTTGCATAGACTAACACCATAAGCCCCTTCAGTTCACCTTCCCAACATCCTGCTTACTTCATATTCACTATTCTTTCCACTATAGGCACAAAGCATGGCCAGCTATGACATCCTTTTTCCTATCCAGTTTAGCTTCAAACTAGCTTAACCTAATTAACTGCTAGTCTCTAATCCAAAGACTGGCCATTTTTTTTTAGGAGGATTGGGAAAGAATGCTTCAGTTCAGAATCAAAAGACGGGTTCAAAGCTCAGCTCATCATCTTATTACATAAGCAACCTAAGACAAGTTCCTTAGCCTTTCTGGGGCTCATTTGAATCAATCAATCAATAAGCATTAAGTATCTACTATGGACCAGGTACTTAAGTTCTGGTTATAAAAAAAAAAGGCAAAAGACAGCCCCTGCCCTCAAGGAACCACAATCTGATAGGGGAGACAACATGAAAACAAATATATGCAAATCCAGCTATATATGTGTGTATATGTAGATATATGTTATACATCTATATATATATGATAAATAGGAAGTAATTGGTAGAGGGAGGGTACTAGAGTTAACAGGAGTTGAGGAAGGCATCTTGTAGAAGGTAAAGTTTATGTTGAAATTTGAAGTCAGGGAGGTCAGTAGTGAAGGGAGGGAGAGAATTCTAAATATGAGAGACAGCCAGGGAAAATATTCAGAACCAAGAGATAGAATATCTTCTTTGTGATACAACCAGGAGATCAGTGTCGCTGGATTAAAGAGTATCCATAGGGGAGTAAGATGTAAGAAGACTGGAAAGGTGGTAGGGTCCTGCGTTATGGAGGGCTTTGCCAATGCCAAGCAGAGCGTTTTATCTTTGCTCCTGGAGGCAGTAGGGAGCCAGTGGAGTTTATTGAGTAGGAGAGTGACCTGGTCAGACCTGTGCTTTAGGAAAATCACTCTAGTGGCTGAATAGAGAGTGAATTGGGGAGAAGAGAAATTCAAGGCACCTTTAGCAGGCACTGCAGGGTGCCATCATCCCCTGCCTGCACTAGAGAGGTGGCAGTGTCTACATGAATAAAATGTGAGAGTTGGACTTAGATGCCCTTTCTACTTTTAAATCCTCTAACCTAAAGCTTCCCAGATATGAAAAGGGATAAGGAGAGAGCAGTGGGTACAAAGCAGAATGAGTGATAGCTGAGACTCCCAGCAGGAGATCCCTGACCTAAAAACTGAGGGGCTAGGAAAGGAAAGGGGAAAAAAATTCTGATTGAAAAGGTTACCTCTATAGTAATGGTAGTAGGGGAAAACACAGATAGATGAGATGTGGAGAGGAAATCTTATAGAGTAGGGTTGAGACAGAAGAGGAAAGCAATTTATTTTGAAGGAGTAAAGCTCCAGGGGCTCAAGGAGAATACAAGTGAGGTGCAAATCCATTTGGCCAGACAGTCATTGTGTGATCTGGAGGTTTTAGTAGACCACAAGCTCAATAAAATTCTGCAGCATAATATGGCATCCAGAAAAACTTAATACTCTTGACATACACTGAAGAAGGGGTCTTGGATTCTAAGAATAAGGAGATAATAAGAAGAGGATGCTTTCCTCCACTCCATTCATCTGGAATATTGTTGGTTTTTGACACAAGGTTTTAGAAGGAATAATGAAAAGCTAGGACTATCCTAGGGAAGGAAAATCAGAAGGAGGGTTGAGATCATGCCCTATGAGGATCATCTGGAGAACTTTGGGGCACTGATCCAGAAGAGAAAACAGGACAACTTGATCACTACCATGAAATACTTGAAAGGTGACAGTGGCAGATGGATTAGTTCTGCTTGTCCTAAGGAGTAAGAGTTGGGAGGTGAAAGTACAAATTGCAAAAAGGACAATTTAGATTGGTTATCAGGAGAGTGTCCTATCCATTAAAGCTATCCAAAAGGATAATGGACTGCCTTCTGACATGGTATGGCACTTCTCTTCTTAGAAGGTCTTCAAGGAAAGGCTGAATATCTACTTGTAGGGCACATTGTAGAGGAAATCTTTTTCAGTTATGGATTGGACCAGAAGGCCACTGAGGTATTTTCTAAGTCTAAGAGTCTATGATTCTGTTATTCTGTGCTAGAATCTAAGTAGTTCCAGCCTCCTTTGGGACAGGGGCTGGGGTTCTGAAGCTCTTCAGTTCTCATTTTGAGCTAGAATTTAAAAGTAGCTTTCTTGGTCGAACTCTCAGTGGCACCTCATCAGAAGGCTGCCATGCTCAGCATCAGAATCCTTGCTCTCAATCCCTCATACTTAGTACCTGTTACTCCTTTCAGTCTGGAGGATTCACTGAGATGAAGAGTGAGCCTTTCTGCTTGCCAACCTGGGGTGGATGTCAGTCCATGATTGGACACCCTTGGTCATCAGGAGTGATATGAGAGCTGTCCTGAGGATGCTAAGTGAGAGGGAAAAGCAAGGCAGGGCAGAATATTCTTATTTTTCTGGGATAAAAATGGAGATGGAGAAGTACTTGAAGCAAAGCCATTGAAAGAAATAAATTTGAAGAGAGTGGAAGAACTGAAGAAAGAATTGAAGAATTAAAGAGGAAAGATGACCTCCATTATGTCTGTATCCCAGAGAGATTTTTTTCAGAAAGGAAAAGAACCTGTTCGTATGAAAATATTTATAGCAGTTCTTTTTGTGGTGGTTAAGAACTGGAAATTGATGGGATGCCCATCAATTGGGGAATGACTAAACAAATTATGGTATATGATTGTAATGGAATAATAATGTTCTATAAGAAATGGCATGCAAAGAAGATGATTTCAGAAAAACCTGGAAAGACTTACACAACCCAATGCAAAGTGAAGTAAGCAGAACTAGGAGAACATTGTACACAGTGACAGCGATATTGTACAATGATGAACTGTGAATGACTTATCTATTATTAGCAAATACCATGATCTAAGACAGTCCCAAAGAACTCATGATGAAAAATGCTATCCACCTCTAGAGAAAGAACTGATGTCATCGGAATACAAATTAAAGCATGCTATTTTCCTTCCTTCCTTCCTTCCTTCCTTCTTTTTCTTTTTCTTTTCTCTCTTTTTATTTCTTTCTCTTTTTTTTGTTTTCTTGCACACAGTGACTAGTATGGAAATGTTTTATGTGATTACACATGAGCAACCTATATCATATTGCTTTCTATTTCAGGGAGGGATAGAATTTAGAACTTACAAATAAAACAAATGTTAAAAATTTGTTTTACATGTAATTGGGGAAAAATATCATTTTAATAAGAGGAGAGGTGAGTATCAGTTTGAGAGGAGTGGAAGAGAACAATAGGAAAGAAAGAGGACATGGATCAAAGTTGATGATCTCATTAGGGCTTCTTATTTTCAACCCCTGGGGAGGTTGAATTTACATAGATTAGTCTACTAAGACACTTCAGCCTCATCTTATCTCCTACTTCATAATAGTTATATTTGCTCTGAGACCTATTATTTTCTTCATCTTTCCCATTCAGCTCTTCCTCAAACCCACTCTATTCAAATTGCTCCTTTACTCTTCAGTAGTACAGGGGTTGGTCACATTCTAAGGGAGAATCAGGAAAGATCAATGACTTTGGAATCAGAAGATTTTGGTCTGAATCTTATGAGTTACACTTTTTTACTTGTGTGACCTAAGGCAAATTTCTTAACCTCTCTGGGTCACAGTTTCTACATTCATCAAACAAAATGGTTGACCAGTTGGTTTTGTAAGTGTCCCTTCCTTCTCTATATCCCATGATTCAGTGATGTTTAGCTTCCCAGTTATGAGAAAAGAGGTGAGGGAAACAATGGGTTATAGGGCAGAGTCATGGCACTTGGGGCTAAGGCAGCCTGAGAGAGAGCGTACTGGCCCATGAAGTGGGGAATTTGAAGGAAAGGAGGAACAGATCCCTAGTTTGAAGAGCCCCTGGTTCTTTGGTAACTCTGGTAGGGAAAGGTAGAAAGAGACAGAAGCTGGAGATAGAACACCTCTGAGTGGGGAAGAAATCTAAGAAGGTTTTCAGGGCTAGTCCAGGTTAGGAAGCCCATCCATGACAATCATTCTGACAAAGATGTACATGCTTTAGGGGCCTACAAGCTCAGTAAGAGTCAATAAGATATGGCAGCTCCCAAAATTAATGGTATCCATGGGCTAGATTAGGAGCATAATTTCTAGAGTAAGCAATTGTTGATTCTCAGGGGCACCAGGTAGAGTAGTGGAAGTCACTGGGCTTGGAGTTAGAACACTTGAGTTCAGATCCAGACACTGTGACACCCTGAGCAAGTCACTTAAACTCTGTTTGCCTCAGTTTCCTCAACTGTAAAATGGAGATCATAAAACCACCTGTTTCATAGGATTTTTAGTAAGGATCGAATGAGATAACATTTTTAAAAGTACAGTGTGTGATATATAGGAGGAGCTATATAAATGCTTCTCCCCTTCCATCTTCCTTTGCTCCACTCCTACACCATTGAGTTTTTAGAACAATAATTTACAAAGAGTATTGAAAAGCTGAATATTGACTGGAAAGGGGAAACTGAAAGAGTAAAAGAGGTCTTTGAGGATATACCATTTAAGGATCAGTTTACAGAACCTGGGACATGGAGGCTAGAGTGGAGACGCCAGAAAATGTGTTAACTATTTTTATATGGTTGAAAGGTTGGCATGTGGAAGATGGTTAGACTGTTTTTGTTCCCACTAGGAACAATAAGAAGGGGGGGGGTCTTGCAAAGAGTCAAAGGTTATGATATCAAGAAAAACTCCTTAACGATTATTCCTTTCCCATAGTGGATGGACTGCCTCAGGATGTAACTGATTCCCCCTCACCAGAGAACTATAAGACAAGGTGAGATAACCACTTGTTGGCTGTAGTGTAGGAGGATTGATTTTTCAGTTACCTGTTGGGCTAGGGGAGCACTGAGGTCTCTTTGAATTCTAACATTCTATGATTCTGTTATCTTGGTATCCTAGGTAACCAGCATTCTCAAACAACAGGATGGGACTCTTGAGGTCCTTTGCTCTCATTTGAACCTGAGACTTGCTCTCCTGTTTGAACTCCATATAACATATCAGAGGCTTTGGAAACTTCTGAGTCTTTTTTCTCCCAACTCCTTAAACTTGGTCTCTGCTATTTCTCTTTGTCTCAAAGGTACGTACATTGAAAGATGGAGGCTGAGCTTTTCCCCTTCACTAGCTTGGGATGCCCACCAGTCCACTATTGTGATTCATCTGTATTGAGATGGGAGCTGTACTGAGGCTCAAAGCTGAGAGTTTTGGAAAAGCAGAACTGGGCAGATTACTGTGCCTTCTTTGGGAGAAAAAAAAATGAAGGTGGATCAGCATTAGAAATAAGGCAGATGGAGAGAAATAAGGAATGCTATAGAGCTGGAAAGAGCTGAAGCATCCGGGGTGGGTGATTTAGAGATGAAAAGCAAATGTCAAATTGAAAGGTATGAAAGGGAACAATGGGGAAGAGAGTAGACCTGAAGACCAGAGAACTGAAGGGCCAGCTGATTCCATATGAAATAACTTGCTGATAGGCCGCTTTTTTTTTAAGAGCTCAACACTTGAAGAGTCTAATTTATATTGGCCAACTGTTCGAGACTCTTCAGTGTGCCCTCTTTTGTCCTATTACTTTTCCCCACCATCCCTTCTACAGACACAAACTATGAACTGCTATTGCCAAATTTTTCCTATTTAGCTTAAACTCAAACCCAGTAAGTTACCCAGTAAGTTAGCTCCTTTGCTAGCCCCCTGTTTAGGGATTGGCTACTTTTGCAGGGAGAATATGAACATAACACTAGAGAATGTGGTTAGGAAAAAGAAAATCAAATCCTGATTCTACTATGTAAGACTTGTATGACCAAAAACATTATTCTTAATCCTTTTGGGCCTCAGTTTCCATATCTATAGAATGAGGATCTTGGGCTAGATGGCCTCTTAAAAATTTTTTTAAATTTATTTTTAGTATTCAACATTAACTTTTATAAGTTTTAGGTTATAAATTTTCTGCTTCCCTCCCCTCCCCTCTTTCCAAGACAGC
>CM053584.1:49096232-49156232 GCA_028627135.1 Pseudochirops cupreus | reverse complement strand
CTCTCCACACATGAGCCTTGACTACACAAGGAACATACACCAGAGAGGCATGTACATAAGGAATGCACGCATTCATTCTTCTCATTGATATTATGTATATTTGGGGCGGCTAGGTAGTGCAGTGAATACATCACCAGCCCTGGAGTCAGGAGTACCTGAGTTCAAATCCAACATCAGACACTTAACACTTACTAGCTTTGTGACCTTGGGCAAGTCACTTAACCCCAATTGCCCTGCCTTCCCCCCTCCAAAAAGCAAAAAAAATAATTATAATGATATTATGTATATTTGTGCAAAAGTGTGCGCCAGGATTAGAGATTGGCCATGTGTAGAGAACGTACATGTAGAGAGAGCCACGCACATAAGGAACATATGCAACCACTTTTCCCATGGATATTATTGTATATTTGTAGAAAGTGACACTCTGGATTTAAGGTATGAGGAAAGGATAAGATGTAGAAGGTGTCTAGGAAGCGTTGCAGTGCAAGGAATAACAAATCTACTGAGAGTGATCTGTGAGTTGCTGTAGGTGCTTCAGGGAGATGTTAAGTTACTGAGAATTTATCAAGTAACTATTATATGTGATAAGCACTGGGTTGAGCAGTGGAGGTATGAAGAAAAGCAAAAAAAAAAAAGGCCTGTCCTCAGGAAGTTCACCATCTAATGGGGGGAAATAACCTATCAAAAGCTGAGTACAAACAAGATTTGGGTAGGATAGATTGGAGATAATCTCAGAAGGAAAGTACTAGCATTGAGTAAATACAAAGACGTGTTGCAGAAGGTGAAATTTCAGGTGGGACTTGAAGAAAGCCAGGGAAGTCAGGAGGCAGAGTGATATTGGAAAGCATCCCAGGCAGAGGGGGCAACCAGTGAAAATGGCCAGAGTTGGGAGATGGAAAAATGAAGGCGGCCAGTGTCACTGGCCTATAGAGTACTCAGAGGGGAGTAAAATATAAGAACACTGGAAAGGCAGAAGGGAGTCAAGTTATGAAGGACTCCAAATACCAACCAGAGGATTTTACGTGTAAAGTACTTTTAGAAATAAAGTACTTACTGAGCAACATAAGACAGACCAAACCTTATCTATTTCTGTAAATGACCTAGTAAATAATAGCCTATATTGATAGAGCACTTGCTATATGCTATTGGAACGTAGGCACTGTGCCAAGGGATTCACAAACGTTATCTTATTTAATTCTCACAACAACCCTAGGAGGTTAGTGCAATTAGTATCCCCCTTTTACAAAGGAAGCAAACAAAGGTTAAGTGACTTTTCGAGAGCCATACAACTAATAAGTGTCTGAGGCCAGATTTGAAATCAGATCTTCGGGACTCTGGATCTAACACACTATCCATTTCACCACCTAGTTGTCCATTAATAAATGGAATAGGGGTGGCTAGGTGGTGCAGTGAATAGAGCACTGGCCTAGGAGTCAGGAAGACCTGAGTTCAAATCCGGCCTCAGACACTTAACACTTACTAGCCATGTGACCTTGGGCAAGTTTAACCCCAATTGCCCTGCATTCCCCTCTCCAAAAAGCAAAACAAAACAAAACAAAACCCAACAATAAGTAGAATAAGTAGATGATTGTAAAATCTCTGGTGAGATACCATATTTGAGACATATTTGGAGACAGATATCTTGCTTGGACATTTGGATGCCAATGAATTTTTTTGTTGTTTATTTGTTTCAGTCCTGTCTGGCTCTTCATGACCCCATTTGGGGTTTTCTTGGCAAAGATACTAGAGTGGTTCCTTCTCTAGTGCGTTTTACAGATGAGGAAATTGAGACAAAGAGGGTGAAGTGACTTGCCTAGGGTCACACAGCTAGTAATTGTCTGAGTTCAGATTTCAACTCAGGAAGATAAGTCTTCCTGACTCCAGGTCTGATACTCTGTACACTTGATGCCACCTAGCTGCCCATGTGAATGAATAAGCATTCATTCTTGAAAATAGTCGAACAATTGATTAATGAAAAGTTCATGCTTAAAATAGTTAGGATGTTATGGAAAGTTACAGGTCTAGATGTCCCCCATCACAGGAGCATCATCCACTCAAGCTAATAATTTCCTCATTAATGGACCCATGTGTACTCGGGGGAGAACCAAGTAATCCCCGGTTTAAACATGCAACCAAAGTATGGCAACCCTGCCCAACAGTGATGCCAAAAACGAGCTAAGTCACTCAATAGTCTGAAAGTTGCTATTTTTATGCTTGCTCAGAATATGCAAATGTGAATGTAAATGGGATGAACTCTTCCATGAAAACGAAGTGGATAGCAGAGTGGATTAAAAACCTTAATCCCACAATATGTTATTTACAGAAACACATATGAAGCAGAGGGATGCACACAGAGTAAAGGTAAAAGGCTGAAGGAGAATATATTATGCATCAACTGAAATAAAAAGAAAAGCAGGGGTAGCAATCCTAATTGCTGACAAAGCAACAGCAAAAATCTAATTAAAAGAGATAAGGGGGACAGCTAGGTGGTGCGGTAAATAGAGCACTGGCCCTGGAGTCAGGAAGACCTGAGTTTGAACGTGGCCTCAGACACTTGACACTTACTAGCTGTATGACTTTGGGCAAATCAATTAATCCCTATTGCCTCACCTCCCCCCTCCAAAAAGAAAAAAAAGAGATATAAGGAAGGAAATTATATCCTGCTAAACATATATGTACCAAGTGGTATAGCATCCAAATTCTTGGAGGAGATGTTAAGTGAGTTATGGGAAGAAATAGACAGCAAAACTATACTAGTGGAGAACCTTAATCTCCCCCTCTCAGAACTAGATAAATCTAACCACTAAATAAGAAAGAAGTTAAGAAAGTGAAAAGAATTTTAGAAAAGTTAGGTAGGATAGACCTCTTGAGAAAAGTGAATGGGAATAGAAAGGAATAGACCTTTTTCTCAGTTGTACATGGCACCTACACAAAAACTGACCATGTATTAGGGCACAAAAACCTCACAATCCAATGCAGAAAGGCAGAAATATTAAATGCATCCTTTTCAGATCATGAAGCAATAAAAATTACATTCAATAAAGGGCCATAGAAAGATGGAATAAAAATTAATTGGAAACTATATAATCTAATCCTAAAGAATGAGTGGATCAAACAACAAATCATATGAACAATAACTTCATCCAAAAGAATGACAATAATGAAAACATACCAAAACTTACAGGATACAATGAAAGTGGTTCTTAGAGGAAGTTTTATATCTCTAAATGCTTAACGTGAATAAAATAGAGAAAGAGGAGATCAATGAATTGAGCATACAACTAAAAAAAACTAAAAAAAGAACAAATTAGAAATTCCAATTAAATACCAAATTAGAAATTCTGAAAACCAAATAAGATATTAATAAAAATTGAAATTAAGAAAACTATTGAACTGGCAAAACTAAGAGCTGGTTTTATGAAAAAAAAAACCAACAAAAAAAGATAAACTTTTGGTTAATTTGATTAAAATTAAAAAAGAAGAAAACCAAATTACCTATATCTAAAATTAAAAGGGTGGAGTCACCATCAATGAAGAGGAAATTAAAACAATAATTAGGAGCTATTTTGTCCAACTGCATGCCAATAAATTTGACAATCAGTGAAATGGATGAATATTTACAAAAATGTGAATTTCCTAGATTAATAGAAGAGGAAATAAAATACTTAAATAACCCTATTTCAGAAAAAAAAATCAAACAAGCCATCAATGAACTCCCTAGGAAAACATTTCCAGGCCAGATGGATTTACAAGCTAATTCTACCAAACATTTAAAGAACAATTAATTCCAATAGTATGTAAACTATTTTGGAAAATAGGTGAAGGAGTCCTGCCAAATTCTTTCTATGATACAAATATGGTGCTCATACCTAAATTGGGAAAAGCCAAAACAAAGGAAGAAAATTATAGACCAATTTCCCTAATGAATATAGATGCAAAAACTTAAAATAAAATATTAGCAAAGAGATTACAGTGACTTATCACAAGGATAATACACTATGACCAGGTAGGATTTATACTGGGATTGCAGGGCTGCCTCAGCATTGGGAAAACTATGAGCAAAATTGACCATATCAACAACAAAATTAACAGAAATCATATAACTGTCTCTATGGATGCAGAGAAAGTTTTTGACAAAATACAATGCCTATTCCTATTAAAAGGGCTATAGAACACAGAAATAAATGGAGCCTTCCTTAAAATGATAAGTAGCATCTACTTTAAACCATTAGCAAGCCTTATATGTAATGGGGATAAACTAAAAGCATTTCCAATAAGATAGGGGATGAAACAAGGATTTCTATGATAACAACTATTATTTAATATAGAAGTAGCAATGTTAGTTTTACTAATAAGAGAAGAAAAAGAGGGGCACCTTGGTGGCACAGTAAATAGAGCACCAGCCCTGGAGTTAGGAGGACCTGAGTTCAAATTAGGCCTCAGACACTTAACACTTACTAGCTGTGTGACCTTGGGCAAGTCACTTAACCCCAATTGCCCTGCCTTCCCCCCTCCAAAAAAAAAAGAAGAAAAAGAAATTGAAGGAATTAGAATAGGCAAAAACAACTTTAGCAAAGTTGCAGGATATAAAATAAGCCCCCATAAATCACTGGCATTTCTATATATTACTAACAAAGCCCAACAGCAAGAGATAGAAAGAGAAATTCCACTTAAAGTTACTTGTATTATATATTATAAATATTTGGGAGTCTACCTGTCAAGACAAACCCAAGAACTATATGAACACAATTACAAAACACTTTTCACACAAAATCAGATCTAAATTACTGGAAAAAACATCAATTGCTCACGAGTAGGCCTAGCTAATATAATAAAAATGACAATTCTACCTAAATTAATTTACTTATTCAGTGCTATACCAAACTACCAAAAATTATTTTATAGCATTAGAAAAAATAATAAAATTCATCTGGAAGAACAAAAGATCCAGAGTATCAAGGGAATTAATGAAAAGAAATGCAAGGGAAGGTGGCCTAGCTGTACCAGACCTTAAACTGTTTTATAAAGAGGCAATCATCAGAGCTACTTGGTACTGGCTAAGAAATAGAGTGATGGATCAGCGGAATAGGTTAGGTACATAAGACACAGTAGTCAATGAGTATATACTGTTTGATAAACCCAAAGACCTCAGTAAGCTGATACTATAAGCAAACTCGAAGAGCAAGGAATAATTTACCTATCAGATTTATGGAGAACAGAAAAATTGTTGACTAAATGAGACAGAGAACATTATGAAATGCAAAATGGATAATTTTGATTACATTAAATTGAAAAGTTTTTGCACAAACAAGGCCAATGCAACCAAATTTAGAAGGGAAGCAGAAAGCTAGGAAATGTTTCTGATAAAGGCCTCATTTCTAAAATATATGAAGAACTGAGTCAAATTTATAAGAATACAAGTCATTCCCCAATTGATAAATGGTCAAAGGATAGGAACAGACAGTTTTCAGATGAAGAAATTAATGTTATCTATAGTCATATGAAAAAATGCTCTAAATCACTATTGATTAGAGAAATGCAAATTAAAACAACTCTGAGGCACCACATCACACCTATCAGATTGATGGACATGACAAAACAATAAAATGATAAACATTGGAGAAGACATGGGAAAATTAGAACACTGATGCATTAGCGGTAGAGTTGTGAACTGATTCAATCATTCTGGAGAACAATTTGGAATTATGCTCAAAGGGCTGTAAAACTGTGCATGCCCTTTGACCCAGAAATACCAGTTCTAGATCTGTATCCCAAAGAGATCATTAAAATGGGAAAAGGACCCACACGTACAAAAATATTTAGAGCAGCAATTTTGTGTGGTATTGGAAATTGAGGGAATACCCATCAATTGGGGAATGACTGAACAAGCTATGGTATATGAATGTAATGGAACACTTGTTCCATAGGAAATGATAAGCAGGCAGACTTCAGAAAAACCTGGAAAGACTTATATGAACTAATGCTGAGTAAAGTGAGCAAACCCAAGTGAACAACATGCATAATAACAGCAACACTGTACAATGGCCAACTTTGATAGACTTATCTCTTCTTAGTAATGTAATTCTAAAAGATTCATGATAGGAAATGCTATCCACATCTAGAAAAAGAACTGTGGAGTCTGAATGCAGATTGAAGCACACTGTTTGCTTCTTTTTTTGTTTCTTCTTTCTCATGGTTCCTCCCATTGGTTCTAATCCTTTTCAACATGACTAATGAAAATATGTTTAATATGAATGTGTATATAGAGCCTATGCCAGATTTTTTTTTAGAGCCTATGTCAGATTGCAAGCCATCTTGGGGTGGGGGCTTAGGAGGAAGGGGGAGAAAATTTAGAACTCAAAATCTTATGGAAGTGAATGTTGAAAACTATTTAAAACTTTTTAATTTTAAATTAATTTTTAATAATTTTTTAAAAAAAGTTCTAGTGGGAGATATATAATATAACCAGCATAATATGTATCTCATATGATTTTGATTCCTTTTGCTAGCTCTGTATATTTAGAAAGCTTTTCGTTCCACAAAATCTGGAGATAATGAGAATTGGTTATAATGATCTCTATTAAAAGCATTATCCTGGGGGCCGAGCCAAGATGGAAGAGTAAAAGCAGGGACTTGCTTGAACTCTTGCCCAAACCTCTCTAAATACCTGTAAAAAATGACTCTAAACAAATTCTAGAGCAGCAGAACCCACAAAATGACAGAGTGAAACAAATTTCCAGCCCAAGACAACCTGGAAGGTTGACAGGAAAGGTCTGTTGTACCAGTCTGAGAGAAGAGCGCAGTCCAATGTGGGCCACACAGGCACAGATGGGCTAGAGTAGGACTCAGGGGCCTGAATCACTGGCAGCTGTGGCAGTTTCCAGACTTCTCAACCCACAAACACCAAAGACAGCTTAGAAGGTCAGTAGGAAAGGTCTGTGGGACCTGGGTGAGAGAGGAGCATGATCTGGCCCCAGTACCAGCCCCAGGGCAGTGGGGTGGTGGAGGCAGCATCAGCAGAGGCTGCTTCCAGAGCTCTCAGCCCACAGACAGTAGGGGGATTGAGTGACTGATCAGAGGTGAATTGCAGGGATCTCTTTGCTGTCACTGAGGCAGAATTATCTTGCTTTGCCCATTCTTGGAGCTAGGTTGCTGTCCTGGGGCAAAGAGAAGTGCTGGTGTGGTGGACCTAGTGGTGGCAGTGGAGAGGGAATCCTCCTCACAGTTCCAAGGCAGAAAAGAGTGCCTGTGGTCATTCACAGACCAGAGCACAGACCAGGAGAGGAGTAAACACCTCTCCTTTGTCATACAACCTTGGAAGAGCTGAAAATTTACAGGTTCCCAGAAGTATCTCTGAAAACAGGTGCACAAAACCCCTGAAGTTTGGGACAGTTTGCCCTCCACCCTGGAAGCAGAGTCCTACCTTAATGAAGAGATAAAAAATCAAACAATTGGCTGGGAAAATGAGCAAACAATGGGGAAAAAAATCAGACTATAGAATATTATGTTGATGACAAGGAAGATCAAAACATACAACAAGAAGAAGACAATAAAGTCAAAGCTCCTACATCCAAAGCCTCTAAGAAAAATATGAATTAGTCACAGGCCATGGAAGAGCTCAAAGGGGATTTTGAAAATCAAATAAGAGAAGTAAAGAAAAAATTGGGAAGCAGAATAAGAATGATGCAAGAAAATCATGAAAAATGAGTCAACAGCTTGCTAAAAGAGACCTCCAAAATGCTGAAGAAAATAACACCTTAAAAATAAACTAACCCAAATGGCAAATAAGGCCCAAAAAGCCAATGAGGAGAAGAATGCCTTAAAAAGTAGAATTGACCATATGGAAAAGGAGGTCCAAAAGCTCACTGAAGAAAATAATTCCTTAAAAATTATAATGGAGCAAATGGAAGCTAATGACTTTATGAGAAATCAAGAAATTATAAAACAAAACCAAAAGAATGAAAAAATAGAAGACAACATGACATATCTCATCAGAAAGACAACTGACCTGGAAAACAGATCAAGGAGAGATAATTTTAAAATTATTGCATTACCTGAAAGCCATGATAAAAAAAAGAGCCTAGACATCATCTTTTGAGAAATTATCAAGAAAAACTGCCCTGATATTTTAGAACCTGATATTCTACAGGGTAAAATGGAAATTGAAAGAATCCACTGATCACTTTCTGAAAGAGATCCCAAAAGGAAAGCTCCTAGGAATATTGTAGTCCAATTCCAGAGTTCCCAGGTCAAGGAGAAAATAGTGCAAGCAGCCAGAAATAAACAATTATTGGGAAACACAACCAGGATAATACAAGTTTAGCAGCTTCTACATTAAGGGATCAAAGGGCTTGGAGTATGATATTCTTGAGGTCAAAGGAGCTAGGATTAAAATCAAGAATCACCTACCCAGCAAAACTGAATATAATGTTTCAGGGGAAAATATGGTCATTCAATGAAATAGAGGACTTTCAAGCATTTTTGATGAAAAGAACAGAGCTGAATAGAAAATCTGACTTTCAAATACAAGAAGCAAGAGAAGCATGAAAATGTAAACAGGAAAGAAAAATCATAAAGGACTTATTAAAGTTGAACTGTTTACATTCCTACATGGAAAGATAATATTTATAACTCATGAGACCTTTCTCAGTATTACAGTAGTTGGAGGGGTGAGTTGAATATGAAAGGATGATATCTAAAAAATAA
The DNA here is from genome assembly GCA_028627135.1 of Pseudochirops cupreus. NCBI lineage: Eukaryota > Metazoa > Chordata > Mammalia > Diprotodontia > Pseudocheiridae > Pseudochirops > Pseudochirops cupreus. The sequence goes on along the minus strand of CM053584.1, from coordinate 49,147,526 downwards.
AATTAAGAAGTGAGAGGAATGTACTGGGAGAACAAGAAAGGGTGAGGAAGAGTGGAGTAAATTATCTCACATAAAAGAGGCAAGAAAAAGCTTTGACACTGGAGAGAATGAGTGAATCTTACTCTCATCTGATTTGGCTTAAGGAGGGAATAACACACACTCAATTGAGTATGAACATCTATCTTACCTTACAGGAAAGGAGAGGGGAAGGGAATAAGAGAGGAGCGAGGGAGGATAGAAGGGAGGGTAAATGGGAGGAGAGGGTAATCAGAAGCAAACACTTTTGAGGAGGGACAGGGTCAAAGGAGAGAATAGAATAAATGGGGGATGGGAGAGGATGGAAGGAAATATAATTAGTCTTTCACAACCTGGTTGTTATCGAAGTGTTTTGCATGACCATACATATATAACCTATATCAAATTGCTTGCCTTCTCAATGAGGGTGGGCGGGGAGGAAGGAAGGGAGAGAATGTGGAACCCAAAGTTTTGAAAACAAATGTTAAAAATTGTTTTTACATGCAACTGGGAAATAAGATATATAGGAAATGGGGTATAGAAATCTATCATGCCCTACAGGAAAATAGAAGGGAAGGGGATAAGGGGGGGGAGCAATATAGAGGAGGGCAGATTGGGGAAAGGGGTAATGAGAATACACATTGGGATGGGGGGATGGGAGAGATGGGGAGAAAATTTAGAACTCAAAATCTTGTGGAAGTGAATGTTAAAAACTAAAATTAATAGGAATAATAATAATAAAAACAATGGGGGGAAAGCATTATCCTTAAATTTTTATGGGTCAATGATGTGTTTCGGCTACTGTGGAGAACACACCTAATTTGGTATACTGTTATTCTTGGAGTATAGTCCAAGTCCAAATATCCTTGAACCTTCAAGGATATTTCGAGGTCTTCATTTAGAATATAAGTATTTATATTGTTAATTGTGAAAGATAGTGAGCTTATGAATGTGTTTCTTGAATGACAATTCCTGATTTCTCTATGGTGCTAAAGACTAGCAGTTTACATGTATCTAAAGAAACTGAGAGGATTCAATGCTTGCTTTGAAATCAGAGTGCATGAAGAGCATACATTGCTGGAGGAACTTCTGTACATGGTTCCAGTGACATTCCCAATCTCCAGTCTCCTTATTCCCACCACTACCAGTCACTTTCTCACTCAGCACATTTTCTATCATTTCCTTGTACAGTCTTCATTGACCAGTAAGTTCAGGCACCTTTAGGATATCCAATCTACAATTTTTCACAGCCATGACTTGACAGCGAATCAACTTCCATAGGCCCCTCTATGTCCATAAACAAATCTGTGTGACTCAGGTATTTGTTCAGCACAACTTTGTTGACATTATATTGGTTGAGTTTCTATGTTTGTGGCTCATGTAAGACCTTTAGTTTCCTCTTGGAACTTAAAACTATTTCATAGACTCCATTTGGAGGTAAACTACTTTGTCATACTTGATAAATCCAATGGTGTGAGCCTACCATCATCCTTTATAATTGCTTGACTAAGGGATATTGCCTGTTCCAAAAGCATTTCTGTAATATTTCAACCTAATAATTATGTGCTCTGAAAATGTCTGTCAAACTCTTTCTCTTTCTTGATAAGAGAGTTTTAACTTCTTCCATTGCTGTCTTAGAATGATGATCCTTGTGTTTTAGTAATATTATAGAGGTTTTAGTTAGGAAACTTTCCAGGTCTATAATGATCCACTTTACAAATATAATTCTGTTTTAAGACTTTTATTGCATGAATGCTGATTTTTTAAAATGTGTTCTTTACATTGATCTTTGATTTCAGGATGCCAGGAATTTTTTTGACATATACAACTACGGCTTTATGCCCAATTTGTCTTGACAGAAGACCAAAATATTTGAAAGTATTGGACTTCATCCACAGGTTCAATGTGACCTCTGGATTCAAGCTCAAAGCTTTCAGTCTCTATCTATCTTTGGTGTACATTAAGACTCCAACTGACATTTTGATATCAGTGTAGAGCTATAGAAAAGCTATTTAATTTAGAGTTTTCCAATGGAGCTATATACATCAACTGATTATGATGATGATGATTCCTGCCTAAATTGAAAATTTCTCTGTTGCATCCCTTTGAAAATGATATATCCCGACCATTATTCTATCCTGATCCTCCCAGTTACTAGTACCTTCCTCCTAAATTGTCTTCAATTGAAATATTTATTCTGTGTGTGTTTTAAATATATCAAGATACTTCTGTTAAGCATATGTTCCTTAAGGACAGGAATTTTCATTGCTGTTTTTGAATTCATTCTGCCTTGAAAGTGATAGACATTTAATAAATATTAGATTGATTATCTCTTTATCCTTAATCTCCACCTTTTCTTTCCCATTGTCTCTCCAAATGTCAACATTTTTCTTGAATACCCCTATTTAAAATACATGTTCCTATCTCTGGAAAAATTTTAACTCAAAGAAAAATTTTTATTTGTGTAAGACAGAAAAATTAGCTTAACTAAATATAACTTTGCATAATTTGGCTCTAATTCTCATAGTAACATAGTACATTTGTGTAGAGAAGACATAAACAGAAGGAAGATGAACAGGGCTGGAATCCCTATTTGCCCTCATTTTCTGTTTTGATAACCTCTTTTCATGGGAATGCATGGCCTTTCATTGTCTATGTGCTTTTTTTCATTTTTCCTCTGACTTCTGAGTCCCAAATCTATGCGAGTTAGAATTATTGAAATATTATTCCATAAGTTCTGGGAAAGACTGGTGGTGTGTTTACATTGCTGGTTGAAGTAGGTCAAAGCAAAACCCTCCACATTCTTCAGTGATGTTCGGCAGAACCTTAGGGTTCCATGAAGTAGTTAAAGAAATTACAAAAACCAAAATCAGGTTGTAAGGACAGATGAGTACATGTAGAAAACACATCTGCTTCATTTTCTGCCTCAGGTGGGTATGATGTATGTATAGTGTCCATGAAGAAAGCCTTTGGAGATTGATTGAAATTGATGATATGACTTAAAAAGTTGGCTCTTTCCTTTTGACTCCAATAGTGTATGATGCATAACCACTTGATTGTCTTGCAGAACACACATAAAATAACAGGTGTTCCTTCATGTTAGGTTTTTATTTTTCACCATAAATGTTTTATATGAATATGTATTAGTAACAATTGTGTCAAGTCAGAAAATTTGAAGAGACAATAAATCAACAGCATTAATATCCAAAACTGATGATGAAGCAAACTGAGTTCATTGTCAAGTCCCATGCTGATGGTTTTTGGTTTGCCTTTTTTTTACAATCTGAGAAGCCCTGAATTCCCCATACACCCTCATTCATCCTCAAAGTCTCTGGCTTACTATCTTTGGGACTTGGGGGCACTGAGAACAGGGTAGTTCCCATGAGGCCCTCTTCATTTCATTTATTTATTTCCAAACCCTTGCTCATCAACCTTTCAGGGGATGTCATTACCCAAAGTACATCTCTGGCTTCAATGATCCTAACTGGTGCAAATCTAAGGCAGCTTTCAGGCTGAGTTATTTTCCCTTCTGTATTTTTGCTTTAGAGAAATCACAGTCTAACTAACTTTCAGGGCTATTGGGAGCAGGAGGTGGTTAATGATCTGGGAAATCCTATTTTTATCCTCACGAGAAAATAACAATGACCTTTATAAAAACAGGCTCAAAGCCCCAAGTGATCAGTGTGTGCCTCGTTAGGAGTTAATAAACATCTGTCTTATCTGTCCCCACACACACACACACACACACACACACACAATATGACTGGTATTTGATGCAGAGCTTCAATTGGAACTAGTAGTTGCTTTCCCTCTGTAAGAACAGAGGCTGACTAACATGGAGAGGACTTTTTTTTCCTTTACATTTTATTTTTTGTCCAAGGATTTCACAGCCTTATGCAAATCTAGATCTGGGAAAGACCAGTACACCAGACAGGACTTCTTAGAGAGGTACTAACTGGTCCTTATTCCATCTCATTTCATAGGACGGTCTTTGTAAAAGCGAAAATTATTTTACTTTAAAAGTATTTGGGGGGATACCTTTTGTTTTCATATCATTTTCATTTCACAATACATCTTCCACTCAGAGAACTGTTCTTTAAAACAAAGAATAAAAAAGAAGAGAAGAAAACAACTGTTCACCTAAGTTAACTCATCAATCGCATCCTAAAGTAGCTGCCTTGTGCTATTATATCTCTATTCCCCTCCCACATGGGTAGCTAGGTGGTGCAATGGATAGTGCACTGGGCTTGGAATCAGGAAGACTCCTCTTCCTGAGTTCCAATCTGGCCTCCGAAATTTAGTAGCTGTGTGACCCTGGGCAAGTCACATAACTGTTTGCCTCATCTATAAATATGAGCTGGAGAAGGAAATGGCAAACCACTCTAGTATCTTTGAAAAGGAAATCCTAAAATGGGATCAGAAACAGTCAGACATGACTGAAAAACAGCATTCCCCTCCTGCTCCCCGCCCTGATCTGCAAAGAAAGGAGGTGTGTGCTCATCTTAACAATGAAGCTTGGTCATTGGAATTGCACAGTGTTCAATTTTAATTTATTATTGTTATTCTTTTGTTGTTCTGAAAATGAAAATTTTCAAATGATGGATCATGGTGCCAAATGGTTTTTCCATTAAACCCAGAAAGTATTGTATCTCAGAGAAGGTGCCGGTTTCTGGGGATGGACAAATAAAATTGCAATCCCTAACCTCAAGGAGTTTGTATTCTCTTGGGAGGAAAGAATGTATACCCAGATTAATAAATACCAAAATACTGAATATATAGAGGGATTGGTGAGGCAGAGAGAACATTTAGTGACCGACAGAGCAGGAACTTGGGGCTGTGGTTAGAATCAGAAAAGGTCTTGTGTCAGAAGTGAGAGCACCTGGGAGCTAGAGAGTCTAAGAACCAGAGGTGAGGAAGAAGAGCATTCTAGGCATGGGAGACAGCCCATGGGAGGCAGGAGATAAAATGCCTTAAATGGAGAGCAGCAAGTCAGTCAGTTTGGAAGAAACATTCAGCAAATAAAATGAAATTAGTTAGTCAGAGCTGTTGGAATCAGGTGGTAAAAAACTCACTTTAAGTATGAAACAGAAGAATATGATTTAGATCCTAGAGATCATGAGGAGCCATTGATCTTTGTTTAGTAGGATGGTGACCTGTTCTTTAGGAATATCAATTTCACAATGAGAATACTAACAAATACTTTCAGTTATTTTTAAAGATCATATCCCAGCATGGAAATGTGAAAGCATCACTGGGAATCATAAAATTTAGGTTTGTACCTCTGCTAGTCAATAGCTATGCAACCTTAGGCAAATCGGTTTGCCTCTCCTAATACACACACCTAATAATGTATGTGTTGTGTGCTCTGCCCCTCTGTCAAATACAAGCTCTTTAAAGGCAGGAATAGTTTCTCTCTCTCTCTCTTTCTCTCTCTCTCTCTCTCTCTCTCTCTCTCTCTCTCTCTCTCTCTCTCTCTCTCTCTCTCTCTCTCTCTCTTTTGGTCTTTATATCTCTAGTGCCTAACAGCACCAGGCACATAGGTTAGCACTTAACCAATGCTTGTTGATTGGTTGGTTGGGGGCTTCCATTTCCATATACAGAAAATGCACTTGGGCTAGCACTCTAAGGTTTCTTGAAACTCTAACATTCTGCAATTTGTTTCTCTTTCTTTCTTCTTTGTCTGCTTTTGCTAAATAAATTATGCTAAATGCTTGTGTTGGATAATTATTCTAGACCACAGATCTCCAAACTGTAACTCAGCTTCCAAATCTAGCCCATCACCTATTTTTGTACAGACTGCAAACTTGTTCTTTCTTATTTCCTTCCTTTTTCTTTTTTTTTCTTGGTTCTTATATCTCCCCATCTCCTTTCTTTTTTGCCTCTCTTTTCTTCCAATGATCTGGCCTCCTTTGTTCTTCCTCCACACACAAAAAGTGACCATAAAATAAGGAAGCCCTTATTTGAATAACAGATGAGTTGTCCTTTCAGGGTCATGGGTGATTGAGGTATTTTTTAAAAGAGTTAGACCTCTTGGCCTTCAGGAGAGCTGGCAAACAGTGGACTTGAGACTATAAAACCAAAGACAAATCCTCTATTTTCTAAACTCAGCTTAGCTGTCTATAGAGGAAAGATGTTAATCCCCACAGAGCTATTCAACAAGAAGTTTCAAATAGCCCATTTGAAGAAGGTCATTCTTCACTGAAGAAGCATCATCACCATCTAGGTGATGGAATGCTGAACTCAGAACCAGAAAGGTCTGGGTTCCACACCCACCTCTAACACTTGCTTAGTCATATGACCATAGACAAATTGTTTGATATATCTGGACCTCAATTACCTTATCTGTAAAATGGGGAGAATCATATTTCTAATCCCTAGCTCATGTACTTGTTATGAGGCTTAACCAGCATAATATAAAGCACTATTTAAATGTTAGTTATTATTCTCACCAAATCCAATCCTCTCTATTCCTGCTTTTTGCCCATGGAAGAAAACAGGTTAAATTCCAGTTGAAATCAAGAAGTCTTCTCTTTTGTTAAGGGACATTCTTTTCACCTCTTCCATGACTTCCATGACAATTTTTGAAGCACATACTATGATATACATTGGGCTAAGTTCTGGGAATACAAATATAAAATTGAGTCCATCCTTTCCCTCAAAGAACTTATATTCTAATAAAGAGACCATATATAGAGGGGGATAGGTGGCCGGTGAAGGGAATTTTGGTTTAGAGAGTCCCTAGATGGTGTCAGTTGATCTATAGGAGAATCAAGAAGCAGAGACAGTATTCATTTGATTATTATTCCCAAAGCAAGAAGTAGAAAGGAAGAGAGACGTGCAATAATGATGAAAATATGTAGGGGTGGGCTTCTTCAGGATACTTAGAATTGTTTCAAGATAATTTAGATGATTTGTCTAGCAAAGGGATCACTCCCTGTCCCCTTCCCCTCCCAAAGGCCTAAAACATTCATTATAGTTCTACACCTGGCTAGCAGCAAATGTGTGAAGGGCACTATTTCTTCCATGAATTCTAGATAGCATAGGCTTACAGCATGTTAGAGGAGAGGGAATCTGGGGAATCATCCAGTCCAGTCCCCCTTACTTTACAGGGGAGAAAACCAAGACTAAGAGAGATGAAGTGACTTAAGCCAAATCCCATGGTTAGCTAATGGCAGAATTGGGAAGAACTCCATTTTTCTGATTCTTCATCTAGACTTCTTATCTTATGTATATGTGTTAAAGTTGTAATCTCAGTAAACGACTGCTGAGCTATGCTAGAGGCAGCATCATGTCAATGAGGTGTTGGTTTGACACTTATGGGGCAGGTCTCCACTGCACTATTCCATGATTGTGTCCCTCCTATCAACCAGTTATCCTAGAAATGTTTACCAACAGTGGTTTGCCAGGAATGGTACCCAACAAGAAGGTCGATGCAAATCTATCACTAATAACGGGAAAATGACTTAGAGAACATGGCCAGCTGACAACGGATGATTGCTAATCTCATCTTCACATAGAAGACCACTAGGGGCAATATCAATCATTATCACAGCTAGCAATTGTAAAGTACTCTAAGATTTGTAAAATGCTTCACAATTATTTTCTCAGTTTATCTTCAATAACCCTGGGAGGTAGGTGCTATTATTACGCTCATTTTACAGATGATGAAACTGCAGCCAAAAGAGGTTAAAGTGACTTCTCCAGGGTCACACACCTAATTAGTGTCTAAGGATGGATCTGAATTCAGGTTTTCTCAACTCCAGGTCTGCTGCTTTGCTTGCTCCCCCTAGTGACCTTGGCTAAATCATTTAACCATGCCCCATTGGCATGGTGCTCATACCAGCTGAACTAACCGGTCAAACACTGTGGTTACAAGTTTTCCTCATGTCCACTGAGCCACAGGTGGAAAAGACATTTTACAGGGGAGTTAGGAAGCCAGGGTTTTAGTTCTGAGTCTATTATTAACTAGCTGTGTGATTTGTGACAAGTCACTTCATTTTCTGGGTCTCTGTTTCCTCATCTGTAAAATGAAAAGATTGGACAACGTCTCTTACGTTCCTTCTAGTTTTCAAATCCGTGATCCTGTTATTAATTTTTTGTTGTTGTTGTTGCTGTTAAGTTATTTTTCAGTCATATCTAACTCTTTGTGACCCCATTTAGGGTTTCCTTGGCAAAGATACTGGAGTGGTTTGCCTTTTCCTTCTCCAGCTCATTTTTTTTAAACAGGGCAAACAGGGGTTAAGGGACTTGCCCAGGGTCACACAGCTAGTAAGTGTCTGAGGTTGGATTTGAACTCATTAAGATGAGTCTTCCTGACTCCAGGCCAGCACTCTATTCACTGTGCCACCTAGCTGCCCCCTATTATTAATAGCTACAGCAAAATTAATTAATTAATTAATTTTTAAAAAACCAAATAAATAAATTCACAAGGAACTGTCCAGCCATGGTATATGGAGCTACTTGTCCTAGTTGGGGTCAGCTATATTCATGGGGCCAGCTTTGAATATGATCTAATTTGTTGGGCTTACTGTTTTTCACACTTGCCTTGACTGTCTCCCATGCCCGAAATGTACTCCCTCTTCCCTCCTACCCCCTTAAAATGCCTAGTTTTCTGCAAAGTTTAGCTCCAGCATCAATATCTGTGGGAGCCCTTTCCTGATCCCCCCAGCTATAGAGTACCCACAGTAAGTGTTTGTTATCTTGTATTCATCTCCTCTGTACTTATTTATGATAAATGTTTTCATCCTTGGCAATTCTGTAAGCTTCTCAAGGGCAGGAATTGTTTGCTTTCACATTCGTGTCTCAAGGACCTTACACAGTACCCGACATGGAACAAGCTCTTAATATATGTTTGCAGATTGATTATGATTATGATAATTACTTGTTGAGTTACACCATCTGTCATTTAGACCAGGTGTGTCAAATTCAAATGGAAACAGAGGACACTCAATAATACAGAATGGTCCTCAGAGAACAAAAAACCACATATACATCTATGTTTTATTGTATTTTTACTTATCTTATTAAATATTTCCCAATTACATTTCAGTCTGGTTCAGGCAGCACTCAGGAGTGTCATGGACTATGTGCAGCCCATGTCTAATGTCTCTGACTTAGACTGTTCTGGAAAGAGGACCACATCTGAACTGCATTGGGCAGCAATGACATTGCCCCTAATGGAAGAACATTGTCTCAAATGAGAGTCCAGTCCTCAAATTCTAACATTCTAAGTACATAGCCAGAAAGTTTTTCCTGATATATCAACTTCCACTGCCTTGAAGTGGGCTAGAAGTCTAAGAGTATTAGGCCTCAGCCTCTGAAACACAAAAAGATCAGAGCATCTTGATTAAATATCATGTGGATAATTATACTTTCCCAACCTGTAACTGTCTCTTATAATTTGCTTTCTTTCCCCAGTGGTCAGCGGTTGGGCAGGGCTGCCAAAATGTGCTCCCATGAAGCTTCTAAAGAATGAGTTGGAAGGGCCTGGATTTATAGAAGAAAAGTTCTCAGATCTTGGACCTAATAACAAGCGCTCCTGTAACTACAAAGGACCCTTTCATCTGGAATAGCTCTGAGTATTTTATAAAGAAATGAAGTATTTGATTCCAAGGTGCTGAGTGTTATATTATCCACACCTGTAGGTCATTGGGCTAGCCAGTGGGTCAAGGCCATTTCCATGCCAGTCTTATCACAGGTTAGGTTCTTGAAACTCACATTGGTATAGCAACCCCCCTACCCTTTACATGTTGTATGCTCCAGCCAGATTAGACTCCTTACCATTCCATGAACCTGGACAGAATTTTCCTACTTTTATTCTTTTTTTAAAAAATTTATTTCATTCCCTCTGCCCTTCTCCCACATCTCTGAAATCTTACTTGGCAATCAAGGATGATTTTAAAAGCTATCTCTTCCAAGTATCTTTCTTTTATTCTCTGAGCCAAAAGTGGTCCCTCTCTCCCAAAACTCTCATAGCACTTTCACAGTCTACTTTATGTTATATAAGGTGTTCCAAAAATTTTAGTATATCTTTAAAACTGCTTCAAGGGAAGAGTGAACATGTCAGAAAGAGGCTGAGGGATGTGCTCAGTGCAGGAGGTTCAGGGAGTCTCCCTGGAGGCCTGTTGCCTCTCCCTGACCAAAGGCTACAGGGACAGGGCCAAGATGGCAGAGAAAAAGCAGAAACTCTCCTGGGCACTCCCAAATTCCCCTTCAAAAATCTTTAAAATTATACCTCAAAATGAATTCTGGAGCAGCAGAACCCACAAAACAAAGGAGTGAAGCAATTTTCTAACACAAGACAACTTATTCAATCTGCAGCAAAAGTCTGTCTCACTGGGGTGAGAGTGGAGGATGGTTCAGTGCAGGCAATGTTCCAGAAAGATGGCAGTAGGCCTTGGGGGTGACTGAATTGGCAACAGCTTTTGGAGCTCTCAGCCCATGGATAGATAGTAAGGGAGTCAGGCAACTGGTCAGAAGGAGATTGGAGGCATCCCTTTACTGGCATTAGGTGTAGGACTCTGTTGCATTGCCCATACATGGATCTAGGTCACAGTCCTGGGTCTCAGTCCCAGAAACCCTGATCACCATTCCAGGCCAAAAAAGAGTGTTGTGGTCACTCATACACCAGAGCACAGGCTAGGAGAGTAGTAAACACACTTCTCCTTAGATCATACCACCTTGGAAGACTGAAAACTTACAGACCCCCCAGAACTAGCTCTGCAGATAGCTGCAAAAAAACAATCAAAAAAACCCAAACGAACCTGAAGCTTGAGACATTGCCCCCTGCACCTCAGGAGCACAGCCCAACTTTAAGATAAAGTTAAAAACCAAGAAATAGTCTGGGAAAATGATCAAACAAAGAAAAAGAACATGACAATAAAAAGTTACTATGGTGATGGGGAAAATAAAAAACTCAAAAGATGACAACAAAGTCAAAACTGCCACATTCAAAGCCTCGGTGAAAAATGTAAATTGATCTCAGGCCCAAACATAATTCCTGGAAGGGCTCCAAAAGAATTTTTAAAATCAAGTAAGAGGGGCAGCTAGGTGGCACAGTGAATAGAGCACAGGCTCTGGAGTCAGGAGGACCTGAGTTCAAATCTGGCCTTAGACACTTGATACTAGATGTGTGATCTTGGGCAAGTCACTTAAACCCAATTGTCCTGCTTTCCCCCCCCCCCCTCCAACAACAAAAAAAATCAAATAAGAGAAGTAGAGAGAAAATTGAGGAAAAAGTGAGGGTGATGCAAGAAAATTGTGAAAAAAGAGTCAATAGCTTGGTAAAGGAAATACAAAAAAAAATGCTGAAGAAAATGACATCTTAAAAAATAGAACAGGCTAAATGATAAAAGGAGCACAAAAATCCAGTGAAGAAAAAGCAGAATTGGCCACATGGAAAAATATGTACAGAAATTCCCTGAAGAAAATAATTCCTTCAAAATTAAAATTGGGCAAGGGGAAGCTAATGATTTCATGAGACATCAAGAAACAATAAGACAAATCAAAAGAATTTTAAAAATAGAAATATCTCATTAGAAAAACAACTGATCTGGAAAATAGATTGGGGAGAGATCATTTAAGTATTGTTGCACTACCTGAAAGCCATGATCAATAAAAAAGCCTAGACGTTATCTTTCAAGAAATTATCAAGAAAAACTACCCTGGTATCCTATAAACAGAGGGTAAAATAGAAATTGAAAGAATGCATTGATCACCACCTGAAAGAGATCCCAAAATGTAAATTTCCAAGAACATTATAGCCAAATTCTGGTGCTTCCAGATCAAAGAGAAAATATTGCAAGCCTCAGAAAGGAAAAACTCAAATATCATGGAGCCACAGTCAGAACAACACAAGATTGAGCAATTTCTACCTTAAAGGAGCAGAGGTCTCGGAATATGAAATTCTAAAAGGCAAAGGAGGTAGGACTACTACTAAGAATCACCTACTCAGTGAAACTGAGTATAATTCTTTGGGCATGGGGGGATAGATACTCAATGAAACAGAGGATTTTCAATCATACCTGATGAAAAGACCAGAGCTGAATAGAAAATTTGAAAATGTGAGTTGAATATGATAGGATGATTTTTTTTAATTAAGAGGTGAGAAAGAGGAATACACTGGGAGAAGGGAGAAAGGACAGGTAGAATGGAGTAAATTATCCTATGTAAAAGAGGTGTAAAAGAACTTTTACAATGGAGAAGACAGGAGAGCTGAGAGGGAGTACCTGAATCTTACTCTCACCAGAATTAGATCAAAGAAGGAATAACATAAACACTCAGTTGGATATAGAAATCTATCTTACCTTATAGGAAAGTAGAAGGGGAAAGGAATAAGAGAAGGAGGGGCTAATGAAAGGGAGGGTGGATTAGGGAAGGTAATAGAAGCAAAAAACTTTTGAGAATGGACAGGGTAAAAGAAGAGTATAGAACAAAGAAATGGAAAAATAGGATAGAGGGAAATATACAGTGATCATAACCAGGAAAAAATTTTTATAGCATTTCTCTGATAAATACATAGAAAACTGAGTCAAATTTATAAGAAAACAAGTCATTTCAGATTTATAAATGGTCAAAGGCTATGAAGAGGCAGTTTTCAGATGAAGTAATCAAGGTTATCTATAGTCATACAAAAAAAATGCTCTAAATCACTATTGATTAGAGAAATGCAAATTGAAACAACTCCAAGGTACCACTCCACACTCATCAGATTGGCTAATAGGTCTGTGAGAGATGACTTGCAGTGAAGTTTCCCTATTCTGAACATCCCATTAGATTCTTATTTCTTCTTTATACTTCGTGACTAAGTTCAGTTTCATTTCCCCATACATATGGGGTCATTGTGTATAAAGAAATGTTAGTGTGAGAGGTAGCAAAGGGTTAAGTTTCTACAGAACTGCAAGAATTGCTGAAACAAGACTACTGATAAAAAGTACCAGACAGTAGCCTTGGGAAGAATTGAGGCAGTAGCCTTGGGAGGAAGTTGGGTTCCCAGCTCCCAGAGAACTCCTAGATACTACTAAAAATGAAATAATGTAGAATAAAAGGAGCTGGCAGCAGCAGGTGGATTTGACCAATTAGAAAGCAGAAAGTGGCCTTGGGATGCTCAGGCTCAGATAAGAACACATCTAGGCTGAACGGTTGGGAGTTCAGTATTCTGGGGTTGTTACTGTACTTGCTTAGAGAACTTCATGCATTATGTATATTATCTAACAGAATTAGAGCCTCATTAGTAATAATTATGGTAAGGTGGAACAGGGGTTGGAGGTGGGGTTAGGATTATGATAAAAGAAATCTGTGGACTTCTGCAGCTTGGTCTCCTGAGTCAGCATCATCTTAGGTGCATCAGGAGCACCCTTTCTCAAGAAAGAAAGAAATATCTCCCTGCTTTTACTACAACTCTCTGAGTCTCCATAAATTATTGATACAGGGGTCTTCACATCCCACATGGCAGCTTAGAAAACAACAAATGTTGGAGGGAATATGGGGAAAATTGAAACACTAATGTACTGTTGAAGTTGTCAACTGATTCACCCATTCTGGAGAGCTGTTTGGAATGATGCCCAAAGGGCTATAAAACCCTTTGACCCAGAAATACCGCTACTAGGTCTGTATCCCAAAGAGATAAAAAAACAACAACAACAACAAATAGGAAAAGGAAATATATGTACAAAAATACTTATAGCAGCTCTCTTAGTCATGGCAAAGAATTGGACATTGAAGTGATATCCATCAACTGGAGAATGAGTGAAGAAGCTGTGGTATATGGTGGGTGAGAGGGCAGTGGGGGGAAAACAATGAGGATAGAGGACATAAGATGAGGGAATGAGAGAGAAGAGAAGAAGAAAAGAAAGGTAAAAAGAGAAGGGAAGAGGAGGGGAGAAGAGAGAGAAGAGGAGAGATAATAGGAGAAAGAAGAGAAGAAGGAGGAGAGAGGAAGGGAGGAAATGAGAAAGACGAGAGGAGGGGGAAGAAAGAGGAGGGAAGGAGAGGGAAAAGGGGAGGGAAAAGAGAGGACAGGACAGAAGGAAAAAGGGTCATTGGGGCATGATTTTTTTTTGGAGGGGAGAAGGCAAGGCAATTGGGTTTAAGAGGCTTGCCCAAGGTCACACAGATAGTAAGTGTCACATATCTGAGGCCACATTTGAACTCAGGTCCTCCCAACTCCAAGGCCAGTTCTCTATTCATTGCACCACCTAGCTGCCCCTTTATTTTTTTTAATTTCTCCCCCCCCCCTTTATCCTCTCCCCTGTCCCTATCCCCTTAGAGTTTTATTTCTTTTTTAAATTTAGAAGACTTTTATACCCGTCTTGATGTATATGTATTTTCCCCTCTTAAACCCATTCCTGATGAAAGTAGAACTAACAGAACTAACAGCTCCCCTCCCTCATCTAATTCCTCTGTATTGTTCTTCCTCTTGTACCTCATTTGTATAGGATAATGACTGTTAGCTATTCTTGAATGGTTTTACTTTTTAAAGTCATATCATACTCAGATCTACCCCAATCTTTCTTATAAGCCACCTAATTACTAGTAACAATCTTAGACAGAGATTTTACGTTTTCCTTATATAAATAGGTAAACATTCTATCCTTACTGAGTCCCTTGTAACTGGTCATTGGTATGCACCTTATATTTCTCTTGGCTCTTTTATGTCAAATCTTCTATTGATGTTAAGGTTTTTTTTTCCTTAACAGAATCCTGAAAGTCCAGTAATTGATCAAATGTCTGGGTTTTTTTCCATTCACAATTATGCTTAGCTTTGCTGGGTATGTTTTCGGCCAGAGGCCCAGTTCTTTTGCTATTCAATATATAGTGTTCCAAGACCTGCAATCTTTTGGTGTTGCCAATGCTAGGTCTTGCTTGTGTGATTCTAATTGTAATACCATCACATGTAAATTGTTTTTTTTTTTCTTGTTCACAATATTTTGTCCTTGATTTGGGGGGTCAGAATTTAACTATGATATGCCTGTGAGTTTTCCTTGTAGAATCTCTTTAAGGTGATGATCAGTGGATTTTTTCTATTTCTAATTTCCCCTCTTGTTTGAATGTTTCAGGACAATTTTCTTCAATTATTTCTTGTTTTATTGTATCAAGATTCTTTTTTCGATCAGAACTTTCAGGCAGTCCAATTATTCATGTGTTTTCTCCTCTTGATTTGTTCTCTAGATTCATTGTTTTTCTTATGAGATGTTTAACATTCCCTTCTATTTTTTCATTCTTTATATATAATTTTAAATTTCTTTGTCTCTTGTAACTTTGCTGGCTTGCACTGGGCCAATTCTGATTTTCAAGGAGTCATTTTCTTTTTTAAGATTCTAGACTTTCTTTTCTTTTTTTAAAAAATATTAATCTTTTATTTATTTATTTTTAGTTTGCAACATGCATTTCCACAGATTTTCTGCATGTCTTTCCCCTACCCCCGACACCCAGGTAGTGAGCCTACTGAATACCCCTTCCCCCAATCTGCTCTCTCTTATATCCTCACCCATCCCCTCCCAACTTTCTAGTAGGGCAAGATGGATTTCTATACCCCAGTTGCATATAAAAAAAACAATTAAAATTCTTTTTAACATTTGTTATTAAAACTTTGATTTCCAGATTCTTTCCCTTCTTCCCTCCTCACCTATCCCAACTGGAAAGACAAGAAATTCAATATAGGTTGTACATGTGTAGTTACGCAAAATATTTCCATAGTAGTTATATTGTGAAAGACTGTATTTCCCTCCATCCTATCCTGCCCCCCACTTGTTCTATTTTCTACTTTGACCCTATCTCTTTTCAAAAGTGTTTGCTTCTAATTACCCTCTCCCCCAATCTGCCCTACCTTCTATCATACCCCCTCTTATCCCCTTCCTCCCTACTTTTCTGTAGGGTAAGATACCTAATTGAGTGTGTATGTTATTCCTTCCTTAAGCCAAATTCAATGAGAGTAAGGCTGACCCATTCCCTTTCACCTTCCTACTCTTCCCTTCCATTGTAACAGTTTTCTCTTGACTCTTTTATATGAGATGATTTACCCCACTCTATCTCTCCTCTCCTCCTTCTCTCATTATATTCCTCTCTCACCTCTTAAATTTGTTTTTTAGATATCATCCATTCCCTATTCAACTGGTCCTGTGTCCTCTGTCTATGTATACATGTACACACATATACACATACTCACATATATATTTATGCATATATATATATGCACCCTCATATACATACATATATATGTATGGATACACACACACACACACACACACACACACACACACATATATATTCCCCTTACCTATCCTTATACTGAGAAAAGTCTCATGAGTTATAATTATCGGTTTTCCATGTTGGAATAAAAATAGTTCAACTTTAATAAGTTCTTTATGATTTCTTTTTCCTGTTTACCTTCTCATGCTTCTCTTGCTTCTTGCATTTGAAAGTCAAATTTTCTGTTCAGCTCTGGTTTTTCTTCAAGAATACTTTATTTAATTGAATAACCATATTTTCCCCTGAAGCATTATACTCAGTTTTGCTGGGTTGGTGATTCTTGGTTTTAATCCTAGCTCCTTTGACCTCCAGAATATCATATTCCAAGACCTTTAATACCTTAATGCAGAAGCTGCTAGATCCTGTGTTATCCCGATTGCATTTCCACAATACTCAAATTGTTTCTTCCTGACAGCTTGTAATATTTTCTCTTGGACCTGGGAATGCTGCAACTTGGCTATGATATTCCTAGGAGTTTTCTTTTGGGGATCTTTTTCAAGAGGTGATTGGTAAATTCTTTTGATTTCTATTTTGCCCTCTGGTTCTAGAATATCAGGGCAATATTTCTTGAGAATTTCTTGAAGGATAACTTCAAGGCTCTTTTTTTGCTCATGGCTTTTAGGTAGTCCAATAATTTTAAAATTATCTCTCCTGGATCTGTTTTCCAGGTCAGTGATTTTTCCAATGAAGTATTTCACATTGCCTTCTATTTTTTTATTTGTTTGCATCTATTTTATGGTATCTTGATTTCTCATAAGTCATTTGCTTCCATTTGCTCCAATCTAATTTTGAAGGAATTATTTTCTTCAATGAGTTTTTGAAATTCCTTTTCCATCTGGCCAATTTGGCTTTTTAAGGCATTCTTTTCCTCATTGGCTTTTTGGCCTCTTTTGCCATTTGAGTTAGTCTATTTTTAAGGCGTTATTTTCTTCAGTAAGGCTGTTGACTGATTTTCATGATTTTCTTGCATCATTCTCATTTCTCTTCCCAATTTTTCCTCTCCTTCTCTTATTTGATTTTCAAAATCCTTTTTGAACTCCTC
The DNA here is from genome assembly GCA_028627135.1 of Pseudochirops cupreus. Classification (NCBI taxonomy): domain Eukaryota; kingdom Metazoa; phylum Chordata; class Mammalia; order Diprotodontia; family Pseudocheiridae; genus Pseudochirops; species Pseudochirops cupreus. Next base: position 49,130,221 of record CM053584.1, on the reverse strand, counting down.
CATGGCCTGCAACCCATTCATATTTTTCTTGAAAACTTTTGATGCAGGAGTTTTGACTTTGTTGTCTTCTTCTGGTTCCATGTTTTGATCCTTTTTGTCCCCAAAATAGGATTCTATGGTCTGATTTTGCTTCTTTTGTTTGCTCATCTTGCCAGCCAGTTATTTGACTTTTGAGCTCTTTGCTGTGGTAGAACTCTGCTTCCAGAGTGGAAAGAGCTATGTCCCAAATTGCTGGGGTTTTCACTGTTGTCAGAACTATGAGGAGGGCACTCTCTCTACAGCCACCACAAGCTCTGGCACACTAACCCCAGGACTAATACCCAAGGCTGAGACCCAGATGCAAACAGGTCAAAGCAAGAGTGATAACCCTCTGAATGGTTGTTTAGTCCCCCTAAAATCTGCAGACCAGGAGCTCCAGAGGCAGCCACATGGCAGAAGCTGCAGCCACCATGCCTCCTCCAACTCTTCCCCCACCCCACCAGGGCAGGGGCCAGACTGAGCTTTTCTGTCACCCAGTTCCAATAGAGTTCCCCATTGACCTTTTACTTTCTCTTTGGCGTTTATGGGTTGAGAAGTCTGGGAACAGCCACAGCTGCTGCTGATTCACTCTTCTGAAGTCTGCTCCAGCCAGTCTGTGCAGCCTGGGTCTGGGCCTGCATGGTTTGCATGGAACTTCCCTCAGCTCCCAGCCCTGTGCAATAGACCCTTCCTGTTGGCCTGCCAGGCTGCCTTCAGCAGGAGATTTGTTTCTCTTTGTCACTTTGTGGGTTCTGTAGCTCTAAAGTTTGTTTAGAGCCATATTTTACAGTTATTGGAGGTGGTTGATACAGGAGCTGAAGCAAGTTCCTGCTTTTCTTTGCCATCTTGCCTCCACCTCCGGATCTCCTTTTCTAATTGATTGACTTTCTTGTCATAATCTTGTTGTTCTTGCATTCTTCTTGTTTTTCTTTTCAACAATCTCTCTTATTTGATTTTTAAAGTCTTTTTTAAGTTCTTTGATGAATTCTTTTTGGGCAGGTGACCATTTGACATTACTCTGGGGTAGAAGAGGGTTTCTTTGCTTCAGTATTCTCTGAAGATGAACCCTGGTTTTCTCTATTTCCATAGTGGCTCTCTTGGTTGGATTCTTTCTCCATTGCCTGTGCATTTTTTTTAGTAATAATTTAGTTTTTACAATCACCCCTATTCCTGGGGTATAGAGGAATGGTGCCTCTGACCTCTGATCTTGAACTCAAACCAAGACCTGTAAGTACCCACAGCCAGCAATGTTCCCACCCCGTTGAGTCTGCACTCACTGGGCTTCTGCTGGTTCCTTCTCATCCAGCATGGCTGGGTCTGGGATTCCTTGTCCGCAGAGGTTCTCTAGATCTTCTGGAGCTCAGATGCCCAACTTCCCTCACTGTCCAGGTATAAAAGTTCCTGTGAGTGGGGAGGAGGCAGCCTCCCAAACAAGCTACCCCCAGGGCTTGCCACTTGTTATTTAAGGAGCTTAAAGTGGACCCTCACCTGGAGGTGTTTATTCTTCATAGGGAGGAAATCTAGTCTTGGGATTTTTCTTTAGGTCTTCTCTGATTGCTCCAAGAGGACCCCTGCTCTGCCCCAACCCTTACTTGTTTTCACAGCTCTATTTTCACCCAGGGGCACTATTTTAGGAGGAAAATGTTGAGAGCTTGAAATTTTCTGACCTACTCCACCATCTTCCCAGAATCTTCTCCAGCATGATTTTTTTTTAATGGAGTCAAAATAATTGAAAGAAGGGCAGACAAGCAAATTGTCTTTGAAAGCTATAGATTGATTTTATATGCTCAGAAAAAAAGCATACTCAAATATTCTATTTGGTATTTATCAAACACAAAATAAAAACAAAATTTTATATACATTTATAAATAATGACTTACAAAAGAAAAATGTATTAAAAATATCTGCTTCAGTAACAATGCAAATCATTTTACATCTTCTTAGTCATAACTGTAAAACAGCATTAAGGAGAACAACTGAGTATTTGTTTCATTGGACCTCTGTCAAATGAAAACAGTTTCAGAATCTTCAGTGGGAACCAATTAAGGAGTCATTGAATGGTATGATCTAACTAATTCAGTCATGCTAATAGCCATCCACTGGCCCTGGGCAACAGTTTACACTGTTCTAAAGAATATGAATTTCATTTTTTTAAAACTGTGGCTGTACCTTCCTGAAGAAGGAACTAGACTTGGGGCGGGGGCGGGGGAGGGAGGGATTTTCCCCTTCTTTGCAAAGCTATGTGTAGTAGAGACAGTGTACTTCCTCTGATGTTTTCCCAAAAAGGGTTTACTTATTCTTTCCAGAAAAAATTGACTGGAAAAACATTTATATCAATTTTGGAAATAGAAATGAAATATAATACTAATACAGTATTTATTTCCAACTCAGTTCTTTCCAACAAATTCAATTATCAAACATTTACTGAATCCTTAACACACGAAAGGAAGGCACTATGCTAGGCCTAATCAGTCTGTACCTTCAAGGAGCTTACAATCTAGTAGGAAGGATGAAACTCATACAAAAAACTATAAGACTATAGAAAAAATATTTAGGAGAGGTTAAATCTTGTTGTTCAGTTGTGTCCAATTCTTTGTAACCATATTTGGGTTTTTCTTGGTGTAATGCCAAACAAAGGCAACTTCCAAGGTTCGGATTACCAATATCACAAACCTCATTTATTCAGCAACAGATTAAGGCAAAACATTCACAGAACAGAGAAAATCAAAATACAGTGTAACTCACTCATTTAGCAATTAAGTTATTAATTCAATTGCAAAGCACCAAGGTCCAAGTATCCCACCCCCGGCCAGTAGTCAAAGTAGCCCACTTCTGGGTAGTACATTCATTTAGTCTATTCTCAAGTGGAGATTAGTTTCCAATCATAAACAAAGTATATTCACTTGGTCGATTGCAGAGCACAAAAAAAAAGTCAAAGGTTTCCCACCCCTGGATCACAACTGAATTACAATACCATCCATTAACACCAAGCACTTTCTCAAAAGGGGCAAGAGAGCATAAAAGGCCATTTACCCTTAAGCTACAACAAGGTTCAGATATCCTCACAGTGTTGAGAACCCAAGGAAAGGCCCTTCATCTTGACTGGGGGCAAGTCCTCAGCAATCTCAGTTCTTGGGGAGTCAAGGCTCAACAAAGCCATTGCCAGTGTCCTCATCAAGTCACTTTCTGCCTGCAGAACAATCTCAGAACCCCTGAAAACATCAGCAAGGCCCTCTTCTAGAATTTCTGTAAACATACCACAAGAAAATCCTCCTTCAGGGCTTCTGAACCAACAGCGAGGTTCCAGTACCTCTACAACAACAGCACTGTCCTTCACCAGAAGGTGAATCTGGCAAAACATCAAAACAGACAAACAAAATACCGGCATCACAGTCATGCCTCCTTGGTTCTTGGCAGCTCCAGGTGGCAGTTCCCAAAAGTCCTTCTGGCCTCCTCTGCTTGGGCCTTCTCTTGGCTTGGGCCTCTCTCTGCTTGGGCTTCTCTCCAGATTCATGGCTCCTCCCAGTTCAGCCCTTTCTCTTTCACACCAACAAGTCCATCCCACAAGTAGGATTCATAAGCTCTGGGTTTTAACACTCAACCCAAAAACCAAGCCAATACGGGGACATCTTTAGATTCCATTACCATTACACTTGGCAAAGATACTGGAGCAGTTTGCCATTTCCTTCTCCAGCTCATTTTACAGATGAGGAAACTGAGGCAGATGGTGTTAAGTGACTTGCCCAGTGTCACATAGCTAGTAAGTGTCTGAGGCTGGATTTCAACTCAGGTCTTCCTGACTTCGGGAATGGCACTCTATCTACTGAGCCAAACTGGAATGATTCCAAGAGCTTCCTCTTCTAGCTGGGGACATTAGGGAAAGTTTAATACAATCATGGAAAAGGTAGCAAATGAGCTGGTCCTTGAAGGAGGAAAAGTACATCAATGAGTGATATATTGTAAGTACATGCCTACCAAATTATTATCGTTGAGGAAAGAAGAGAATGATTAACGAAACTCAAAAAGGTCACCAAATTGCTGCTCCCCCACCTAGTAGGGGAAGGCAGAGCTGGGCAGTGTTTAGAAGTCTTCTAGGTCACTCTTACTGAACCCAGATAGAAAACGGGGCCACTAATCTGTACATAAGAATCCCAGCAGGCTGCATATTGACTTAGTTTTAAAATGTAATTTTATCTCTGTTCACTGTATTTTTATTTATTTGGTTAAATATTTCCCAATTACATTTAATCTAGTTCAGACCTACTTGAGAATAGGCATATTTGACAACTCTTAAAGAGGAGAAAAGTAAGCCCCCCCCCCCACCAAGAATTAGTGTGACTTGCCATGAGTCATAGCTAGTTAGGGGCAGAGCTAGAACTAGTACTCAGATGTTTCCTAACCTAGTCCTTTCTCCTACATCATAATGTCTCTTAGACCCCTGATGGACATGTGCACCTGCTCAGGTGCTCCTCCTGAGGAGGTAGGCAGACTCTCTAACTCAGGGATAGGGAACCTGCAGCCTCAAGGCCACATGTGGATTTCTAGGTCCTTGGGTGCAGCTTTTTGACTGGGTCCAAGTTTTATAGAACCAATCCTTTTATTAAGGGGATTTGTTCTGTGAGGTTGGATTCAGTTAAAAGGCTGCACTTGAAGACCTTGTTGAGGGCTACATGTGGCCTGGAGACAGCAGGTTCCCCACCCCTGCTCTAGCAAGGATGTCCTCTTGCCAAGAGGACAGAAGGAATTCCTCTGATAGGAAAGCAGGATGATGAACTCTTTCAGGAAGGCTCACTCTTTCCTTGGATTCTAAGACTGGAGGTAGCAAGGGGGAGAGAAGAGCTTTCTCTTTTCCCCTTTGCTTCCCAAGGAACAGAAAACAGTCACTCACAGGAGAAACCCCTGTCCAGCAGCCTGTGTTTGCTCAGTTGACCCTCAGAGAGGGATTTCTAGTCCCCCCCCCCCCAATTTCTTTTTCCTTTAATTTTTCTGAAATCAGGTTCAGACTGATACTGGAATTTCCATGAGTCACATATGGTCCAGGCTGCTCTCCCCACCTATACCCTCAGGGACTCTGGGTATGGTCCTGGGGCCTGACCTCATAGTTATCACTTACTCTCTGGCTCATGTATCAACCTCTACAACTCAGGTCTACAAAGGTACTTAATATACAATATGGCCTTCATATATGAGATAGCCTTTATCTACTACTGAAGGCACAAGTCACTGACACACATGACATCCTAGGACCAAGAAAATATGCCTGGGGCACTTCACTAGAAATCTTCTGCCCAGCTGATATTCTGCCATGTTTTCTAATCTGGCCATTCAACCAGTTCCAAAGCCATGTCCCTGCATTATTGCCTATTCCATGTCACATCATCTTCTCAATAAGAATTGTTTGAGATCCCTCATCATACACTTTGCTGAAATCCAGGCAAAGTATATCTACACTTCAGTAACCCTGTTGAAAGAGGAAGTGAACTTTAAGTCTGGCATGACTTGTTCATGACCAGGCTGTGACTGAGGTCTTTGGTTCTTTATCATTACCATCTTTTTAATTATCTGATTTCTAGAACTTTCCCAGGAATCTAAATTACTATTAACCATCATTAATAGCCGCAAAAGGTGGACACTGACCACCTTTTTAATGATCTGAACTCTAGAATTTGTCCTCAAGCAACTCACATTCTAATTGTGGTATGGGGGACACTCTACGGTCTCATGCTTTGAAGGGTACCAAAGTAGTATTTGGGGTTTTCCATCTGTTATCCCTCATTTTTGCTCACACTGGTCTCTTTCCTTTTCTGTTCATACGTCTCTTGGATTTTATTTTCTATTTTGTATCGTCGTATAATCTGTTGCAACCTATTTACACCTACAGATCCATCAGCATCTGCCTGGATGTTTTTCCATTGCACTTTGAATGACCCACAACTCTGAATCTTCAGGGATTCCGTGCTTCCAGATTAGCCACCATGTAGCATTGTCCAAAGAATATGAGTGATACTATGGGAAATTGACTGTCTTAACAGACAGAAGAAGAAAAACAACTTGTTACCTATGTGGAAATCGTTTTTGAATGAGCTATCTGTATAGTGAGAGTGCTGACTTATTAGAGCAAAAATTAAAATCATGTAAAAATGAGGAAATAATAAAATTAAGAAGACATCACACACAATTAAAATAATCCTAACCAGCTCAAAGATCAAAGCTCAGTTCAAATACTGGCTTCTCTATAAGGCCTTTCCGGATAATCCCCAAACTACTAAAGCTTTCCACGCAAAATGACCCTTGTTTACTTTGTATATGCCTTCTATATGAAGTGGGCATTGAGGTCTCAAAGGCAGGAGAAACTGGGTTCAAATCTTCCCCCTGACTCAGATTGGCTATGTGACCCCGAGTAACTCACTAAGTCTTATAACCCTCTTGGGAACTCTCTAAGATATAAATTGTAGAAAAGGTGCTATCTACCTTAGAAACCTTTATGTGTGTACATATAATGTAGGCACATGTATTTATGCAAATGTATATGTGCATACATATATTACATACATGCATATCTATATTAGCTTATGTGCATGCATATATACACATAAATATTAAACTCATGTGTGCACATTCATAAGCTTAAAATTACATGAAGATTTTAGAACATTAGCTACATATATACACATGTATGTGTACATATATACACATGTACATATGGATACACACATCCCATACAGTATTCCAAAAGCCTTAATGCAGTTTTAAGCTAATATATTCATGCATATGCATATTCATAAATTTAAAATGTATTTGTACATATATATATATACACATAAGCTTATACATATAGACACAAGCATAATATAGGCATATGCACATATATATAGGAATGCACAAACATATATATATATATATATATACACACACACATATACATAAGTGTATACATCTATGTACACATTCACTTATATGGATGTATCCATAGACACACATACATACACATACATGCTTAAAACTGCCCTTAGACAATGAGGACATATACATGTGGGCATATAAATACATACATGCATAAATATGTGTGTATGCACACATGAATACATGCACACACTATACCTCCGATAAAAAAAAAGCTCCTTGAGGGCAGATACTTCTTCATTTTTTGACCCTATATTCCTAGTACACATTGCCTGGCACAAAGTAATTGCTTAATAAATGTTCTTTGGTTGGCCAATTTAAGCAAGTTATTGAGTCATAAAAATAGAAATGGTTAAGTGGAAAGACCTGAGTGCAGACTATCGCTATTTCCTATGAGCGTTTAACTGATGTAAAGCAATTACCTCGATAAGGAGAACTAAAGAGACCAGCACAATCATCTCAGCCAGCAAACAAGCTTCCTACCAGAGGAAGAGATGACAGCCCAGAGCAATACCAATTTGAAACAAAAACTCATTTACAAAATCTTGTGGGGGAAGGATGGCGGGAGATTATAAACTATAACATCTCATAAAACAGAAAGCTATTAGTGTTTATGCCTCTTCCTGTTTCCCTTCTGAGATTGGAGTGGATTCTTGAGAAATGGAAGAAACCTTTATGCTCACTACTGGAGCTGTACCTTGAGTCTATTGACATCCTCACGATAGAAAAGAAGAGTCCTTCAAATCGTCTCCTGATCTGTTGATCCTCTCACATTCTGCCTTATATAATTTTTGTATCCGCCATATAGCACTCAATACACTATAGGCTCTTTTGGAGTGTGCATAGTACCATTTTTCATCTTTGTATCTCTAGTACCTGGGGCCATATAAAAATCTCAAAAATTCAAAGGCTTTCAAAGCTGGGAGAGACCTTTGGGGTCATTTAGTCTAGTACCTTCATAGATTAAAGTGATTAATAAATGTTTGTGTATTGAATTTAATAATTCAATTCAAATAGGGGAAAGAGTACAGTGGAGAGAGGGTGCCCCAGTTTAGGGGAATGTTTTTTTATATTTTGGGGCTTGCTGTCTTCTCAGCAAATACCCTCTTGTAACAGCTAATTGATTAAATATATGGGGCAATAATCACTGATTAGGTGATATTGGGGAAATATTAGCTAGTGATCACTTCAGGAGAATGCTCCAGAAGAGGCTTTGTTTGTGAGTTTCAGTACTAGAACAGGCATTCTCAAACTTTTGGCCTCAGGACTCATTTGTACTCTTAAAATTATTGAACGCCCCAACCCAGATCTTTTGTTTATGTTGGGTTATGTCTGTCCATTTTTTTTTTTTACCATATTAGAAATTAAAACATCTTAATATTATGAAAATGTCTTGACCTTATGGATTACTGGAAGGGTCTTGAAGACCCCTGAGTGGTTCTTTGAGAACCACTGTAATAGAAAAATATCCCTCCTCACCCCTCAGAATCACCTAGATCTTGAGGGAAGATGGCAGCTAACTGTTTCCTGGGGGACCAATCTGCTAGAGGTGGAGGGGAAGGGGAAAGGAAGGGAATAAACATACAGCACCTATTATGTTCCCGGCACTGTGCTGAGCACTTTACAAATGAGAATATGGGTTGGGAAAGTGAGTCCAGAGCTTATATGGTATGAATTGATGATATTCATTTAGTTGAATTATATAGGAATAAAGAGAAAAGAGGATGAACCCCGTAAGTTTCAAACATTATAGAAAGTGTTATAAATACCGCTCTCATTTTCTTTGTAAAACAAAACAATTACTCTTTATCCTTGCCATATAAAGGAACTGAACCCGAGAAAGTAGGAAATTGCTCCACTTTCTCCAAGAAAATCTCTACAGAGGTACAAGCTTTGCACAAGCGGGAGACCCTGTATTGTTAACTAATGGAAGAAGCTATGCATCCCAGATTTTCGGACATAGACCTGGTTTCTGATATTCTGGCCCATTCACAAATCTCCCCTCCCTCTTCCCCCCAAAATTCCTTTTTCAAATCATGTCAAGTTATTTTGAATTGGAAAAATGGATAATATGAAATGGGGATTGTGCTAGAAAATGAATTAAAATGTTTTTAACTCTTTGTGTTACCTTGGATAACAAATGAGGAAATGAGCCTGTTTTCTTTCCTGCTCTTTTTCCTTTTCCATCTTATCTCTTCTCTTATTGTTTCTTTTCCACTGACTTAATAGCACCTCTCCTTAGCAAGCTAGCATTTATTGTGGAGTTCATGATGGGAAAGTACTTGACGTAAAAAAAAAAAAGCAAAAAAGGATGAGACTTTGTTTCATACGTCAGGAACCGGCCCCTTTTCCAGGTTACTGTATCAGGATGAAGAGCTCTCTCTAGTGGTCAGAGAAGACCTTATCAGTCTCTATTTCCTGTCATAATGGTGAGGCATCCCTGAGCCCCATGAAACTCAGTTCCCCTCTCGATTACCTGCTGATGTTCCAGGCTAAGGATTTTTTTTTTTTTGCTCTGCAAATGTCTATAGAATGCTCAAAGAGACATATATGATCATGAGAAGTTGGTATGTAAAGAAAAAGCCTTTTCTAATCACATTTCATTTTTTTATAGGTTACTTTCCAGGTTCACGATTTCTATTTCTATTCTCTTTGCTCTGTCCAAATGTATCTCCAAATAAACTCTGAGACAGCAGAGGAAAGATGAGGAATTTAGTTTGTCTCAGGATGAATACTTTTGGTTGGAGGAATTAGGGCAAACTTCATGAAGGAGGGAACTCCTCAAAGAGTCAAGCCTTAAGAAACATAAGGTTTTCAATAGGTAGGAATGAATTAGGAGTGTTTGCTTCTAAGCAGTGCAGCCCCAAATATTAAAACTTCAGGCTTATTTGATATTCTAATAAAACATAAAGTAACCAGTTTAATGGTGTAATGCTATTCCAAGGAAAATAGATAAGGGAAGTACCCCCCAACCCTCACCCTTGCCTTTTTAAGGTGGGAGACTGAAGAGGGCAGATGAGTAAGATGTAGCTTTTTAAGCAATAGTGTCCACGCCCCGCCCCAAACCTTTTTGCCTAACATGGAACTAATATTGGGAGTTTATACTTATGCAACCCTTAATTCAAAGGGCCAATTGCATTTATTGGTAGAGATTGATTATCAATGACCCACTTCTGTGTGAAGGGTAGATTTGGTGACAGTTGCAAAGGAGTTTTCTTCTAGGCTTCTGATTTCTGGCTTTAAGAGATGTATCATTCCAACTTCTCTTCAGGTTCCTGAAGGTAGAGAAAGACTGGGGGGGGGGGGGGGACGTGGAGAAGAAGCTGGCAGATAGAAGAGCTAGGAATCTGTATCATGTCCCTATTCCTAGTTTGATACACTATAGACTTTAGGAAATTTCCCCTCAAGTGAGATCTGGGTGGAGAAATCATGGAAGTCACATGATTTGCCTAACATTACACAAGTCAGTGACAAAACTGAGGCTTGAATTCAGTCAGGTCTCTGAACTCCTAGGTCCAGTGATTTTTTTCTACTATACCAGTCTATCCAGTGATTGGGATGAAAAGGTTAGCCAGAATGAGAAACTGGTACAATACCAGAAATTAAACAGAAATCTGGAATTGTCGGACCAAAGTATGTTAGCCTATTAGCCCTATGCTCCTTTCTCCCCTTGATCACATTTTGATCTCTTAACCCTTATGTCTCTCCCTCCCACTGATTCAAAAAACCAGAAAAAGGTCCCAGGCAGTGGTCTGAGCATTCAAAGTACGTGAAATTACACTAGAAAAGCCCAAGCAACAGCATATCCTCAGGCAATTCAGTCAGTCATTTAGTCAATCAAAAAACATTTACGAAGTGCCAACCTTGTGCCAGGCACTGTGTTAAGTCCTAGGGATGCAAAGAAAACCAGGAGGTAATCTCTGCTCTTAACTGACTCACAGTTCAGTTGGAAAGACAACATGCAAACAACTATATACAAACAAGTCATATGCAGGATAACCTAGGGATTCTTGCCAGCAGGCACTTTTTTAGTGTCTTCTTTACCATCCCCTAAATAACTGGATAGAGAACTTCTAGAGAGAGAGAGGTTGCTTCCAAATGCCCCAAGATGGTTAGAGACAATGGTGGTAAAGCACGGGAAACCCAAACTCGTTTATAACAAATGTATCGCTCATGGGCCAGTTGAATTGGGCATAGTCTATGAAAGAGACTTCCCATAGCTCTTTTCTTTGGGAGAATGAAAGAGAGGAGAGGAGAAAAAAACCATAGGAGAAGGGAATTTAGAAGATTTTGAGCTGAAAGGGACCTTAGATACTCACTAGTCCAATTCCCTCATTCAACAAAGGAAGAAACTGAGTCCCATGAAATTCTCTTCCCACTCACTAAGAAGTAATATGGGAGACTTGAAGTGACCACTTGAAGCTACTCCAAGTCCCACATGTTAGAAACCAGCCCTCCCAATCCCAGAGTCAAGGCTTTTCCTATTGTACCGGTGATTCACATGTAGGTTCGCCTTAGGAACAGTTGGTATCTACCCTGTCTAGTGGCGGAATGGACCTGGAGCTTAAAACACTGGGGCTTCACATTTTGCCTTTGCCCAGAGAAAATCGCTTAACCTCTGTCAGGGAAATGTGCTTCTCTTCTCTGTAAAATGAGGCTATTTGCTTTGTAAGCCTTGTGACAGTGTTAAATTTTGTGAAAGCTTAAATGGTAGCTGTTATTGTAATTGTTTGGCCAGCATGTTTTTCAACACACCTCTGACACTGGGGTCTGACAAGAAGCTACAAGGCCTCAACTATCAGGGGCTAGATCCCCTTAAGGAAGAGCAAATATGGGGGGTCAATGTTGGAACTGAGAAGCTGTCAGAATCAGTTCTCAGTATTTTCAAACTGCCCTTGCCTGGCCAAGGCAACGACTTTCATTCCAAAGAGCTAGCTTCTCTCTCTGCTCTGAGGAGGCAGAGGCTGGGGAAGGTCTGTGTCAATGTCGCAGGTCACTCAACAGGGGAGACCAGCAGCTCTCTCCTTGTTGCCATGGAGATGGGGGGGGTACCTGGAAGCTGCTACCAATATCCATTCAGCCAACCTGCCCTTTACTCTTAGGTCCTCATTATTATGAGAACTTGGGCCAAGTCTTTGCCCTTCCCCCAGCTATAAATACCTTTTATACATATTTTCTTGGTGGGGAGAGAGACAGATAGACAGAAAGACAGAGACAGAGGGGAAGGAGACAGGGAGAGGAGAAAAAGAGAGGGAGATGAAAGAGAGAAAGGGAGGGAGAAAGCCGCAGAGAAAGAGACAAAAAATCAGAGTGGGGAGGGTCTGGAGATGGAGAAAGGGACAGAGAGACAAAGACAGAGACAGGGAGAACATAGCCAGGCAGCAAGTTTTTGTGTGATCCATGTCATCGGCTGGAAAGATACCGGAGTTTGCCCAGAGGCACACAGTGCCGAGCTGCTATAAAGAAAATTATGAGGTGAATTAAACTTTAATTTGATTTTTATTTGGCTTCAGCAACCAATAAAGCACCAGCCATTTTCAAAGCATTGGCACTGGTTGGAGGACCACTTCAAAACACCTGTTTTATTAAGAGCAGCAACAACAATAATGGCTAACCTGACATTTTCAGAGCCCTTTTTTCCCTTCCAAGTCGCTCCTAGCATTTTGTTGATCTTATCTGTGGCTCAGCCTTCACAAGAAGCCCAGTGAGGTCTGGCTTACTTGTATTTAAACACAACCAATTATTCTTTCAGTCTCTACTGATTCTCCTTCCCACAAGGCAACCACGAAAACCACAGCAAAGAAGAAACTGGCTTGGGGAGGCTCAAAGGAAAGGACCTGGAGTCCTTCACACCTGGTGTGCCCAGCTTTGGGCTTGGTTAACACTCAGTTCCTAGGCTTAGTCGGGGACTGAAAATGTGTCCAGAGATAGAAAGGTCCCAGAGGGAACAATGCATCAATTCTTAAGAAAACAAAACAAAGACAACTCACTACCCAATTCAAGCAAGCAAACAAACAATCAAACATGTTTTCAGATTTTCAAGGAATTCTTTGGTTTGTAGGATTAAGAAAAGACAGATTTTTGCTGATTCAAAAAGCTAATAAAAAAAGAGGGCTCAGAAGTGGGAAATGGAATGCTTCCGTTTGGAAACAGAGCTACAAATAAACTAGTTTAGCTGTGATTCATACTGCATGAGAGGCAGTACTGTTTAACGAATCTGGTAAGAGAGGCTTGAACCATACTGTTAAGGGCATTAAAATGCCAATCAGGAGTTTTAAAATTTATGCTAGAGGTAATAGGGACTCATTGAAGCTTCTTGTGTGGGTGATTGCCATGGTAAGACTTTAGGAATAATTGTTTGGTTATCTTGAGAAAGATGGATTGATTAGAGAGGGGAAGAGACAGAAGATGGGGAGAACAATTAGGAAGCCGTTGCAATAATCTAGATTAAAGGTGATGAGGATATGAACTAAGGTGGTTGTGATGTGAATAAAAGGGAGGAACATAAAATTAGAGCTGAAAGGGACATTAAAGGTCAATGAATCCAACCCCCTCATTTTATAGTTGAGGAAGCAAAGGACTAGGAAGACTAAGTGACTTGCCTAAGGTCACACAACCAGAAAGAGGCTGAAGTAGAATTTGAACCAGGTCTTCCTCACTCTATGGCCAGCACTCTCTTCATTACACCATGCTTCCTGGAGACAAAGGAGATGGCTGCCAGAGGTATGCTGTTATTACCACTTCTGAGTGTTTCTGTCACTCCAGGTCCCAAATTCCATTTCCATAGGAAATAAGGAGAGAACATCAAAACAGACAGATCCCATACTCTGAACTGACGGTGCTCAGGAGGAGTGGAGGGAATAGATCACACCCTTCCTTTTTTTGGCCTTACCACTTCAAGAGGAGGACTGTGAGGTTGACCGCTACCCATAGTATAAACCCCAAAAGGAATGGTCCAGGAAACAGTTTTAAAAAGTTTTATTGATTTATTTTTACATCACGATTATTTCAGATATATTTAACCCTAACTTCATTCCTCCACCTTGGGGTAAACAACAAACAATTCCGTGAAACTAACCTACACAGAAAAAAAATTTCGAAGTTGAATAAGCAACATTGTACACCCAGAGTATCAGTCCAAGGAAAGGTGAGAGTACATTCCCTCTTCTCTGTAGAATTATATAGCGTTTGGTTTCATTTTATTGCTCTTTTTCTCACAGTCCTTTTGTCATCATGTATGTTGTTTTCCTGGCACTGTTTGCTTTGCTCAGCTAAATTTCTCTGAATTCCTAGTATTTGCTGTTTCTTACTCTTCACATTCACGTACCCCAATTTGTTTAAACATTCCCCAATTGAGGAAGTTTTCCATTTTTCATAGTCTTAAAGGGAGCTTGCGTGTGTGTGTGTGTGTGTGTGTGTGCATGTGAGGCTTGAGAACAAGCAGTAGAATTCTCATTAATCATTACAGACCTACGACCACAGTTGAGAGAAAGATGCCAGACCCTGACTGAATGTGCCTGAATGCGTCTGAATGTAACCAGTCGCAGAGGACAAGGCTGGCCTTAGGCAAAACTGTACTCTGAATCCAAGTGGTTTTTGATGTCTCCAGAGTTTCATTTTCAACCCTGATTCTGACTCCAAGTGAGCATTGTGTGTATGGAATGGGGGAGAGGGTATTTTTTAACTTATTTTGTCACCCCTTTGCTGTGTGACACCCTGGGGGGGGGGGGCGCCTCAGGTCTCTCATTTCTCTTCTTGCAATGGCCAGCCCCAGGGGGAAGGGGGAGGGAGAAGGGGAAGGAAAGTTTATTCTGAAAGTGGGAACTGACTCTTTAGCTCAGTCCCCTGGGTACCACTGTCCCTACTTCTCACTATGCAGGAGGAATGGTAGCTGTCCTTCAAGGAAGGACATGCCCAGGGGATATTGCATTCTCTGTTAAAAATGAATTTTAAAGGAGGAAGATAGGGAGAGAGGTGAAGACCTACAAAGGTAGCCATCTAAGGTCAATGAGCAAAGCCTCTATGAGCCTTGGGTCTCTCCAAGATATCAAAGGGTAATTTATTGATAGATGAAATTTGTTCTTGTAAATACTGATAAGAATGATGACAATGATGACATTAATTATGAGAATTCTTTGTTTCTGTCTCTGCATGAAGGAAAGGAGGGAGAGGAGAAGGAGAAAGATAACTGAAGGGGGGAGGGGAGGGGAGAAATTTAGAACTCAAAATCTTGTAAAAGTGAATGTTGAAAACTAAAAATAAGTTTGTTTGTTTGTTTTAAAGGAAAGACAACTGAGAAGGAGAAAGATTCCCCAAAGCAGGAAGGCAAAATCTGGAAGGAAATCAGGGGAATCGTGGAATGGGAAATTAGAAGTTTTGAACGTCACCAAGGCACTCATCCTTTTCAGAGTAAAACTGGGCAATAACATGGGAGAGGAAGAGACTTGAGACTATTATCCCCTTGCAGCATGAAAAAAAATTGTTATTGAAAACATCTAGCTTTTAAAGGAATCATGCAACTCTAAAACTAGGGTATGCACAGAATTAGGGTAAGAGTCTGACATCACTAACTATCTGGAGATCATCCATGGGGAAGGGAAGATTTGTCAAGTAAGAGCCTTGGGGATCACCACTTATGATGCTGAATGTCATGTACAATAATCTATGTTAGGTCATAAAAATGAGGAGAAAGAAATTATCTCAAATTAATGAGTTTATTGATTGTCACATGCAGTAGCCAGAATGCATACGTGTTTGTGCTGTGTGTGTCTGTGTTTGTGTGTGTGTGTGTATGTGTGTTCTTTCATTGTATAGACCCAAGGAAATTATGTTCTTTGCCCAGGGTCACACAGGTAGTATGTAGCCAAAGTGGTATTTGAAACCAGGTCCTTTGACTCAATCCAGATAGTTTTTTCATTTTCACAAAAGCTCCATTAGTGGATTTATTTGCATTGTAAGGAAGGGAACAGAAATGTCTCCTCTTTTCCCACAGGATTTCCTGACACAGCCACAACCATATCACCTGGAGTGGGTTCAACACAGCAGTCCCCTGTGTTACATAGCCACACAGCAGGCAGGAATGATTAAGGGCTTTATTCCTTGCATTGTCTGTCAGAGGCAGGGGTATGTACAAGTCAATACACGTTGCAAATAAGAGTTTACATCTGTTCAAACACAGTAGAGATTTCTTTTGTTCAGAAATGCCCCACGTGGAGGAGACATAGGAGAAAAAACCAGGCAGGCCTTCAAATACAGAACAAGACTGGAAGACACAAAAACCTGAAACACAAACAGGTTCTGGTAAAAAGACATGACTTTGGGAGGCAAGTTGTATTCAAATTAAAATCCAATTGAACATTAAATTTCCTCCAAAATGGAAATTGTTCAGTAATGTAGCTTAACAAGCCAGGGTCCTCTAACTTAAGGACGTTGTATCCAAAATACTGATGCTGAATCAAGTCCAAAGTCCTGTAAGGTTTGGACTTGGGTGGTAGTGGTGGTAAAGGGGAGCTAGAGAAATGGGGCTAAGTAATCTGACTTTCATTGCTGCTCCTTTGCCCTTGGCTTGTGCTAGGATATCTCAGTGGTGATTAGAGGCAAGGAACATTATCAGTTATTCCTGGCATTAAGTCAGAGACGTAGGACCTAGCCTCCAGGACCCCTCTGTAGGAGAAAAGTAAACAACTGAGCATTGCTTCCCAGCATTCTCCACTACGAATCCACAGAGCCCAAGACCGTGCACGGTTGCCAGGATTCTTGGGTTTGCAACAGGTGTTCTGGGGGCCAAGGAGAGGGGATAGTTTTGGTGCTAAAGAGACGAGAAGGAGTTTGGACTTTCTTGGGGTTCTGTTTTGAATATAAAAATTATTGTAAAGATAAGGGACAGATCCAAGAATTTGCTGCTGGCTTTTCTGATTCTAACATTCCAAATATAAGAACTACAGATCTCAAGTTCATCTACAGAAAAGGTAATAAAATAAAACAAAATGGCACCTTCAACAGAATAGAACAAAATCATACAACATAGCCTCATGGAAGCAGAGGCCCAACAGTGCTAGCTCCAAGAGAGATACAAACAATTCCAAGTCTTCACTCTACTGAAAAAGTAAACAAAAGATTAAATGTGATTGTTCTGCATTCTCTGAAGAAGTTAAACTTCAGTTATTCTCCAATGTGTCCATTCAAGAAACAGGGTCCTCTGCCAATGGAAGGGAAAGGCAGGAAGGGAAGGCTACCCCAAAATGAAAATAGAGGCGAGAGGAAGAAGAAAGGAGGAAGAGAAAAAGAGCACACAAGCTAAAAGGAAGAGGAAGAAGAAGGGAATGGGAGGAAGGACAGGAAGAGAGAGAGGAAAGAGAGAGGGGAAAGAAGGGAGGGGAGGAGGGCAGAAAGGTAAAAGGAGAAAAGGTATAGGTGAGGAGAGGAGAGGAGAGGGGGTAAAAGAGATACAGAATGAGGGTGCACAGGCAAAAGCAGTTTATGGTAACAGAAGTAATCAAGTTCCTTATGGGGTTGAAAATATGCAAACCAGTGCTTTGCAAATTCTTGTCTCTTCATTACCTTAACAAGGCAGTGGAAAAAAATGTCTTTTGGACAAATCCAGCATTCCGAAGGGTCAGTCAGGGTGGGAAGCTGGTCTGAAGGGCCCAAGGGCTGCTAGTCTTCCATGAAGATGGACTCCTCACTGACTGGCAGGAGCTGCTGCTTGACCTGTAGGGATTGGCTGGGTTGAAGGATGATGGGCTTGTAAGGGCAATGGGAAGCAACTTTCAGATTTTCCTGGTTTCCTCCTTAGCCAAGTAAAAATCATCGTCTGGAACATGAACCCAATTCATCTGTCTCCTTTCCTCTGGAGGCAGGGATCCACCACAAATTAATGTGACTTCTGTTGGATAGGCATTCCTATTGAACCACAAGTTTAGGCTTGGTCTCATCCATGCCGTTGTGCTGTTCATAACTCCTCTACCCTGGATAGTTGGGGACCCATTATTAATGACTGGAGTTGAGTTGGCAGGAGTAAGACTGTTGAGAGAACTAGACACACTCTTTATGGGGTCTGGCTTTGGAGGACGGGGATGAGTCTCTAGATACCAGAGCACAGCTTCCAAAGGTTTTCATATCACTTGTTTTAATACCAATGGATTCTGGAAAGCTTCAGTAATTGAGCAGTACATTCCACTTTGATAGCAGCATCATTGAAAAGCATGTAAGGGTGCCTTGCTACATGCCAAGGATGCAATATATCTCAACACAGGCACCTGGCAATCCTTGTCAGTTTGGTTGTATGTAGGCAGAAGTCTTGTCTTCATAGAAAACTTTGGACTTCTGCCATTCCACACAGGGATGCCATGTTGTTATAGTTTGGTCCTGGTCTCTCACCATCTAACTGAGGTGGCATTTTCAAGCCATCATATTTCTTCTAGTATACCCATGAAGATGCGCAGAGACAACACTGTATGTTAGGGAGACCTCAAAATACCACTGGTAAGACCGTGTGGCATAGCAGGTTTCATAGATCTGGCTGGCGCCTGGGCTCTGACTCTGTACTTTGGTGCCACTTGAAACACCAGTCTTGGCATTATTTACATTAATCTAATTTGGATGTGACCTGTTATAGTTAGGTATATACACTTGCTTTAATCTGCTTTCTGCTTCAACTACCTTTAACCACTTCTGTTGAATATATCCACTTGTTGTTTTCCACATGTAATAGTATTCAGTGATGCTGGTTAAGGCCTTCCCTGGAAGGAAATGTTACTGAATGTCACTGAAATCTTCCGTAGTTTTCTAGAGCTTCCTCAGAGAGATTGGCTTCAGAAGTTGATCATTCTTCCATTTCATCTCAGTAGAGAATTGGACCACCCTGAGGCACTAGAGCAGAAATGGCCTTGGAAATATTGTAGATGTTTTTTGTGCAAAGTATCTATTGCATGAAACAGTATAGTATCTCCAGAGGCTGCTACAGCACTCATATATAAGCTTGGCTGTTTTACTGAATGCTGCAGTCTAGGGCACGGGCAAAAGTGCCAACAGATCATGCTACTACCAGGAATTAATCGATCTGTTTACCAATGAACGGATTATATATTCCCAAACTTTTGTTTCAAGTTTTGATTGGTCTCTTCCATCTTTGTCACCTCATTCGGAGGGTTTTAAATGTCAAACGGAGGAGTTTGTATTGGATTGTACAAATAGGAGCTCATTGGAGTTTTGAGTTACTGAGGAGAGGAGTTGACATGGTCATATCTATGTTTTAATAGTTGTGCAGAATATAACTTAAAGAGAGGAGAGACTTGAGGGAAGAATACCTAATAGGAGAGTATTACAATAGTCCAGGTGAAATGTAATGAGAAATGGTGAGTGGAGATTTAGGAAGTGGAAAGAAGGGGAAGAGATATGAACCCATCAAAATAAATCTCAGAATTTTGGAGTTGGAAGGGACATCAGTACAACCCACAACCAAAAAAGAATCCTTACTACAATGTAGGTGACAAATTTCTCTTCTGATTGCCTGGATTGCTCTTAATGGAAACCGAGTCAACCATCCTTTCCCACCTTTTTGAACCTACTATGCCTCTAGCAAGACAACTCCTTTAATAAAAAATAAAAAGCATTGTTGGCACTTTCTGAACAATACTGTCTATGGTGACTTTACTCTAGCATCACTCCACTGATACATGACATATTCAGATTTTCTAGTGCCATTTTCATGCTTTGAGTTTGGGGTTTCTAAATTCCTCTGCTATAACTCTGAGAATTTTGCATAGGACAATAAATGTAAATGTAAAATTGACTTAGCCCTATTCCTGGCACACAGTAGGCACTTGATGAATATTTATTAATCAATTGATTATTGACTATTGGTGTGAATGTTGCAAGGAGCACATATGATCTTTATCTTTAGTATTCGGGGAACAACATTATAATCAGCAAGGGCAGATAAAGAGACAAGCTGGAGAAAATAGTGTTTTAAAGCATCAACTAGTGCTTTACTTGGGACATTAGACGTATCAGATAAAAGATATTGAGCATTTAGTTTGGACACCAACTCTGACTCTGAACCAGTTCATAACAATACTTCATGATCAGTTGATTTTGAAAATCTCTAGAACAGTATTTTATGTTGTGGGCCAGCTTCTCAAAAATCATACCACCTCTAAAGTCTACACACAAGTGGCAAAGATAAATTACCAGCCCAGAGAAAGGGTTGGGAAACAATCAAAGCATTGCAGACTTGAGGAATTTTAGAGATGTTCTTGAGGGAACACACACTTTCATTTCATGGACAAATCAAAAACTCAACTCCAAGAAAATTGATGCTCTGTTCGAAAGTTTTCTATGACTTCAGAAACAAAATAAATGGAGGAAATGTTACCAACTATGACATAAAGTGGAAAATTCAAATAAATGTCCACAATGTTGGAATGGTGTTTGACACCTCCTAAGGCAGGTTTAAAATGCCTTCAAATCTTGCTGTGGATCTAGGACCAAGAAAATGGTAACATAAATTCTGGGATGTCTGTTTTAGCTGAGAGGGGAAAAAAGGATCTAGAGAGCAAGTGAACAAGATGCACAGAACTACGTGGAAATTCAAGATCTCAAATGTATGGGCTTAGAGGATTTAGAAATGGAAGGGACCTCGTTTAACCCTCTAATTTTATAGAAGAGCAAAGTGAAGACAGAACTGAGTTATGTGACTTCCTCAAGGTCACTTGGGGAGTAAATGGCAGAGTGAGGATTTGCACCTATACCCTGTCATGCTAAATGTATTGCTGCCTGCTTTTAGACTTGAGTGATTTGACTTGGAATTTCATGGAATGGCTTCTGGTAGGAAAAATGGGTCCACATCAAACCCATTATTTTGGCTATGCTAGCTTTACTTGCTTGTAGAATCTGTTAATTCTGGTACCTCAGTGGGATCAAAGGAAACCATGAAGTTTAACCCCTTTATTTTATAGGCACAGAGGGGTTAAGTGAATTGCCCAAGGTCATACAGCTAGTAAGAGTCTGAGGCAAGATTGGAACCCTGGTCTTCCTGATATTAGTCCGGTGCCTTATCCAATATGCAGTGCCACTTCTATCATAGTCCCCACTTGAGCAAATCAGGTCCACTACAGGAAAGTGCCTTACTCTTTAAGGCTGTCTGACAGAGACTGAGCTAGAACCGTCTGGGGTGACAGCCTAGACTTTCTGTTCTAGCCCAGAGTATTAGCCACAGGGGGATCTCTCCATCTTCCATTGGTAAAGAATCCAGCTCCTCTCTCTTCTAACCTCTTTCTGCTCTCATTTCCTTTTGCTTCCTTTGAAATAAATTTGAAGTCCCATAGTTAACTGCCACCTGCAGTTCAAAAAGCAGAAATCCTT
Organism: Pseudochirops cupreus; assembly: GCA_028627135.1. NCBI lineage: Eukaryota > Metazoa > Chordata > Mammalia > Diprotodontia > Pseudocheiridae > Pseudochirops > Pseudochirops cupreus. Next base: position 49,108,936 of record CM053584.1, on the reverse strand, counting down.
CTGAAAGAGAAGCATGAATATTGTGACACCTTGAAATGAAAGCCACTCTCCCAGGAGTCTGGAAGAGAGATAGAGGAAATCTTGATGGCTTTGAAAATCTCCTTCAAGTAAAGTTCCTGTTTAAGAAGGGTCCCCAGGGTCTTTGTGCTTGTCATCTCTTAGACCTGGCTTCTCACTGGGCAGTTAGTGGAACTACCAAGACAGTGGAAGGGAGAAAGGCTGGGGAGGGAGGCAGAATTAAATCTCTGCTCTGAGATCCCATTTATCCAACAATCAGTGGCAGACAGTCTGAGGGAGTGGTTAATCCTGATTGCCCAATGCTAGTGCCCTCCCTTCCCCACCTCCCTTGTATTGAATGACTTTGGATATATTTGTATGTATTCTCTTTATATTTATGCTAGCTATATACTCTTGCTATTTTCCCCATTAGAATGAAAGCTCCTGAAGGCGGGGACTACTTTATTTTTGCTTCTCTCATCTCACCACCAACACAGTGCCAGCATATAGGAAGCTTAAATAAATACTCATATAACAATGATTTACTTTGGCCCCACTGCCTGGAGACCAGATATTTTACATTTCGCCCCTCTCCCAGGGTTCCCTGGTATCTTTAAGGAGGCTTGTGGGTATCTAGGTTCTCCACCATTAATTAGCTCCAGCCCTCACTGATGGCATTCCCTCCATTTTAGGGGGCCTCCATCTCCGGTACACTGGGTCTAGTTAACCAAATCACAGTTGTTGTTTTTTTTCTTTTTTACAAAGGAATATATATTTCAAAGGTATGGCAAGAATAGGCATATAAACTTTGCCCCCAACACCTGTGGTGGGGCACAATTTCCCCCTTCACTGCCTCAGTCTCTGGGGAGGGAAAATGGATTAGGTTTACAATTCAGCTCGATTCCTATCTAGCATGGTCTCACCATGTTGCAAGTCCAAAGCTTCCCTCAGGGAATCCTCAGGGCTTCCTTGCTGTCCTGGCTACAACATACGGCCTGGAAACCTATACTCTAGGTTGCCATGACTTGATTCCGGATCTAGGATTCCATTCTGAGCCTAGAACTGAAATGGACAAATGATACAGAGCAGCACAAAACCTCAAGCCCATTTGTTAGGACAGTGAGGCCGAAAAGAGAGAGAAGGCTGTCAGTCAGTTAGTTCATGGTGCCAGTGCCAGGTGAAACTGATCTTCACCCTCTCTGGAAACAGCAGAAAAAAGAGCAAGGCTGGTCCAGCATAGTAGCTTTTTAAGATGCAGCCTGCTACATGGTAGATGCATGCAGAATTTCTTCCAGAAGTAGGGTACTTTGCTCTTGGGTAATCCGAAGAGGATAAAGCTTCCGTCACACACACACACACACACACACACACACACACACACACACACACACACGTGTTTGTATATTGATAATTATTGGAAGTAGGGGGAAATGAACCTCAACTAAACGGGGGTCCAGCAGCCCAGCAGCCTTTGAAGAGTGGACTCTGAGGTCTCTCCAGTACTGTGTCTAGTACTTAGAGGTTCTTGATAAATCTTTACTGATTGCCCGACTGTTCTTCTTTGAAGCCCAATACATATGGGAGGGCGTTCAGTAAATAATCTGATACAACACTAGATGTGGCCTTTGGGCTAGCTTTTCAAAACTGAACTGATTGTACCTTTTTGATTAAAAAGAGAAAAAAGGTCAGAGGACTCTGAGGTTGGGATGCTTAATAAGGGAGAAGTCCTTATGAGGGATAGACCTCACAAGGAGAATGAATCTTGCTTCTTCTCTGCATTTTACCTATTGTAAGTTCTCACTTGGGTGACTGAGTCATTCTGTGTTCCCTGGTGGAATTCTGGGTTCCTCTGGAACGATGCTTAACAGTTTAGTCTAGGTGAGGCTCCAAAAGGTAGATATTGGGTTGAGGAGAGCAGGGCAGGGTTAAAACTGTCCCCAGTTGTTAGGCCCCCATGGCAATTTAAAGCAGCACTGGATAAGTGAGACTGCCACCATGCACCATGTTTAGGATGGCATTTTCCTTCCTTTTTCCTATCTTTTCCCCTTTACTCTTTTCTCCTAGGTAGCTTAGTATAGCGTATTAGATTTTGAGTCAGGAATCTATCTATCTATCTATCTATCTATCTATATCTATATATCTATCTATATCTATCTATCTATCTATCTATCTATCTATCTATCTATCTATCTATCTATCTAAAATTTCTGTTTGGCTTAGTAGATAGAGTGCCAGTCCTGAAGTCAGGAAGACCTGAATTGAAATCCAGCCTCGGACACTTACTTGCTGTGTGACCCTGGGTGAGTCACTTAACTCTATCTGCCTGTAAAGTGAACTGGAGAAGGAAATGGCAAATCTCTCTCAGATCTTTGCAAAGAAAACCCCAAATAGGGTCACAAAGAGACTGAAAAATGACTGAACAGCAACAACAAATGTTTAAAAAATTGTTTCTATGTAATTGAGAATAAAAATAAACAATATACATCCTAAAAAAAACCAACTAAGGAAGGACAAGATGAGGGAAGTAGAACCCTCTATCCCTGCCGTCGGACCGCTCACTTCTAGCTGACAACCTCGTGTCTAGTGGTTGGAGGTATTACTGTCAGCAAGAAAGCGGCAGTGCCTGTGTGTGCCATGTTTCCAATCTTTATTCAGGGTAAGGGGTTGTAGTGAAAAAACCCCCACAAACCCCTGGGCGTGCAAGATTGGAAGATCTGTGTTTAAACCCTGGTTTGGACAACTACCGTGTGATCTTGGACAAGTGACCCTAGAGCAGTGGTTCTCAACCTTCCTAATGCTGCGACCCTTTAATACAGTTCCTCATGCTGTGGTGACCCCCAACCATAAAATTATTTTCGTTGCTACTTCATAACTGTAATTTTGCTACTGTTATGAATCGTAATGTAAATAACTGATATGCAGGATGTATTTTCATTGTTACAAATTGAACATAACCCACAGGTTGAGAACTGCTGATCTAGAGGCATGCTGGCCTAGGGCCTAGGGTACTCAACTTCTGTAAGAAGCTTTGCCCAGTACCTCCTCAACGGTAGGGCCTTCCCTCTGTTTATTATCTCCACCTCATCCTGTAAATAGCTTGTGTACCCAGTTGTTTGCACACTGTGTTCCCCATTAGACTGTGAGCTCCTTGAGGGCAGGGCTTCTCTTTTACCTTTTCTTGTTTCCCTAGAACTTAGCACAGAGCGCGGCATGCAGTAAGGGCTTATTAAATGCTTATTAACTGACTGATTTGCATTGCCTTGAGTTTATGGGGTGTGTGTGTGTATGTGTGTGTGTGTGTGTGTGTGTGTACATATACATACTAGACACAAGTATATGTACTGTTTCCTTTGATAGAATTTAAGTTGCTTGAGGTGCAGGGATTATTTTAATTTTATCTTTGTGTTCCAATAATCAAGCACAATATTTGGTATATAGTAGGCTCTTAGTAAATGCTTTTTGCCCTTGTGTGTGTATATGTGTGTACATACGTATGTGCATATGATATATGTAGTGTGTATATATGTATATATACTATATATAATGCTTATACACAAGTACATGTACATACTGTTTCCTTTGATAGAATGTAAATTCTTTAAGACACAGGGATTATTTCATTTTTATCTTCATATTCCAATCCCGAGCTTTACATCTAGGTATTTAATAAATGCTTGTTGATGACCTGACTTGTGTTACCTTGTGCATATATTCATGTATATACATACACACACATAAACATACAATATATAATATATATGTACACAAGATATCTGCTTATGTGCTGTGTATACACACATACACACATACACACACACACACATATATGAAACTTATGCACGTCTGTGTGCATATTGTTTCCTTTGATAGAATGTAAATTCTTTAAGGCATGGGAATTATTTCTTTTTTTTGTTTTCGTTTTTGAGGGGGAAAGGCAGGGCAATTAGGGTTAAGTGACTTGCCCAAGGTCACATGGCTAGTAAGTGTTAAGTGTCTGAGGCCAAATTTGAAGTCGGGTCCTCCTGACTCCATGGCCAATGCTCTATCCACTGCACCACCTAACCACCCTGATAGTAGATACTTTTAATCAATACCTCTTAATTGATTTCTTGAATCCTGCCTTGTGTACCAGTCTTTGTGTGTGTGCCACTTAGCAGCTCACCTAACCTTTTTCAGACTCAGTTTCCTCATCTGTACAATGGGGTCAAATAATAGCACCTACCTCAGAGTTGTGAGGTTAAATGAGGTAACATAAAGTGCTTTGCAAATCTTACCAGGCTGTAGAAATGCCAGTTACTGTGACTCTCTGACCATCAGTCTATCTTTATTAATAGCAATACTTGTATTGCCAATCAACACTTAGCATTTTGTCTGGTACATAGTAGGTGTTTAAATTCATTAGCTGACTGGCCACTTCACAGGATTGTGGTGCTGAAAGTACCTTGTACATCATGAAGTGGTTCCCAGGTGGACCATTATTATTATTGTTACTGACAACAACAACAACAGGTATTTTTCCACAAACACGTTCCTTTTGGTTCTGAGACCTGGAGGTCAGAGTCGGACCTCAGGTACACAATTTACCAGATGTTTGCTCTCAGCTCAGCTCTAGGCCCACGTTCAAAGAAATAGCTGTGTTATTCTAACACGGAAAATCTCTCCTGGGGGAAGTGAGTATTGTTTCATGCCCTGCAGGGTTTAAAGTCTTCAGTCTCAGACATTTTGTCTCTAAGGGGTTTGAATATTCTTTATCATAGTAGGGACAAAATGTCCCATACTTTTTTCCATGTACTTAAAAGTTTTTTTCTTTGCTGATGTGTCCTAGATTAACGCTGTTCTTCTTTGGGGTCCCGCCTTCTAGAAGAGCCCATATGGGTCCTTTTCTTCTGAATGCTGAGGAGTGTGATGGACAAAACACTGGACTTGGAGTCGGGAAGACCTGCTTTTAAATCCTGCCTCAGACGCCTCCTAGCCGGGTGAGCCTGGGCAAGTCACTTAATCTCCATCTCCCCTTTTCATCATCTATAAAATAGGCATGTGAGCAGCTAGGTGGCATAGTGGATGGAGTCCAGGCTTGGAGTGAAGAAGGGCAGAATTTGAATCCTGTCTGAGACACCTCCTAGCCATGTGCGCCTGGGCAAATCACTTGACCCTGTTTGCCTCAGTTTCCTCATCTGTACAAATGATATAGAGAAGAAAATGGCAAACCAAGAAAACCCCAAATGAAGGAGCTGGATGTGAATGAAATGATCAAACAACCACAAAAAATGGGACGCTGTTTGTTGTAAGAATTAAATGGGATGTTGGTAAAGTACTTTGTAACCTTAGGGTGCTGAATAAATGCTCTCGTCATTGTCATGATCCATCTCTATGGACTAGAGCCCTTCGGGCTTTTCCTCTGAGGTTATTATTCCCCCGGTTATTCTTCCAAAGATCTATAATATCCTTGTGAACATCTACTCTGTCCCCTTGCCAATACTTCATGCTATTTCCCCACTTTCTCTTTCTATCTCTCTACAAAGGTCTTTCCATGTTTTATGGCACAATCTCAGTACTTAATGGGTCCATTTTGATGTGGTATTTGGGGGCCACAGGCTGCAACAAGGTGAGGCTTAGTCAATTTATATTGCTTAAGAAGCTTTCCCCTAATATTCAACAAGAGGGCTAAAAATAAATACAAGGTGACAAAGGGTTTTGGCAGAGGCCATGTTTAATGAAGATTCACTACATTAAATAAAATGCAACCAGGATTCACCGCTATCCTAAGTGGCCTGCCACAGAAGACTTAGCACTCTCTCTCTATAAAACTCTATAGAGCTATATACCCTGGGTACCGGTTCACAGCCACACTGATTGTAAGCACAAGTCTTGCCACAAAACAGCAGCTACAGCAGGAAGCTTAATGCTCTGGCATTCAGATGTTCATTCCCAAACACCAGAGCTCAAAGACTTAGAGGATTAGGCCTTGGGAAGCCTACATCTGTCCAACAGCCAGATGTGTGCCCTGAGGCTCTCCTAGAAGCCACCTGTCTCCTTCCTGCTTAAGCAACATCAGTAGACTTCGTCCTGCCCTCCTTACTCTTCACGTCTTCTCTGTAGCTTAGTTTTGGTTTCTTCTTGCCGGCGTCTCCAGGCAGCTATGATGGCTTCATCGTCCATCTCTTCCTCATCCTCTCTTTCAGTGCTTCTCCGATATTGGAACCTTCGCCCTGATGCAAATTTTCCTTCTTCGGTGTTTTCTGCTCTTTCCCTCTCCCCTTCCTCATCAGACCTCATGAAGCTCTGAGTGAATTTCCTCTTGGCTCCAAATTCAGAAAAGTCTGACTTGGATGATTCTTCTACATCTTCCCAGTCATGGGTTCTGGCCCAGCTCCGTCGCAGTGGCTCAGGGGACTCCTCTCCCTGGGAAGATTCTGGGCTCCTTTGAAAAAAGTATGGCTCAGGGCTTTCTTCTTGAGACCTTGAGGTCTCCCTGAATTTTGACCTGGAGAATTTGTACGATTCCCTGTCCTCCCTAGTGGAGGAAGAAGAGAACCGGGAGGTGCTTCTCACAGAACTGCCATCTGACTGATGGTGGGATGAGCTATCTCGCTCCTCTGATCGGGACTTGGAAATCCTGTAACTGGATGCTTCTGACTCCACCTCCCGGAGAGTGCTTGACCTGCAGTACTTTTCTCCAGAACTCCTAGACCAGTCCCGTTGGGGGGGAACCTCTTCTTCTGTCTTGAGACCACTGAGCCACTTATTAATACTTCTGTCTACTTCTAAGTTGGCCACATTGGCACTTCCACGTCGTTCAGCGACAGCCAAGGAGGAAGAAGAGGAGATGGTTGTCTCAGGCTTATGAGAATCACTCCGAGAAGAATTTCTGAAGCTTCCTATGGCACTGTCAATGTCTTCTTCCCCAGCACCTTCCTCCTCCTCTTCTTCCTTTGCCTTCTTCTTCTTGAACAGGTGGCTGCGTTTGTGGTCTGAAGCAAGTTTCTCCATTTTGTATTCAGACATTTTCTCTCTTATCCCACTTTGCATCTCTTTTTCCTTCTGTCTAAGCTCTTTCAGGTTAACATCATCTGCAAAGAGGCTGTAGAAAGGTTTCATTGTACCCTTTCCCTTAACTCCTTCAGTTCTTGAGCTCACGGTACTACAGGACAACATAGACTGAGTGTCAGCATTGGGCCTGTCTTGGGGACGAGTCAGCGAGGAAGTACCTAAGGACTGGGCACTTTGCCCACTGAGACAGGAAATTTGATCTTCTCCCAGGCCATTGACTAAGGGAGTAGGCTTCATGCTTGCAGTAGAAGGAGGTCGAGACAACAAGAGCATTTCATTCTGTTTTTGAGCAAGGGTCTCAGTGACTACATTGGCGATCCAGTTCTGAATGCTGGCCACAGAGATGGTGTCCCCAGGTCCCACTGGCAGGTTGGGCAAAGGTATGGCGGGCATGGAGCCAGAGATATTGCTTGGGGCCTGAGACACGTGGGACCTATTGCTTTGCATGCTCAGCACAGAGCCCAAGTCCCCATCAGCACTAGCTGAGGCAACAGAAGGCCAGAAAGCAGACAGGGGAATGCTTTTGGTGGTGGCTGTGCTCTCAGCATCCCAGCTATCCATGGCCTGGCTCTCCTCCAGGGTCTGCCTGGTCCTTTCTAGCAGCTCCAGCCTCCTTTGTTTCTTCTTGGCCAAAACTGAGTCTTCCCCTTTACTGAGTTCTACCACCTCATCCTTGTTTTCATTGCCTACCTTCTTCTGGTGTTTTAACTTCCAGGCCTGGTAGGCTGTCAGGTTGACATCTGAGAGGTTCTTCTTCTCCCTTTCTGTGGTCTCTTCCCCTTGTTCACTACTGCCCTCTCCAGCCTCTGAATCCCTCTTGTGAAATCCAAACTGGATTCTCTTGATCTTCCACCGTTCTAAGGCAGTCAGCTTGTCCTTGTTCCTTTTGCAGAAGTTGTAGAAGGAGCTGGCCTCTGAGGCCACGCTTTCCTCATCATCTTCCCTTTTTCTCCTCCCTGTCTCTGAATCTGATTCAGTTTCCTCCTGTCTGCTCCTAGAGTGATATCTTTGAGATGCTTCCTTCTCAATCTCCAACAGCCTTTGATTCCACATGTCCCATGTGCTCTCAGAGGACATTGAGTCAGAATGTTTCCTTTGCGTCTGTCTACGGCTGCTGAGCTCCAGCTGCTGCTTCAGGACCTGGATGTCACGGCTTATGGTGCTCTCTGAGGTGCTACATTCACTGAATGTGCGCCTCCTGCTTCTCCCCAAGAGGGAGTCACCATTCCCCTCCCCCTCTTCCTCTTCCTCCTTCTCCCTAGACCACCTATGAGACCTTTCTGCTTGGTACCTCTCATTTCGGCTTTGCCATTCCTGAATGACCCTCTCTAGGTCCTCCTCAGACTCTTCTCCTCCTTCCTGATCCAAGGGTGTTGTTGTTGGTTGTCCATTCCTACCCTCGGGGAGGTCTTGCTTCTTCCTCCAGTCCTTATACAGCTTCTCCTCCTCTTCATCATCAATGAGGGTGACAGGCTTAGAGATCCTGTGAGTGTTCCTCACAGAAGAACCACTCAGGGTGCTGGTGGCATCCTCCTCCTCCTCTACTATGATTGAGTGAACTCTGGCCCCTAACACACTCCCTGTGTCTCCTTGACCTGCCAGCACAGAACCATTGCCTACTCCATCTTCATAATCCCCTCCCTCCCTTCTATAGTCCTGGTCTCGTTCCTCCATCAACTTCTCATTCAGCTCCCTCAACTGCTTCAGGAAACCATCATTGGGGTAGATGGCACGTTTCTTCCTCACGGTCATCAGGGCTTCTAGGATGGTCATATGGTGGAAGATCATCAGGTAAGCAACCACCAGCACAGCTGACCGGCTGATTCCCATCTCACTACTGACGAGGATTTTCCCTGAAAACAAAACACACGTGTTTAGCCTGATTTTGCCAATGGGAAGGAGAAGCAATTCCTCGGAGAGAGATGTGATTTTGCCAGCCTCTCTCCTTTTTATGACTACTTTGCCTATAACACAAATGATTATATGCATAATGAAATAAATTAATTACACAAAATTCCCCTTTTCATGCAAAAAAATTGATCAATGGAAGATATTACTAGTTTGTCATTTCTTGTTTTGACTAATTTTATTGACATTCTAGGCTCAACTAAGGTACCACCTCCTATGTGCAAGGTTTCCTGTACTCCTGGTTGTTAATGTCCTCTCCCTCCTCACAATATCTTACATTTATCTACATAAATGTTATATTGTCCTCAGTAGGATGTGTGCTTCCTGAGAGCAGAAAATATTTTTCATTTTGTCCTTTTCTCCCCAGTGACCAGCTTGTAGCACTTAATAAATGATTATTGAATGGAATTAGGTAGAAGGAAATACTAAACATACTCAAATGAATCTGCCATCTCTTTGATTTGGAAGTTTCTCTTCCTGAGGCAGATCAAAACTTATCCATGCTTGACCTTTCTGTGCTATTCTTGTTTTTTTTCCTATGGGTTTTCCACAAGAGGTATCAGGTGTAACACCTGGCACATTGTTGTTGTTATTCAGGCATTTTTCATTTGTGTCTGATTCTCCGTGACCCCATTTGGGGTTTTCTTGGCAAAGACACTAGAGTGGTTTGCCATTTCCTTCTCCAGCTCATTTTACAGATCAGGAAACTGAGGTAAACAGGGTTAAGTGACTTGCCCAGAATCATACAGCTGGTTCGTGTCTGAGGCCTCTTGGCACATACTAAGTACCTAATAAATAAATGTTTGTGGAATTCAATGAATTAAATTGCATCTGAATTGGCAAAGAGCCCTGACGCCATCTTCTCTTTTCCTTGAAGTAGACTGTGCATGCCATAGTACTCATGGCTCTCCAAGGAGGCAAGGTAATCTCCCTATGTCATGTATGGGGATAATCCAGATTTTTTTCCACATGACTTTTATGATGAGACAAGTTCAAAAGCAGGGAAGTTTATTTGTTCACAAAACTAGACTCTGTCATAAACGATTTCTAAGAGTTTCACATTCTGCTTAATGTTCTTCCCCAGTTTAGGCTGGAGGTGTTAAAGGCTTGAATTAGGGTAGTGCCCATCTGAGTGGACAGAAGAGGACCTATGTTATACCAAGAGATTGGTAACTGATTGGATATGGGAGTGGGGATGGGAATAAAGGTAGAGGGATTGGTAGTAAAGGAGAGGAAAGAGGCCAAGAGTCCATGACTGAGAGGATGGATGACAAAGCAGATGTGGAGAGGGGTGGGCTTAGGAGGGAAGTCCACTTTGGGCCATGTTGAGTTTGAGGTGCCAGAGGAAGGAACAGGTGAAGCCTCCCAACAGGAAGCTGGCAATGGAAGACTGGAGTTCCAGTGAGAGATTGTGCTGAGTGGAGGGATTCATTTTGGTAGAGGTGACCTGTTGCAATGTAACATCTGCAATAATACTGAGGACTATGTTATTCCATTAGATTGTGAGCTCATTGAGAACAGGGACTGTCTTTTGCTCCTCCTTTTTATCCTCAGTGTTTTGTACAGGGCTTAATAAATACTTGACTGGCTACTTCAAAGCTGCCAGGATCTGTGGTTTTATCACTGTAAGTTCTAACTCCATTGATGCAGGTCACAACGTCTCCATAATAGATGGTCTCTGGGAGTTGCTGTGGTAACAAACTCATCATTGCAGCCAGCCTAGTTATCACCCTCTCCAAACTTGGCTAAGACAATTCTTGGACAACACACACATACAACACACTGACAGATCCCTACTTGAAGCCTCTCTGTTTTGGTCACACTTATGAGAGCGGATGTTTGAGAAGGAAAGGTTGCCTCTTTGCTACAATGGGACAGGACCAGGACAAAAATAATAATAACTGTGTAATAACATCTCCCCCACGAGGCTTTTGTGAGGCAACTAGATAGCACAGGAGATCAAGCATTAGACCTGGGATCAGGAAAGCTCGAGTTCAAATCCTGTCTTAGATACTTACTGGGCATGTAACTTAACCTTTTCTAGCCTCAGTTTCCCCATTTACAAAATTAAGACAGTAATAGCACCTACCTCCTGGAGTTGCTGTGAGGATAAAATGAGGCAGTATCTGTAAAGCACTCCGCAAAAATTAAAGTGCCATATGCATGTTAGCTGTCATTTTTGTCATAATGAAGAGGACTAGTAAGAATGAATGAAGCCCATTCTGCTGGTGAGAGTACAGTATGCCATTGGACAAATCATCTTCCCATCTTTGGGTCACAGTACCTTAAGTGTAAATGAATGGGCTGAACTTGAGATACATTCTAAGGTCCCTTGGGCAGCTAGGGAGTGTAGGGGATAGAGCACTGGGCCAGGAGTCAGGAAGACCTGAGTCAGATCCAACCTCAGACACTTACAAGCTGTGTGACCCAAGGCAATTTGTCTGTTTCTTCATCTGTAAAATGAAGATCGTAATAGCACTTATCCCACAGGGTTGTTGTGAGGATCAGATGAAATAATATTTGTAAAGCACTTAGCACAGTGCTGGGCACTCAGTAGGTGCCTAATAAATGGTTATTCCTTCCCCCTTTTCCCTTTCCCTTCAAACTGACATTCTAAGAATCTATAATCCTAAATCAGTCATGCTTGGGAATCCCAACCTTCCTAATGTCATGACCCTTTAATACAGTTCCTCATGTTGTGGTGACCCCCAACCATAAAATTATTTTCGTTGCTACTTCATAACTGTTATTTTGCTACTGTTATGAATCTATCTGATATGCAGGATGTATTTTCATTGTTACAAATTGAACATAACCCACAGGTTGAGAACCACATGTGAACAAGGTAGCAGCTTTTGCTTTTTTTTTTTTTTTGAGGGGGAAGGCAGGGCAATTGGGGTTAAATGACTTGCCCAAGGTCACACGGCTAGTAAGTATTAAGTATCTCAGGCCGCATTTGAACTCAGGTCCTCCTGACTCCAGGGCCAGTGCTCTATTCACTGCGCCACCTAGCCACCCTGGTCCCAGCTTTTGAATGGGAAAGGAGTAATTTACTGAATGAATCCTCTGACTTCAAGTTACTGTACCTGACAAAAAGTGATCAGTGTATTTCCTCCCACGGGAAGGGTCAGGCCTGATATGTACATGCCTGACTCTTGCACAGGCAGGAATACTTGCTAATGTAAGTAACTTGAGCATTCACATTACAATTCCCTAGGGGATGGTCCAACCATCCTGGAAAGCAGTTTGGAATTATGCTGACATTGATGAAAATATCTATAACCTCCGACCCAGGGAGTCCACTGCTAAGAAGACACCTCGAGGCCAAAGATGGGAAAGGTTGACTATACATTTAAAATGTATTATGTGGTGGCTCTTTTTTAATTAACAAAGGAATGGAAACAAAGCAGCTGCTCATTGAATTGACTAAACCAATTGTGGTATGTGAAAGCCACAGAATGCTACCATTTCACAGGAAATGACCAATATGAAGGATTCTGAGAGTTGTGAGAGACTATAACATCTAATGCAAAGGGAAGTTAACCAAGAAAGCAACATACATAATGAAAACACTGATGTCAACAGAAAGAATAAAGAGATCAACTATGTAAATATCATAAACAAACTTTGCCCTGAAGAAGAGAAAAATGCACCTTTCTCCCTCCTTTGCAAAGACGGGAGACCAGGCGTCTGCAAAACTGAGAAAGGAAGGAGGGAGGGAGGGAGGAAGAGAGAGAAGAAAGGAAGGG